>OW026522.1:20952341-21552341 GCA_932274085.1 Protocalliphora azurea | reverse complement strand
ACTTCTTTTTTTGTCAATTTAAAGTATATGTACATAAAAACAACAATTTTTTTTATTCCAGCCGTAGACTTCATCATTGTAACCTCTCTAAGTCTGAATGGAGCCCTTTTTTAGCCTCAAAATTTTCCTTTTAGCTTTCAGCTTTTTTCTAACCTTCTTCGATTCTTAAAACTGCTTTAAAAAAGGTCAAAATGATAGTATTTAATTTATTATTATTTTTATTTTTACAGAATATTCCATTTCAGCATTTTTGTGTATTTATTCGCCAGCGGTGTAAAATTATCAAATTAAAGGTTCCTGAACTCATTTTGCTAATAAATTACTAAGTCGATTATTATACAGAAAAAAATTATTACCGTATATTTTTCAATCATCTTAGTTGTTTCATTTTTTATCTAAATTTAATAAAAATATTCTAGTAAATATATTATTTATTTAAGTAAAATTTTACTTCCCAATTAAACTTTAAATTCATTCTATCAACCACTTTAATTGGAAATTTTTTCCGTTTTTCTTTTTTTACAGTTTTTAGTAATTAATGTAATCTTTTTGGTGGGAGGAGCAAATTTAAAAAAGTTTTTAATTGAATGAATTATTTACTGACATGTTCGATAATTGGTGACTTTTTATATTACTTTATCAACCATAGAAATTATTTATGAAAATAAATTAAAAAAATAATCAAAAATTAATTATACATTGGTGCATATTAATATAAACGCATTTAATATTTTTGTTTTTCTTTGAGGTATATTCGTTTCTCTTAGTTAAAAACAATGTTGTGTTGTTACAATAACTCGCGTTATAACGGTACTTTTTATGAAATATTTGTTTCTTGCTTTTGCTGTTTTCTTTAATTTAGCAATCGGAACAAATATAATAATTTTTGTGGAATATTCCTATAAACGCAGTCGAGAAAATTTTGTCTAAAAAGTTATTGTAAAAAAAATTTTAAAAAATTCTTAGTTGTTTGTTTGACTTAAGGTAAGTTTCTGATGACAACATCTCTGTCTAGTGGATATATTTTTGTTTTAATTGGCAAATTTCATCAGCTTAAAGAATACCCAAGGGAACTTTTCTTACAGACCACGAAAAAAATTCGAATCTAAATCATGGTTTAATGAACATAGTATTACACTATCGCACTGGCGGTTTGCAGTCCGGATTTAAATCCAATGGTCTATCTGTGGTAGTACATGTTCCGTAAATTTTACTCAAGAAATGCCCGGAATTAAACCATAATGACAATAATGCAGTTAAAATTAAAAATTAAGTAAGCCTGCGAAGAAATTAGGTGATTTTCCTCAAAAATTAGTCGAATCAATGACAGATCGAATTTTTGAAGTTATCTAAAACAAAGGTTCATCAAAACATTATTAATAATGATAAATTGGTTCATTAGTTTAAGTGCATATATAGGAAAATGCCATACAAAATTGCATTAAACTACTAAAATTACAATGAAATGTATATTTAAAGTTTTTTGTTATTAATTTTTTAAGTGGAGTCAATAAATAATTTAAGAAATTAATTTGTATCACCTTAATTATTTTTTAGCCCCATTTTTTGTAAGTTGATTAAAAAATTTATGTGTAATTCAAAATGACAAAAAATCACTTCAAAACATTGGGTAATCTAAATTTGTACGGGGAATTTCTTGTGTGATTTTTATTGAGTCATTTTGCTGGGTGTTATTTATAATTTATTACAATTTCTTTAGATAAATAGCAAAAACTGATGAGAAAAAAAGTTTTTAAATTAAAAAATAATAAGAATTTTATTCTGTCCTTACTTTTTAGAGCCTTTTTTAAGCTTCAAATTAGCCTCTTTTCTCACATCTCCTGGTAACACTGCACCGCATCAGCTCTTATTTGCCACTGCTTTATCTTACATTTATTTCGTAAGATCAAACCAAAATTCGCTAAAAATTGTGACAAATATTTTATAAGTTGTGTGCACACAATGTTTACACTTGCCGTATTTTTATTTAAGGGCAAATATTATTGTTTGTACAAAAGCACCTTGTTCAAATTATAAAATGGTTTGGTGTTCACATTAGGCAAAGCAAATATTTGAAAAAATCGTCAAATATTAGCGTAATGTGAACTTAGCTTTACACTCCTGGTGTTTGAACATAAAAATATTTAACAAAATTTTTTCAAATTAGTTAACTAATGCATATTTCGAATACATTTTGCTATAGGGCACTTAAAAATTAAACAAGTGTATACTTTTTTGATACCTTGGCACAAGCTCAACCATAAAAACGACATTTTAATGGAAATAAACCACAGAGAGAGAAAAGCAATATCGCCTGAAACTATAAATTCTATTAAATTGTAAATATTTGCACACTTAAAAGTGAAAAAAACATAAGCATAACCAAATAGACTACAAAAATATATAATAATAAAAATTTTACATTTACAGTGTGCAGCATAAGTCTAGGTACACCTAACTAATTATTATATTACCCAGGTTTTCAAATATATATTTTAACTAAATTAAGAAATTTATTTTTATTTCACATATGTATTTGTTCCTAGAGTATAACAAAATAAACAAAAATTAAAAAACAAAACTTTTTATTAGAAATTTGTGTTGCTAATGTAAAATTATACACGGCAAAAGTAAAACAAAAAGGTTTGCAAAAGTTTTTGTATTAACTTGCTATAGGAAAAGGATAACAGCTGATTTAAAAAAATTGTTATACTGAGAAATAGTTTAAAGTTAGTTTTTTTTTTTTATTAGCTTAGAAAAATTAACACCTAAAAGCTAAACATTTCGTTAAATCCTTTTATCGTATTCAAGCCTCTAACGCGATGCCAAGACTTCTACTGTGCAGCTTCAGTTTTTAAAAAGATGGGCTATTGTTTCTTATTTTGTTAAAAAATACCTTTTTGTCTTTGTTTGTAGTTTATAAATGAATACATAAGATACTATTAAATAAACGCTTGTTTCTAAAATATTTTTTGATTAAATTTTTAAAAGTTTTTTATTCACTCGGGTACCAAGACTTATGCTGTACACCGTATTTAGAAACAAAGATAACCCAGCAACACATGTTTAAACTCCACATTATTGAAATCTTAAAATTTTATCAAATTCTATATTCTTTGTCCTTTTCTAATTTTGTTATAAAACCATTTGCTGGTTTATTATAATAAAGTCCTTCGAGCATAAACACAACTAAATTAAGCGACATTTATAATCAGAATTTTTGCCAAAAATAATACAGTAAAGCAGAAAACGAAAAAATACACTCCTATAAAATATTAACCTATTTCTATTCAGCTGATGAAGAAAAAGCATAAACTTAAACTCTGCAGGATGCTTTTATTTTCTTTTAACGTTTTTATATGAATTAAAAAATGTTTTCTATATTTACCAAAGCAACTTTAAAGCTGCATAGAAAAAATAATTTTGAACAGACTTTTTATTCTAGTTTCAATAAATTTATTTTTTCGCAATATATTTTCAAACACATTTTTTCTATTTTCAATTTAAAATTTACGAGTGTTACTCTGTGGGGAATTGAAAATGTATATATGGACAGAAATTGAAGTGTAATAGTATGTTCTGTTATATGTTAGAATTTTACTTTTGTGCTTGATTTCTTTTTTGCTACTAACTACAATGCCCAAATATTTTATTAATGTGCAAACAGAGACAGAGAATGCCAGAATCTAAATACGCTGAAAATTAAAAATAAAAAGTGTCAAGTGGGCGATTTTTCTTTTTTCATATTTAGAAATTAGCGGTTTTTAGGAGTAAAACACAACTCTTTATTATTTGGTCTCGTAGATACCATCAAGGGCTTTCAACTCATATAAAACTACATTATTTTTTATCCTGCGGTACATAGTGGCTCAGAAATTTATTTCATTGGTCAAAAGTCCAATTTTTTGTTATTGTCAATAGTAGGTATATTGAAACTAAGGTGGTCGAAAAATTTGATCAAAATATTGGTAATTGTGGGCGTGACATGCTATTAAAGACAAACATATTTTATGTAATTTTATATTTTTATTTATTTTTTTTTTTTGTTCAAAGATACATGCAATGATCATATTTTAATTAATGAAACTATAATTTTGAATATAATAATTTTAAATATAAACAAAAGACAGCTGATTTATAAATGCACAATTAAACAGCGTAAGTTTGTGAAACTAAATAGTAGCGAATACTTATAAATGTTGTGCAAATAAATTTCCATACAATTTTTGACAGTTCATATCCGAGTATTCAAACTTGCATAATTTGAGAGAGTTTTGCGCGTTTTCATGAGGGTCCTTAGTAAATTTTAAAATAAGTTAAACTTAATTTTGTTACTGAAAATTGTTAAAATAAAAAAAGTGTTCAGTTTTGCGCCATCTTAGAAAAAAATTAGGATTGGAACAGCTATAGGGAAAGTTTTAATAGGTATAAGGCGGACATTAAGAGGGCAAAAAGGGACTCATGGAGGAATTACTATGAGTCCATTGACTCCGTTAATGAGTTATCCAGATTCAGGCGAATTTTATCCAAGGATCCTAGTGCTCCTGGATATATTCAGCGTGCGGATAACATATGGACGGAGTCTTGCTCTGAGTCCCTGAGTTTACTTATGGAAACTCATTTTCCAGGCTGTAGGAACTTAGAGGCAGATGCACAGGCGGGACGGATATTGGGATTCTCGGAATGTGTATCTGATAGTGAACTTAGTGAAGTAGTTGGTGACATAGTCTCGATGGATAAGGTAGCATGGGCGGTAAACACCTTTGAACCTTACAAGTCACCAGCTCCAGACGGTGTTTTTCCAGCCATGCTGCAGAACATCAGTGACACGGCACTAAAACTTCTCACTGAGCTTTTTAGTGTGTATCTTATCAGGAGATATATTCCAAGAAGGTGGAGAGAGGTTAAGGTAATTTTCATACCTAAGGCGGGTAAGGCTGGCCACTCGAAACCTAAGGATTTTAGACCGATCAGCCTATCGTCTTTTCTTTTGAAGACATTGGAGAGATTGATCGATCTTTATCTGAGGACGACAATGGACAACCATATCATCAGTGGGGCTCAACACGCTTATCTAAGGGGTAAATCTGTTGAGAGTGCGCTACATGATGTGGTGAGTTACATTGAACGCGGCCTGCAGTATAGGGAGTATACATTGGCAGCGTTCCTTGATATAGAAGGAGCTTTCAATAACATTAAGATTGAGGCTATTAGGGAATCACTAGAATCATTAGGCATTCAAAGCTTCCTAATCGAATGGATTATTTTGATGCTGAATAGCCGAACAATTAATTCGAACTTGGGAGATGCATGCGTAAGGAAGATAGTGACTAGAGGAACTCCGCAAAGAGGAGTTCTCTCGCCCTTACTATGGCTCTTAGCCGTCAATGTCATTCTACGACAATTTGACGCAAGAGGGCGGAAAATCGTTGCCTATGCTGATGACGTGGTTATACTGATCACGGGTAAATTTCTTTCCACGATCAGCGACGTCATGCAGTATGAACTTAACGAACTGTCCTCATGGGCCACTAGTAAGGGTTTAGGGGTCAACCCGGGGAAGACGGAGCTAGTTCTTTTCACCAGAAGGTACAGGATTGAGCAATTTAGGCTACCGGTACTAGGGGGGACTGAACTAGGATTGAAGAAGGAGGCAAAATATCTTGGTGTGTTCCTTGATAGTAAATTATCTTGGAAGAGGAACACTCAGGAGAGGCTTAAGAGAGGTCTCAACGCCTATTACACATGCAGGAACTCCATAGGTAAGAGTTGGGGACTCAAACCGATGGTAGTAAATTGGATTTACACCTCGGTGGTGAGGCCAATTCTGACGTATGGGTGTCTTGTCTGGTGGAAGGCAATGAGAATAGGAAGTCGTAGGAATCTTTTGTCTAAAGCCCAGAGATGTGCTTCGATTGGCATAACGGGTGCCGTAAGAAGCACACCTCAGGCGGCACTTGACGTCATTCTGCATCTCCTACCCATTGAGGAGTTTGTGATAGGAATGGCTGCAAGGAGCCTGCTTAGACTTAGTGAACTAGGACTTACAGGATCAATCAGAATAGGACATTCCAAACTTTTAAACGAGGTCAATCTCGGTGGACATACCCTGGTTCCTTCTGGATCCACGGACTATATGTGCACGGAGGTCGATTTCGGGGAAAATCCTATACTGATTATTCCGAGTAGGAACCAATGGTTAGGTAGGGAGAAACTATTCAGTGGAGTATCGGTGTTCACTGATGGATCTAAAATGGATACAGGCACTGGTGCAGGTGTGTATCTAGTTGAGGGAAACATCAGGAGGACGTGTAGACTCCCGGATAGTTGTAGTGTGTTCCAGGCGGAAATTCTAGGTATTCTTAGGGCCACAGAATTGATTGCAGGGAACATTGAAGTGAATACAGAGGTAACTCTGTATGTGGATAGCCAGGCGGCGCTGAAGGCCTTGAAAGGACATTTTGTCAAGCCTAGGCTAGTTAGCGACTGTAAGAAGGCTCTTAGGAGATTGATGAGGAATTATCATATCAGACTCTGCTGGGTGCCGGGTCATTGCGAGATAAATGGCAATGAGGTAGCTGACGAATTGGCTAGGAACGGCTCAGCTTTGGATAGGACTGCAAGTGAAAGCGGTGTGAGACCACCTCTGGACTTTTACTTCAGGTTAGTTGGGGAGTGGATTCGGGATAGAACCAATCATGCATGGAATTGTAGAACGGACTGCAGATTATCAAGGGTCCTATGGCCCAAACTTGATAAAGCAGATGCGAATCTACTTTTAAGCATGAAAAGGGGAAACCTGAAGACTATGATAGGTGTTCTGACAGGTCATTGTCCCATAGGGGGAATGATAGGGAATTGGGATAGGGGCTCCTCGGGTCTTTGCAGAATGTGCGAAGATAATGAGGAGCTGGAGACGGTGGAACATATTATATGTCACTGTCCATGTCTACAACTAAGTAGGCAGAAATGGTTAGGCAGTCGATTCCTTGACGAATTGGACAGTATATCGAGATTAGATCTCGATAGACTGATAGGATTTGTCATGGGAATAGGCTGGCTAAGAGGGGGTCGCTGGCCTAGAGCGACACGGGGAGGTAGTACTTCTTCTTTTCAAATTCTTTCTATTCTTTTCTATTCTTCTCTTGGTCTCGGCTCTTTCTCCACTATTTTCCTTCTTGCTCCTTTCTATATCCTATCTGTAGTTATTTCTATTTTCTTCACGAAGGGACTCACAATGGACCTCATGGTCTCCGAGTGGATGCACAAGAACTCTTATGGGTGCTGTGCAACCCTTCTTTACCTACCTACCTACCTAGAAAAAAATAAAAAATATATTTTTTTCAACAGGCTAAGTATTTCTTTTCGCGAATTAAATCCACAATATGATGTGCCGTAGCCTCCAAAAATTTTTACAATTTACTAAAAGCAATTTTATTTTATTTTACATTTATACTCTATAGCTTCTGTTCCACGCTACCCAAAATTAATTTTTAATGCGAATTATAGACTTTTTGCGGATCTCTCTATAACGTGTAAGCCCAAGTTTTATGCAAAATTTGGAATAGTTCGACTAAGAAAGGATTTGTGTATGGATTTGAGTTTGGATTCAATATTATATTTAATGCAATCTCTTCAAAATTTTAGCGAATAACTCATGAAAAATTTCCTAACACATAATGCTACTAACACTGTGCGACAAATGGTAGGGGTCAGTGATCGGGAAGGGTTCAAACTACCGGGGAAAGTTATATCGTTCATCGATTTTTATAACCTATGTATCTATGTAATAACCTAATAATTACCTGTAATAATTTTTAATTTTACGTGTTAATAATTATAATAAATAATATATAATAAATATTATCCAAATTCATTGAAACATAAAATCAATATTCTTGTCAAAATGAGATACCTTCACTTAATTGTGAATAAAAGCGAAACGCGTCCATCGCTTTTCATGATCTATGTCTCATTTTGTTTAAAGTTTATGTGACTTTACGTGAAAGTAATAGGACTTGACACTTTTTTTTACCGTTTTGGATTTTTTATGAATTAAAAATAAAAAAATTCAATTTTTTAGGCAAAAAATAGTTTTTTTTCTTCATACATTTATTTATAACTGCGAAACTGTTGCTTATATAGCGAAACGTTGTATGAACAGATTAAAGCAATTGTAATTCCTAATTTTTTTAAATTTATTTCAGCAAAATCGGACTGGTGGTTCTCGAGTTATGTTAAAAAAAAAAGACCACCAAAGGTCACAATTTCCCCTATATGATAGTTACTAACTTCAAATCAATATATCTCGATTCCTAGACGTATCCTAGCGAAACGCCGGGACACGTATAACTTCTTTTTACCGACATAACGTTTCCCGTTGGTTTCATCCCATCCCGATTTTGACTGTCGCATAGTGTAATTAGTACCATCGGAAAAAACTTAAGTATGGAGGACTTCCTCAAACTATTAGAAAACCATCCATTCCTTTTATAGGTTTTTTAGCCTAGTAATACTATTATTTCAACCGACTGATATATCTGATATAGCTACATTATTCGCCTTCCATATATTTTAAAATAATATTGTATAAATATTTTATAATTTTGAATTTTTTGACACATATTTCTGTTTTCTTAATATGAAATTTTAAATGAAATTATAATAACTGAAATAGCTAACAATCATCCTATAAACTTGTAAATATGCCAACGTACAATCAATGTAATAAAAAATGTTGTTAACATTTTTTGGATGTGAGCCAATTTGAAATTTTTTTCTGTGTTAGTTTTCGTTCAACCTTTCTATAAATAAAATATTCCAAACTGCTCATTCTTTAAACATTCTTAAATCTTTTTTAATTTTATTGTCAAGGTCTGAGATACTTTCGGATCATTGCTTATTTTTCTGGAGGAAATCTATCTAGAAACATATTTTTAACTTTTATCGGCTTGTGAATTTAACCACACTATTTCGTAGTTAAATATTTTTAACGGAATCCTGAGAAGTTTATTTTTTTACTCCTTTCATTCGCAAATTTAATCAACAGAGACATCATTGGTTATTATTCAAATTTAAAAGTGGTGCCAAAGTGAACACTTTTACATTCTAAAGATTTTGCAATTTTTTATATATCAACCATGCAAATATATTAATGTTTAGTATTAAATACTTAAAATTAGGGCCTAAGGTGTATATTCCTCTCATTTTATTTTATTTCGGATCCGTCGTTAAGAAGATAATGCCTTGAAAAGTAAATTTTTATAAAAAAGTGTTAACTTTTGCTCCATGGTGTAAGTTTGAAAAAGCTATACTATGTAGAAATATAATAAATTAGGATCCACAAAAAATTATAGTGAAATGTACTTGAAAGTATGCCAAGCAATCTTTGAGAGTATTCAAAACAATGAGTTATTTTGGTATATAAATTTGATATATAAATAAAACGCGATTAAAACCGCTTTATTTCGCCACAGTCTTTCTATTTACCATTTTTTATTACCAGTTCATAAAAAAATATTTGCAACCCTTTGCAAAAAAAAATAATAATAAAAATAATCTAAAATTATAACTGAAACCACTATGAAGAGGACTATTAACAAACCGACAATACACAGCAAAAAAAATCACAGCAATTACTATTATTAACAAACATGCACGCACATTCAAACACTCTTTTCAATAGAACGAACAGGAACACAAAAATACAATCACAAAAAATTTGGGGTGTTTCTTTGCAACTTCCTTTTTTATTAAAAAACCCTTAACCCCAGTATTTTTCTATTTTTACCTAATATCTTTGTTTCTCATTTAAAAAATGTATTTATTACTATATTCCAGAAAGAAATACAAATTTTAACACCCCTTTAATTTTAACTTCTTTCACATTAATATATGGAAATACTTTAGTTTTTTTTTTCATTTTCCTTCCTTTTTTACGTTATTATTACATTTTGCAAAAGTGCAAATAGGATTTAAAGCCTGGTTATATTACAACTAAATATAATTTTTCATATGGTGCCACCTCTTTTTTTTCGAAAACACAATCGCGTTAAAAATTGCGAAGAAAAAATGTAATAGAAGCAATGTTATTTGGTATGGTTTTTTGTTTGCTGGTACGTTTTCGGTTGGGTTTATGGTTGGGTATGTCAAAATAATCTGACAGCTTAATTATAAATGTTTGCCAAAATGAAAATTATATTATAGTAGTGTTTTTATTATTTTTATTATTGTTATAGTTTGTTATGTTTTATTTTAGCGTTTCACTGTAGGTGACAAAGGTGTGTTAGGGTTTGTCAAATGTTTAGTGGTGATTTAAAATCTTACGAACGCAATCTAATTTAATCTGTAATCCAATATAAACTGAGCTAGATTTGTTGTGGTTGATAAGAGAAGAGATTCAAAATTGCAACAGCACGCATGAGATATTGGAAAATTATCGGAAATATAATCAAAATAAAGCTAATACAACAGAAATATAGAATTACTTAAAATAAATGTAAATTTAATTTCAAAATATTTTGATCAAAATATTTATTACGACGCACAGTTGCTTACTTTTCCCAAATTGTGGCAAAAATAAAAAAATTTTACAGAAGAATTTTACAAAAATAATAACTGGCTCTGATAGAGGACTTGTCACAGATTAAGAAATTTTGAATGTTTAATATGGTTGCCGTTACAGACGCTCAAATTTTAATTTTTTAATCTGCAAAAAAAAAAGAAGACAAAACTTTTGAGAAAATGATAATTTTCGAACAGAAATTGTATCCCTATGATACAATTAATTAGTATTTTTTGATATGATGTAAAAAATTACATTCGGCGTTATATTTTTTAGCGGTCGCAGATTTTAAAAGACACTATACTTAGGCAATTTTTGAAAATTTAATGGAACAGAACAAAACAAGTTAAACGTTTTATGGGAAATATTACTTGTGGAACTTCAACTGGATAACACTCTAAGTAATACAATAAAATTTGCCTGCCTCTAGTTGCCAGCTTAGGTGAAAAATCAAAAAATGTGGCATCCTTGCAATAAAACTTGGGATATTCATGGCATTTTTCGTTGAAAAGAGTATAACATTTAAAGTTATGAAAATATTTTAAAAATTTAAAAATATTTGAAAGACAAATCCTTTAGTTTTAAAACAAATCCTAATAATTTGTGGTAGATCTATAAGACTTTTAGTTTTAATAGGTCGCTCTTTTTAAGAAGCACTTTTTTTAGGGCATTTTATAAAATTCAATGGAACAGAACAAAAAAAGTTACAGTTTGTTACGAAAAATATTACATATACAATTTTACTGCCACTTTGGGTGTAAAGCAAAATAAAAAAAAACTGTTAAAATCACCGTTACCGTTTGGCGACCTCATTTACCAATTGCCTTTTTTTCAATCACCTGGCCACTTTTTTGACCCCTTTTTTTAAATTATG
The DNA here is from genome assembly GCA_932274085.1 of Protocalliphora azurea. Taxonomy (NCBI): domain Eukaryota; kingdom Metazoa; phylum Arthropoda; class Insecta; order Diptera; family Calliphoridae; genus Protocalliphora; species Protocalliphora azurea. The sequence goes on along the minus strand of OW026522.1, from coordinate 21,540,903 downwards.
GAACTAAATGGCGACTTTTTAAAACTATGTGCTAAATGACGAGAAAATAAATTGTTTGAAATATCTCGACCCATTATATATTAATTCCAACGAAGAAATTAATTATTTTGAGATTGTTTCACAATGTAGTGAAGTACAAAAGAACCCCGAAGAATTTATAAATGAACAGAAACTGTTAAATACTAAAGCCAATGATAGAGTTTATCAAGTTTATGATTCGGCATCAAATGCCGAATCTTTCTGAATCGGATTGAGAAAATTAAAAAATAGATTTGATGAATAATTTATATTTTTATTTTGGCTCATAATAGTGCCTCACCAGAATGTCTTTTTTTTAATTATTACTCGTACTAATGAAAAATAAATTGTCCAAAAGACTTACGGTCAACACTTGTGGATCCATGCTTTCAGCCCTAAATTTTTTAGATGGGGATTTGAAAGACTGGAGTCCGAGTGAAGACCTCATACAAAAAAACGGAAGTTTAATTAATAAGAAAAGAATTTAATGTTAAATATTTTTATGAGTAAATCATTTTTTTTTTTTTTGCAATGATAAAAATTATTATAAATAAATTATTTTGTTATTATTGAGTTTATTAGTTCTTCTTACAATACAATATTTTTTGTTTTTATCAAATAAAGAAATTATAAAGAGTTTTTTAGGTATTGACGTAGTTGGTCATTTTTTTTTCGAAAAATTCCTTTTTTTGGCGACTTGTTTTTGAAGCCCCTTTTCTGAACACTTCTTACAAATTCTCAACGGTAACACTAGCTAAAACCTTGCAATAAAATTTGGAATATCTCTTAAAATGTAATTCATGATATATTTCATTGACAAGATAATAATATTTAAACTAATGGAGAAGTTTGCAAAATTTATATAATTTTTGAAATTTTAATGTTAAAATTTTCAAGCTTTAAAAATGCCGTAATTAGTTGGGATAGGATCGTAGGGCGCTTAAAGTTTTTTCCTCTAAATTCAATATTATCTATAATATTATCAATAATAAAATCACGAATACCCGCATTTTTCTTGATACCGGTTTCGTGTTTTCTACTTATATATATATATATATATATATATATATATAAAACTTAATTATGTAAAATATTATTTTAATACTAATAATTTTAAAATATTTACCCACGTATGAGTGATTTTCGAAAGTGGGCTCTATATAGGAGCTATGGTCAATGATGGACGGGGGTTAACAAAGTTTTGTAGTATGTTTTATACTTATATGAAACTAATTTCTGCAAAATATTTTTTTATATTAGTATTTATATGAATTTTTGGCCGTTAAAGAAATTTCTGGAAGTGGGGCTTATATGAGATCTATTGTGTACCGATTTGTTAATATTTAAGATATTTGTAAGCTTAAAATTTAATTCCAGGGACATTTGTATAGAGGCCAGGTGAATTAATATATCGATCATAATAAACTTCAGCAGCCATTATGCTTACGATAAAATATTACATGTACCAAATTGCATTAAGATATTTTCAAAATAAAGTACAGTTTGTATAAAATTACTTAATAAAGTAAAAGTAATAATTATATTTCTTTAAGTTTATATGTTAGCGTAAAAAGGTATTTCGAAAGTGTGTATTTAATATACAAATATACAATTTAATATAAATAAATCTTGTAAAATTTATACTAAAAAATTATTTAATTTTTATCCTAAAACTTTAAAGCACTCCTTTAGAACCTATTTTGGATATTTATTTGAAAGCCTAAAGTGTCTTCTTCAAAATGATTTTTTAATTTTCCAAACGAGTCACTTTATGACGTCTTTAGTAATAAAAAATTTTATGAAGCCTTTTAGTACAATATTAATTATAATGTCTATCCCATTTTTCCCTTGTCTTTTTAAAACTAATCCTCAGTTCTTTAAAAACGTCATCCTAGGGTATTTCACAGTCGTTTTAGTCTACTCCTCAATTTAATACTAATTTGTTTATTTGTTTATACTTTATAAATAACTCTTTACATACGCTTTCATATCAGCCTCAAATAAATGTATAATTTAGTTTAAAATTATATTTTCATTACAATTTAATAACAATATACATTAAAACAGTTTTACATACATATCATGTGTATTGTTCATATACATACAGTGTAAATGTGTATAATTGAAATTCAACTTGAAATAATTTAAAATCCAATTAAAATTTTTTACATTCATATTATATTTTATGTAGCTTTTAGAGTGGCATTTGTATTACTACATTTATTTAAAATGATTTAAATTAACAATTTAAGTACTATATTTTGAACATAATTATATTAGACGAATTAAGTGCAAAACTTGGGGGTATTTAAAATATGAAAAACTATAAAATTATAGTACATAGTTTTAGGATTTGAGGTTGTAATATTAGCAAACTTTCAGAAAGGATTAGCAAGAATAACATATAATAAAAGTATGGATTTCAAATAATAAAATTTGAATTAATATATTTGTTATTAATTACAGTAATTTACTCTAATAACATGCCTTAAATATATTATTTTTTTTTTTAGTAAATATTCTAATTTTTATAACAATTCATACAAATAAATAAATCCGAACAATTTCCTATGATTAAGTTTAAAAATTTCAATTTCGATATGCATATTTGTGATAGTAATTAATGATATCTCATTTGGTTTATAATTTAATATGTGGTTTCATTAACTGAGTTTGTCATTTTACAGATACAATAATTTAATCTTACACATGATAAATTACATATACATGAGAAAATATAAACTTAATATAATATAACTGGGTTTGCAGTTTTTCATTTTGTGTTCGTTTTTCCTTTTTAAAGGTTTTTAAAGTTTTGAAGGATGCGCGAGGTTAATTTTGTATTCTACTAATTTCTATTATAAGGCGATATATATCAATATCAAATGAAAGAGGAGAATTTCAGCATTATATCGAATTACCGCTTGTTGAAATAATCTAAATAAAAGTTGAAAAATGTTCTTCAAATATTTAATCATTTAATATCCTTGAAAGTTTGTAACAAATAATTACCAAAATAATATATGTTAAAGATCCAGTTTGAATTACCAAAATTTTATGGCTTTAACTATATTTCTTTAATCCATGCAACGATTTGAAAACTATTCTTAAGAACAAAAGTACAAATTTAATTTTCAGTTTAGTACGACTTTGACCATGTGAAGTCATTATTGCCATTTTTGAAGACATTTTATTTAAATTTGAATTAATTCTTGCTTTAAGCATAGGTCTTTAAAATCGATTTGAAAGTCTAATTATGTAATTTATGTAATTTATGTAATTTTAATTATGTAATTATTTATTTATGATCACAGCTTTGAAAATATTACCTTTTTTTGCTTTTTTTTAATTTAGTTTATCAATTTATATATTTAAAGAAGGGATAAAATAGGAAAAGTTTGCGTATGAATTTATTTTTATTCTAAAATAATTTTTAAAATATTACATTTTTGGTTAAACAAAAAAAAATAATAATAATAAATAAATGAATAAATAAATAAGTAAAAAATAAATAAAAAAAATAATTAAATATAATAAAAGAAAATAAATTATTTATTAATCATTTCTAAACTAAAACGTAAGTAGTTCCTATTGATTTTACTAATAAAAACTTCTATGATACTTTAAAATCAATAAGTTATTGAATATTGAAAGTAATTATTTCTTGTAATGTCATTCTAAAATGCCTACTTGTAATAATAATAGCTAAATACTTGCCTCTAATGTCATCGCCTTGTTAAAATAATGGTTTAATTGGCTAATGTGTAAGTAGTGAAGAGCAATTATAATAGCTTCTTAACTTATTACATGGCAACCAAAGTTTTTGCTGGATACTTTAAATCATTTTTGTATTTTTAATCTCGTATGGACAGTAAGTCATGATTTTTATATTATATTTAATATTATTTATATACTATCCTACATCATTAGGTATTCGGGTTAAACAGATTCTCGAATGTGGTATAGGAGCCATGATCATATATGGGTAGCTCCTTGTTAAACATCATTCTGTGGTTTACATATTTACGTAAAATTTATTTATGTCATATTTAGTTTAGAATTTGTCATATGAATAAAATTTAGGCGTTTAAAGTGATTTTCTGGAGTGGATCTTATATAAGAATTTTATATGTTCAATTAAGGACCGATCCTAACAAATGACATAAAAGTGGTATTTTGAAATTGGTGTTATAGGGGAAATATGGTAAATTCATGTGTATATAGTTTCGTTTATGTATAAAAATGCTAATTTATGATGTTTTAATTATACGAGAGATTTATAATAAATGGTTACTTTTTGAAAAAGGTTGCGAGATTTGGTTAAAATATCTTATGCATGTAACCCATGGAGCTATTTTGTCTTTTTTTTTCTATTATCGTTATTATTTTTTTTGACTTCGCGAATTTATTTACAAGTTACATAAATTTTAATAAAAGTTAATAAAGTCGAAAAAGTATGTAATTTTAAACGTTTATTTCTCCTTACTATATTGTTGGATTTTATTGGCTTATAGCTCTAACTAAAGTTAATTGAAGCCTCTTTATATATATATATATATATATATATCAACAATTTTCAATAATTCTCTTCTTTCCTTTTAGTTTTAACTCTTTTTTTGGGTAATATTGTAGAGAATTATGTTTATAACAAGAAGTTGTTATACCAGAAATAACAAATTGAGAAATGTGATAACCAGAGAAACCACAAATATGCAACTTTATGTTTTTCCCTGGACATTGAATAAGGCCATCGATAAAACATTTATCCGTTTCAGAACAAACAAAGCACTTTGTCGTCGATTGTAAGTGCATATTTTACCCTTAACGCCATATTTTAGCATTTAATGTGCATATTTAGAGCTTATTTTGTTATTTTATATAAATTTTTTAATATATTTATATTTACTTTAAATGGATTACCAAAAACACTTTTATGTCTTGTAAAAAAAAGAAAAATATATGGGAAATAAAATTTCGGCACGGTTGATAAATTTCAGTTTTGCCTTATTTTATAGCATTAAAATATAAATAATACACCGCTTTAATGAAAAACATAATTTTTTCTATTTTTTTTTTGTTTTTCTAAGTGCATATTTATCGCTTTTTACTGCATATTTAATGCGCATAAAGTTCCATTTTTATAGCATATACGTGGTTTACCTGGTGACAAATAAAATTATTTACAAAATAAACTCAAGAAACTACAAAACACCAAAATTATTAAAGAAATATTTTTGTACGAAAAAATCTATTGACACATTTTCTAAAAAAAGTTTGGCCGTTCTTTTGGCAAAAAAAAAAAAATCTGAAAAATAAGCTTCAATAAAACAAGTTAAAATACAAGTGTTCAAAACATTTCCAACTATTAAGAGCACCAAGGGAAAATATAAAAAGCCATTAAGTAGTTAGTATTTGCTTGCATAACTATATTTTCTTATCTCTTAGACACTAAGATAATAAGCATTTCAATGTAATCATTAGTGACAGCATTCTACTGCTTCTCTAACTTTATGAAAATTTCTTCGTAATTTCACAATGTTTCTTTTCGCGAAGGTAAAATACCATCTCAGTTCTAAATATTTTAACAAATAATGTGCATATTTGGGTATTCAAATTATTCGGATTTTATATTGTTCGAATGAAACGGATAATTAGAATAAGACATTTAGGTTTGTTCGAATTTTTCGATCACTTATTTATTCTAATTATTCGAATGATAATAAAAAAAAATAAAATATTTATAATTTTGTGACATATGAAAGTTTGAAGTTGCATAGTTTTAGTTATAATTTTCTTTTAAATATCATAAGGAAATCTGTGGCGAAAAGGTAAAACTACAAAACTGATTTTATTACTTTTCATGAGACCGTTTTTTATGTTTTAAATTGAAAATAAAGTTGAAAGATACACAATTTTATATTATCTGCCATATGAAACATACCAAAATTATTCGATATATTTTTCAAACCGATTTGTATATTGATCATCGAAAAATATAGCAAAAGAGTAATGGTAAATAATACCTTAAGTTATATAATTTTTCCAAAATGGAGTTTTAAGATATGTCTTCAATATGTTGAATTATGTACTTATTCTATTTCCAAAATACAATGAAAATAAAATGTATGTCTTAAAAAATTACATATTTAAAATAAGTATATTAAATTCAGTCATGTTTTTTAATATTGGAAATGAGGAAAAAAGCACTTATACAATTTTTAAATTTAAATTTCCAGAAAAAGTAAAATATAAAAATTTGCAATTTTTTCAAATGTGGAACACAAAATCATGTATTTTTGGAGATTTTTATTAAAATAGCAATTTTTTAAAGGAAAAACTGGATAAAAAATTTCCGATTTTTCTGTGAAAGAAGTTGAAAATACCAAATATGCCTTAGTTTGCTATTGTTGGTTTTCAAGCCCCATAAACACAACAACTATAAGGGAAGCAGACATTAAATAAATAAATAAATGAACTGATTTGATTGATTCAAAAAAACGAAATTAAAAAAAAAAATATATTTGCGATTTATTTATATATAAAGCAAATCCGTAGTTTTGTTAATAACAAAATTCTCGAAAAGATTTCCTATCGTCTGATATATATATATATAAGGATCCAGAAAGTATAAACTTTTTTACTCTCCGATGAATATTGTGAAAATTACAAATTGACAGACGTGCATTGTGTTATTAACCAAACATTAATTTTGACATTATTTTATTTCAATTTTAAACGAGTGAACAAATTCCTAGTTTTACATTTATTTTCAAGAATTTCAGTAATAAAAAACCATATAAAATATAACTTCCTAATGAGTAGAAAAACCGAAAAATAAAAGTCAGCATTAACTTCGCTTTGAATTAAAACTCTGTGCTAGCTTTTTTTATCTAAATTTTCTTAGCTTTATCCTTCTCCTGTAAAATTACGAAAAGTCGAGATGCGTTTGTTTTATATTAAGCCATATAGACCTTTATATATTCCCCTGAAATTTGAGCTTTACTGTCTATCCTCCACGTGTCTACGAACCGATATTGGCGCCACGAGTTTTCGAGTTTTCTATTTTTAACCTACGTAAAATATATATTTGTAGAAAAGATTATAGAACGCTACATCAAATATTTTATCAAGTTTCTTATGATCTAGTTAAATAAAATATATATTTTAGAATTCAATTGACATATGAAATTGTCACAAAACTCTTCATCATTAAACATAACCTTTTACCCTTAGTTCATTAAAATAAATTTCTTGTTCCTTAAACTACGTTCTAATTATGCTTCTTTTTGAATGAACCCAGTTGGTCATTAATCCCTGAAATATTCTCATGTAATCAGAAAAAGAAATCATTAGTCCTGACAATCCCTTATAGCTTCCACTTCACTAACTTCTTCCGAAAGTACCTTTGATTTTTTCTTTAAACTATATTTTTAACTTAAAGATGCTAATAAAATTTTCCTTGAAGACATCAAAATAAGTGAAACGTAGTGAAAAAATTGTCCAGTGAAAAAAAAAATTAAAATAAAAAATCAACAACCAAATCATTAAACTTTAAGATGTAAGTGGTTGAAATAAGTATGATTATTGCGTAGCTGAAGCAGAATTTAAAGCAAAGCATAAGAATAAGGAAAAAAAGCTCAAAATATACTTATTGGCTTTTATGGCAACTTAACTGATATTTGCTTGAATTTTCATTTGTAAATGAAGAACCACAAGGACATCATAAAAAAAAATAATAAGCAGGCAGCTCAAACAAACAAATAAAGAATACCAACTTCTTTAACAACAACGCAAAAGTAGAAAAGGACTTTACATATTTTTTTGCTTTTTATATCCTGTTTGTTTGTAGTGGAAATAATACTCATTAATGATGCAACGAGGCATAAATGTTCAAAATGAAAATTAAGAACAAAAAGCAGCAGAAGATGAAAAAATGTGCTGCAGATTTTATTTAAACAAAATAAGGTGAACTTCAATAATCAACAAACTGTGGCAGAGTGGTAATGTAGAAGCAACACAGTATTTTTGTGTTCTTTTTGTTTACAGTATGCTCCTTGTAAGTTAAACATACATAAACACACAGAGAGAGAGTTTTTGTTTTTCAAGTAGCAGGAATATAAATGTAAAAAAGATTGTACGAGTAATAATCATGACGTGCACAGTGCATTGTCCCGTAGGCAAAAGTCAGAAATAAAATTATGCCATTAATGTTAGTAAATTTTTTTACCGTAGTATAAGGAACTCTTTTGGTATGTAATGCAGCTACCAAAAGGACGTAACGCTAAGAATGCACCATACTCACACGCAGTCACAAAAAGTTGTATTTTAAAAATTATTAAATATTTATTTTACATTTATATTTTAACAAATATTAAATATTTTAATGTGTATTGTACTTTTAATTATTTCGTTGTTATATTTTTGGCTACTAAATATCAACAACGATACTGATTATTTTAAAACATTTTTAATACCAAACATTGCAACCGTTTTCGTAAAAATAAAATGTCAATAAATACGTCTCATAAATTAAAATGTAATAAAAGAGATTAAAAAAATAATTAAATATTATGTGTGTGTGAAAAAATGTGCTACGAAGGAAGGACAATTTTGGTAATATTTTGTTTTGTTTAAAACTCTCACTAGTGTTTTGAATTCACACAGCACCAGTGTTGTCATTTTGGTTATTTTTAACCAAAACCGGTTATTATATTTTTCAATGTGGGGACGGTGAGATTTTTTCCATTTTGGTTATCTTCTTTTTTTAAACTAAAAATAAAATTTGGTTTTTATGAAATATACGAAAGTATTTGGACTACTCTGTAAATCTCGTAAATATTTGCAAAGAATAAAATAAACTTGAAAACCAACTTCTTGTAAAATAACGATAACAACAATTTTAAAGGCATCAAAATTGCTAATAAATTGTGTTGCGGCGTACAAAAATATAAACTCCGTTGTCTAATTACACCCCACAAACTTGGTTGGTTTTGCATGATCTTGTCTTATGTTATGTTCAGCGTTACCGTTTGCCGATTTTAGTCGCTTATTTCTACCCCTTTTGCAACCACCTGGCCAATTTTTTGCCCCCTTTTTTTAAAATGGAACATAATGGCGACTTTTTAAGAATATGTGCGAAATGATGAGAAACTAAGTTGTTTGGAATATCTCGACCTAATGTATAATTAATTTTGAGATTGTTTCACGACATAGTATTGTAAAAAAAGACCTCAAAGGATTTATAAATGAACTGAAACCATAAAGCTAAAGCTAATGATAAAGTTTATGAACAACTATTTAAAACATCAAATACCGAATATTTTTGGATCGGATTGTAAAAATTAAAAAATAGATGTGATGAGTTACTTATGAATCCATGCTTTCAGTCCTAAATTTGTTTGAAGGGGATTTGTACAAAGTACTGATGTTTAATTATAAAAAAAAAAATTATGTTAACTATTTTTATGAATAAAACTTATTATAAATAAAATATTTTGTTATTAATAAAATTTAACTAGTAGTTTTCTTGAAATACAATATTTTTTATTTTTATCAAATATTGAGGAGTTTTTTAGTTACAAAAGCAGTTGGCCACTTTTTTTAAATCCCCTTTTTAGCGACTTTATTTTTTGAAATACTTTCTATTGGACACTTTAAAAATTCTCAACGATAATGCTGGTTATTTTCATACGCATATTAAATTATTTTCATCAGATTTCTGAGCACTGTGGTTGATTCGAAAAATATTGTTGTGAAACATTTCTTAGAATTTTCCATATTTATGTTTAATTTGGTAAGAATTAGGAAAAAAAATTTAAGTTAAAAAAATAAAGGAGAAATAACGGCAAGCTATTTATAACGAAATTTATCCAGTATATTTCCAGAAAAAAATAACAACTAAAGTAGTCAATAATATCCTGAACTTATGATCCAGAAGTAGTGCAAATTAGGATCATTTCCAATGAATTTAACATAGACTTGTTATTGGAAGATATTCTATTTTTTGGTTAGGAAGTTGTGTTTACGATATCATATAAAATTGATTTTTTTGATGTTCGTTTTTATCAGTTCAATGAAATTACTTTTAATTTTTATATAAACCAAATATTTTTTATTCAAAAAATACATGCATATCAATATTTTTCTTTTCATTAAAACAGTTATTATTAAGTAACAAGTATTTATAAATTCTCAACTTATTGTATCAGAAAAATTTATCTGAATTGCTTTTTAATAGTATTTATAGATGATATTTATATAACTTCTTAAACACAAAAAGCCATACACTTACTGAAACTTTATATGTAATGAAAAAGTACTTCCTTAAAAATGACTTCTATTTATTTTTACTAGGCTACTGTATATTTTTAAAAAGTTTTAGCATCAAAAACAAAATAAAGTAAAAAACTGAGGCAGAGTTTTTAACATAAATTACGAAAAGTACTAGTTTTAGAAACGGCTTATACTTTTATATTATTTAATTGTTCTTTATTGTTCTTGATTTGTAAACTTTCGTTTTGTTTTATTTAATAAAACAATAATTTTATTTATAAGAAACCATGGCGTTTTTTCTTATAACTAATGTTTTAAAAAATTCCCGGAAATCCCTGGAAATTGATTTCTGCGTTCCCGTTTCTCGGGAAAAGAAATATTGCGAGAAACCCTAAACATCATTCATAATTGATCATAGACGCCATATAAGACCAACTTCTAAAAATCACATCAAACATAAAATCGGTCAAAAATTTAGTTTCCATATAAGACCCTCTCCGAAAACATATACGCATATACATATACATATATACATATATATATATATATATATATATATATATATTTCTTCTTACTTCTTTTTTCATAATTTTTTCTTTTTTATTTAATTTTTAAATAAAAAACATAATAATTTATTATGTTATATTATGTTATGTTATCATTTGATAAAAGTACCAATACCTTAAATTTTTATTAAAATTTGTCAATTTCTTTTTTTTAACTTCAATGTTTTCATTGTCTCTGCGCAGAATATCAGTTAAACATTTATGTATTTATTTCTAAAATTTCTAAAATATTTGCTATACAAAATTAAGTTTTTACATGCAACTTAGCAAAAAAAAAAAAAAAAATGAAAATTTAGGTTGCAAAAAAAAACTCATCAAATCAAATAAATCATAAATGGTCTAACATCTTAAACCTTCCTTTTACAGTCTACTAGAATATAAATTAAGCTTACAAAATCATTAATAAAAAATAACATGTTCATTCACATATATTTTTTAATTAGCCCTAAATGTACTTTTTTTAATATATATTATAAAAATACCAAAATCTCTTAAAATTATCAGAAATTTCTTATATTTAATGTCCATTTTAAAAAATTTGCTAGATTGGTGAAAATTCGAAATATTTTTCTATAAAATTCTGATTTGAAGTTTATTTTGAAAATATTGACCTACTTTTATTTTTGACAAATGGCTAAAAGAGGCATTTACGCTAACATACAATTTTTAAATTTGAGGTTAAAATTTTGAATTTATTTTTATGCAGGTGTTTACGATACCAAATTTTGTATCAAAAACAAAAATAAGAGATAACATGTTTTTCTCGAAAAAAATGTATTCTTCATTAAAATTGATCTAATATAACTTTGGTTTACAAAAATACATGAATTTGGATGTAATTAAAAAATAGAGATAACAAAAAAATCGCTATTACAATACATTTTCTTTATAAATATTTAATTCAAATACGAAAAATAGAAATCTTAACCAATATCTTCGAAAATATAATTTTAGCGAATTTTTTTCTAAAAACATAAAGGAAACATCTTTTACATACGCAAATTGCGCCCAAATTTGAATGAATTGGCGCTCTATATTTTTAACTTTATTGTTAACAAATAGAGAAATCTTAAACTTTTTTAATCATAGTTACTTAAGCCATTATGTTCCAAAAATACAACACATTGTATAATTAACTAGAAAAGAAAATCTCTGTTTTACAACTGCCACAAGTCACCATTCTTCATATACGTGTGCAAAAAAAGTAACCGAATTAGAAATAAAATAACCAAAATTAAAAATGTTGAAGTTATTTATGTAAAAGTTGCAATTATATATATATAATTGATATATATATATATATATACATATATATACGTATATGAAGAGTGGTGACTTGTGGCAGTATATATATATATATATATATATATATATATATATATATATATATATATATATCAAAACTGAAGAAAAATCAGTTTTTTTAGTTATGACTTTCATAAAGTAAAGTACAAGGTATGCACTTTGTTCTACTTTTGAAGTGTTAAAAATGCTCTTTTTTTGGAAGCACTTTTTCTTTTTGTCAAACAGATTTAAAGTTAAAGATATTTAATTGGGATTTTTTTGAGAGAAGATTAGATCTTCAATAGATATCGTTTGAACGATATCTATTTCCATTTTAGAAAAAGGGGGCAAAATATTGGCCAGGTGGTTGCAAAAGGGGTGGCAATAAATCGGCAAACGGTAACGCTGAACATAACATAAGACTAGATCATGCAAAATTGTGACAATTGAAATTTCTAACGTAAATTACACGAAAACTGTAGGAGATAAATAGCACATGCAAGTATATTTTTCATAGATATTATCGATTGCTTTAAGAAATTTAAAAAGCTTTGACATCGGATAAGAAACAAAAATTTGGCAAGCGGTAAAATATTTCCTATGTCAAAGATACTCTAATTTGAGCCCTCTTATCCCAGCTTCTGAGGATACTGTGGGATCCCCCTTCAAAACGTAAAATTTTACACATCTCTCCAATTCAAGTATATTTTTTTTATAATATATAGTGAGTATTTTCGAAGCTTATCTTGTTTAATATTAATTTCAACAAATCCATAATAAAACTAAAGTATCTAAAATTTGAATATGATAAAAACAAAGTTGATTTAAAATTTCATGTCAAGCAATTTATAGGTAAATTCGTTGAACCATAGATAAAAAACTCTAATTCAATAGTCAAAAACCTAATTCATGAAATATTAAAGTTCCTCTCGGATAATGTTCTAGTTGTATTATACGCTTTACACTTAGTACCAAATTAAGAAAAACGTCAATCTTTCATTGATATAAAGTATTCAAAATAGCAAAATGTTTGCTGTGGAATTTTAAAACTACGAGAATATTTAATTACCCATTTTCTAGTGAAAATTCCCGGAAATTCCTGAGACTATTATGACATGAAATCCAGGAATTTTCCAACCAGGAATTCCCGGACCCCAAACTCCTAAACCGATTTAACTAAAATTTGTCACAGATGAATAAATACATGTCAACATATCAAATTTGTTTCCAATCTGATTACAATTGCAAACAAAATATAAGTTCTGTGTGCATGGGTGGTGGGAGTGTCCTTGCACCGAGTTAGCTGAAATTCGTTATATGTGCAGATATCTCAAATATATGAAAATGTACTAATTTTGGTCGCAATCTGATTACAATTGTAGGAAAAATATAATTTTTAATATTCAATACATTTAAAATGTGAGTGTGTCCTTGACCCCATTTGGTTGAAAATTTAAATTTTTTTAATTTTGTCACAAAACACTAATGCGCCAAGTTCGAAGTTTCTATGATAATTCTTTATTTTTGCCGATTTGTTATATGGGAACACAGCACTGTGCACTGCTAACTTCTATGCAAATAGATATTATTTTATGTTAAAATGTGATGCCAAAAAAGAAACCTTTTTCTTTTTATTTGTTTACTTAGTTGTTATAACTGCGGTTCTGTCTCTGTTATAAATTATTTACGAAAAATTTTTATAAAAAGAGGAAAAATATGATGTTAAGATGAAAAATGGTAAAGGATAAAAATAAGAAAAACATACTTAAAAGTAAATATTTTCTTTATAGGATTGTCCTTTTTAAGGTCTATTAATAATTTAATTGTGATGTTAGGTGGACCATAATGATGGCAGTGGGTTTTTAATTATAAAGCAAATATTAGAAAAAGTGTTTGAAGGAAAGCTAAGCAGAGTAAATTAAAAACCGAACGATTATGCAATTTCTGTACAAAAATAGGTAGGAAAAAAATATCTTAAGAAGGTTTAAGCACAAAAAATTTCAACCGAATGTCCCTATCTCAGCTTTAATTGTTGAACTTATAAGTTCCAGTTTTGCCTTAAATATAGGATTATATGCCTTCGACCAGGAAATACAAGATTTTAGACTTAGGATTTAGAAGGCGTAGAATTGAGTTTACCAAGTAAAGCAAAGTACTTGAATGTTTTCCTGTATAGTAAACTGTCATGGAAAAGAAATACAGAGGAAAGGCTGAAGAGAGGTCTCAATACCTATTACGCTGTAGTATACTGACTATACACATCATTTGTACGGTAATATTTGGATGAATGTATGAATGGTGCCCCTGTACTCCTCAAGCATCTCTAGGAGTCTGTAATGTACAACCAAAAATTTTTAACGAATACCTGAAGGCAAAACACTTTGAGTAAAATAATCATTCCTCGTCAGTGGAACAAGTATTCATATTATATAGGAATTATACGGAATAAAAAAAGAACCAACGAACTTATCGGAGCCATTAATTGGCACTAGCGGTAAGTGGATCGGTATTGTTCTTGTTCATTTGATTTCTTTATGTGCCTATATAAAAATCTACATTCACAAATATTATTTTATAAAATAAAAAAAAAACATTTGATTGATTTAAAATAAATAGATATTAATAGACCCGTCATTAATCTGACGACTAAAATTTTATCAAATAATAATTTGTATCTTCGAGATCTTTAGGTCATCAATTATAAAGATCTCAAACACTTTTCCATATCCCCTCTCTCACATTACGAAAACTTCTAACAATTTTAGAATTTTATTTTAAAATTTAAAACTTATTTAAAAAAGGAAAAACTGAGAAGTAGATTCCATATTTAATAAGTAATTAATCTAATTTAGAATTCATTTCGCTACTTAAATTTACTTAATAAATGGGTGGATAAAAAAACAATTGGAATTAAGGATGTTAGTCTTTTAAATAAAGGTTTACACTTTGATTTAACATAATAAACTGAACTTATATAAAATATTAGTGGCAAAAACAAAACTCATAATAAAAAATTGCTCACTGAGTGTTAATAAAATAAATGCTATCAATGACTAATTAAGAATATTGACAAGTAGAATACACAAAATTTAGCTATGATCTTTCTTTTTTTCTATTTTGTTTGCTTGTTTTATCTCAACGCAAAAACAAAAGCAAAAGGGTGTTACTTAATAACCATTAACATTTAAGAAATACATGAAAATAGATCAAAGACACAATTTTAATGTGTAAGTTGATTTCTGTATGATATTAGTGCACTTGTCCCTCAATTGACGGGAAATGAAGAATACTTATATTATTTTGACAAATAGTTTGTTGCTGCCACTTTAATTTTAGTATTTATTTTTAATTTTTATATCAACTATGCAAAACAAAACTATAGATTTCTTTGGAATTTTAAATTAATATACAATAGCATTTGATAATGACTCATCCCTTATCATTGCGGGAGCTGTTGACTGATGAGGCCTGGACAATCGGTTGCAGACAGTTAATGTTGAGGTGTTATTTTCTTTTGCATGTACATGAAGAGGGATATAAACACTATATGTACCTTAACTTAAATGAACCTTACTTTAAAAAAAATGATAATTATATGCAATATTATATAGTTAAAGTTTCCCAGTCCGTTTACATAGGGTTATTTAATTTTTTTTTTTACTATTTATATTTTTTTAAAGTGTATTTTAAAATCAGAGTTTAATATTTTTTAGTTTGCACTCTTTTTAAACAAATTTTATGATTTTAATGAATTTTGGAATGTGGTGCTTTTTTTTCTTTTTACGATTGCGACACCTTAACACTTACTGAATGAAACATGTGAGTTTTCTGGAATATAATTTTACTTGAATTTTTTTCCCAACTTTCAACTCCGTGGAATCTACTATCTAATTAACTTTTAGAATATCTGGATAGCAAATTCATTTAGTTGCTTCTCAATAACTATTTTCATTTAATAAACACTTCTTACGAGATTGATTTTATTTTTTCTTTCTTAAAGAGTTACTGAAATGATCTGTCAAGAGAAGTTTTTTCTAGTTGAGAGGTATTATATTTTCTACTTTGTGCAAACAAAATAGGGTATAGTCGAGGCCAGATGAATAAGCCTACCACTAAAGTTTTTGGTTATAAATAATTTTCCTGTTGGAAAACATTATATTAGTTAAACATTTCGTTAGATTTTTGTTCATATTACCTGTCCAAATAGAAAATGATTTTATTGTGTCTGGTGTGATTAAACCTTTTCGAAATGGACTTCCAAAGTTATTTAATAATGCAAGAGATTATATTATATTGTGGCGTAATAATAGCGGTGTTCTTTCAAATTATCTAAAGAATTCGCAACTTTAGCTACTTTTTTTTTGCTAATAAAGATTTACCTGAATAGAAATTTTGTTTAAACACTTTAAACTAAAAATAATATTGTTAAAATGTTCTTAATAATTTTATGTGATGACTTTATTTGAATTAGTTGCAATATTTAATTAATTCGATGTTTTTATGATGAAGTTCAAAATGGAAAGGAAGCTTATAATTTGGTTATGAAAAACCAAGCCTTAAATATTAAGTAATGATTTGGGGATATTAATTAATTGTCTAGGTATTTGTGTGCGTTGTGGAGCGGTGGCATGCGTTAGATAATATACTGTAATTTTCAATGTTGCTAACTTTATGACATCTTATATTGCAACAACGTGTGGTGAAATAATATTTACAAAATTTATAACCGTTAATATTCAAGTGATTAACTTGTAGTACTTCATATCCAATTATTTAAGATATATTTTACTAAAATTCAGTGAACTTTTTACAACGGTTTCATTCGAAAAGAACTCATATTTATGTATCTGAAATAATTTCTAATAGACCGAAAATAGCAATATTGGAATTATTATTAGATTTATATATATTTAAAAAATAAAATTTACACTGTCATGATGAAAATATTGAATTAGCTTTGTGGTATTTTATTCCAACCTGTAAGAATGTAAAATATGAAATCTATTCTAATGTAAAAACAAGCAAATATCATGGAAAATGATCACCATTACACGTCATGTATCCACTTGGTTTCTATAGAGGATTTCATAATAGGGAAAGCGACGGGAGATTTAGACTTAGGGAGTAAGGTCTTGTTAAGTCAAGCCACATAGGTAACATTCATAAAATAAAATTTTACTTTCCCTCAGATTTTGGTAATCCTAAATAAGTTGGACAACTCATTTATCTATTTCCCTTAATTTTTGAAGCAGAATTATATAATTTTAAGTAAAATAATAATTTAAGTAAAAACGTATATATATGTAACTTATCTAACAATAGTGTGGAACGAACAAACAGCAAAGAACACAGAACAATTAATTCGCCACGAAATTAAGTATATCTTAAATTTTCGGGTTTATTTTAATAAATTTTTTAGACATTATTATGTTTTCGAAAATTTCTCAACAATAAAAATTATTTCGATTGGATGCGTTATATGTAAGGAAAATTGCTTATATCTCTTCCGATTTTTATGAAACATTTATTATTGGAAAACTTTTAACTATATATTATGTTTAAACTAGTTAAAAAAAATCCACTTTATCATCATTTATCGAGTCATGGCCTTTTGATATTCGTGAACATTTTTGTTTGTGAATATATCATTATATATTTTATCCGCATACCAAATACAAATTATTTGAAAAGAGAAATAACGGATTTATTATTTATTTTTGGCCGTAATTTACCCCCGTGCACTGTCCATCGTAAGTCTTTAAATATATATAGTTTAGCTGTAATCTTAGGTTTTTATATAGCATAAGTTTGTCGTAAACCGCATGTCCCAGATTCTAGTTTAGCTTCAATCCGGGTTAAATGTAGTTTTTTATAGTGCTTCAGATTACTTTGATCGTAGGTCTTAACATTGTCCAAGTTTAGCTATAATCGTTAATTTTTATGTAGTCTCTATCGTAGATCATTAAATGCTACTAGTTTTTTTTTATTAATCAAAAGTATTTATATAATCCTAGTACAGCTATAGTAGTAGGTATTCATATAGTCCAAATTTAGCTTTCACGCAGAGGTATATACAGTTTCGGTCTAACTTAAATCGTTCAATTCCAGTTTAGTTTCAATTAAAGGTAATTATACAGCTCCACTTTATCTTTAATCGTAGGGCTTTATTGTTCCGGTTTCGCTTAAATCGAGCTGTTTAAACAGATCAAGTCTAGATTTAAACGTAGGCCTTAAAGTAGCATCCGTATAGTTCTAAATATTGGTCTTAATAAAGTCGTAGTATAGCTCTAATAGTAGGTCTTTATATAGTCACAGTTTAGCTTTAGTCGTTGGTGTTTACTACTACTAATTTATCATTAATTGCATGTAGTTTTATAACTTCAGTTTAACTTTAATCGTATGCTTCATGTTATTCCAGCGTAGATAAAATTGGAGGTCTTTATGCAGTTCCAGATTAGTTTTTATTGAATCTAGTAAAAAAGATCTGAAAAAGAGCTGAAAATTATTTTAACATTATGTTGTTATTGAAAAGAAGTACTTAGTGCTGAAAAAATACTTTTAAATTTGTGAAATTTTAATTTTCTTACACAGAGAAAAGAGATTTGTTGTGGCAACCGACATTTTTGTCAATCAAATTCGGTTGGTTACAAAGCTATTACGAAATATAAACAATTTTAGCCTCTCGCTCTTGGTTTAAGAGTTATGGATCTTTATATTTTTGATACATTTTTCTGAGTATCTTTATTAAAACATATTTTGATAATTTTTTTATGTAAAAGTTTCAAAGTGCGATTTGAGAATTAATGTTAAAAAAATGACGATTTCGCGAAATGTTCACACATGCAAATTTTTCTTCTTTAAATCTGATTTTGTACTGTAGTAGATAAAGCGTTAGAGAGAAAAGGACTATAAGAAATTTAAAATTTTATTTCGAAATTCATTTGCAATTTAACAAGTATTGGTGAAACAACATTTTTTGTGAAGAGAAAGATGTTATTTTATATACATATTTATGTAAGTGAAATAGTTTTGATCGTAGATGAAAAAGTTTAAGAATATTATAACGTGGAACTAGTACACTCAACACTATTATTTTACCGCACATATTTCTTAATATATTAATTTATGGAATTACTATCATTTTTTCCATTTCTTTACTATTTTATTTATGTATTTTTAATAATTTTTATTTTTCATACTAATATATACCTTATTAGTAATAGGTAATAACATTGAGCATCCCTACTGTAAATACTACATACACAAAACAATGTATAACAACTTTTTTAGTTGTTTTTATACATGTATTATATTATAGTGCTTGTTGATAGCCAACAAGCAATATAATTCTCATTCAGTTGATACATGACTTAGCATAAGTAAACAATTTTTGGTTACAGTCGGGGCGATTCAAACAAGACAGCAAATAGCTAGACACTAGCTTTAAGAAACCATTGCACGTATTGTAGAAAAATATACGATATTCGATTCCCGAAGCTGCCACCTGAACCAGAAACCGAATCTGATTGACAGCTCAGAGTGTCGAAGCCAAGCTTATGATGTCGATCTTAATTCTACTACCGAACCAAGAATCTTCAAGCCCGACGCTGCCACCTGAACCGGAGACCGATCCCGCCGAAAACCCGAACCAGTTTGACAGCCGTGTGTGTCGAAGCCGAAAGCTCAAAATCGATTCTACTACTGAACCGAGCCTACTATAAGCCGATCAACCGAACCGATCCTAACATAAGCCATAGAATCTAACCGATCATAATATAAGCCGAAGAACCAAAATAAGCCTAGTTTAAGAAGAAACGATTGAAGACGACTATTATGAAGTTGATGGTATCCGAACTGAAGTTATCAAAATTATTCTCTCGTAATTTTTGTATTTGAAATATTTTTGAAGTATTCAATAAACAAAATATTATTAAACCCCCAAAAAGGGTTTGTGGATCCGTAAGTCGACCTTGTAGGCGACTAAGTTACCTCAGCCGATGACAAAATCCATGCTATATATACATATATATATGTTAAGTAGTAAAAAATTTAATTGAAAATACATATGTTTTTTTGAGTAATTTTTTTCTATTGAATTTATTTGGTCCTTGATTTTTAAACAATTTTTATAATGATTCAGTAGAACTTTTAATTGTGATTAAAGAAATGTATAACATTTTGGCCGTTTTTCTGAATATTTTTATTAATATATTAATAGTATTTAAAAATTCAAATACCTTTTGAATGATATATAATATGATAATATCAGTTAAAGTCTTAAGAAAATTTACGCAATTTTCATTTCTTATTAATATACTAGAACTTACAAAATTTTATTATTTCTAAAAAAGTTTACTCGACGAATAAATAAAGGAGAAAATCCCTGAGTCCAGCCAAAGGCGACTACACGGAAAACATTTATTAAAGTTAAATAGAAAATATTTTTATTTTAACAGGGCCGGTAATCTTGATTTGCTCCTATTTTTCAAATTTTGCATAGTATAAAATAATGTTGAAAGTCTATTTAATAAACAAATAGTTTCAACATTTAATATTATTTTTTTTAATATGAACATAAAGGTATGCATTTTAATTTTTCTGATTTTTTGACGGCTTTAAAAACATTATGCCTATTTTGACGATTTTTTCGTCGAAATTGGATGATTTTATATTATAATTATCTGGTAACAGTGGCTGTTAGTTTTTTTTTAATGTCAAAAAAGATATTTTATACTAAAAAAATGTTTGTCTCTTAGAAAATTAAAATGATGGTGTACAGTGTAAGATGTTAGTCAATGAATGGTTAATTCGTGCCCAAGTTCAAATCTCACTGACGTCAAAAATTTTTGTTTATTTTATTTTTATTTTCGTTTAGCTACATATTTTTGAGTACCCCTGGAGTCTTAAAATAAATATATGCTTTTGTGGACAAGTCGAACAAAAATAACTTATTCAGGCAAAAAATAAATAATTTATTATTGTTTCCAATTATAAAAAAAATTAATACACATATTTATGTAACGATTTTATGTATACATACGGGATCATATATCTATAAATTCGATTTGAGAATGTCGGAACCTTTTTCTTTTGCCTTGTTTTCTTTAAATTAATACAGTTTTCTCAAGTCTCAGACTACTTGTTCAAAATTCTGATTCATATAATGTGAGTAAATTTTAAACAACAGCATCCGCAGCAGCAAATATATAAATATTTTATATTACAATGGCTTAGACGAAGGTGCATTGTCAGCACATTTAACATCAAAGTACCAAACAGTTTGCAACTAATTATTTACTATAAAAGGTTTTTTGGTTTTATTTTCCCTACCAAATTTTTAGAATTTATTTTATTTATAGGTCGACTTAAAAAATTTAATAACATGAGGAACTAAAATACCGATATAATTACGTTTTATAGTTGTAATTATAAAATATCGATTGAAGTATAATATATATGAAGTATATATACTTTCAAACATTCTCCAACTAACATTTTTTCTGTGCGTAGAAACTATCAACCTTTTTTCCTGGTTAAAATATATTCACAATTAGTTCAATTGGTTCTACTTTTGAAATGGCGAAAAAGTTATTTTTTTGGAAGCACTTGCTTGTTTTTTTCTTTTGCTGGGGAAATTTTGTATATAGTTTTGCGTATTTTCTCCTCTGTTGACATCGATTAGGTACACTTTCACTTTTCAGTTCTTTAAAAGAAATTAAATCAATACTGAGTAGTCAATTTAAAAAATCTTAATTTTGGTTTTTTTGAAATCGTAAAATTTATTATTTAATACTGAATATACATATTTCTTCAATTTTCATAACTAATTCTTCAAAACTTAATACGAATTCCTTACAAGAAACCCTTTAAATTCCATATGATTTTAAACCATTTTGCAATAAAATTTTACAATCTCAAACATTAAAAGAGCTGACAATAATCTTAACCCACCAACGAGTCATCAACAATTAAGGGTTGGGATTTTGATAAACGAGCAACACAAAATCTTTAAATCTTATCAGTAATCTAAGCAGCAGGAGTTGCACACAACACAATAACAAGCCAATTAAAGAAAATTTTCTAAATATCCTTTTTTTATATTTAAGGATTTAAATAGGAAATAGCTGAAACTCTATTACAGAGATAACCAAAGTTGTAGCAATTGAAAAAAAAAAACATAATAATAAACCAAACTAAAATCAAATGAAATGAAATCTTATCTTGTTATGACACACCACCAAACAGTTGTTCAATTGTGTAAAACACCAGTTTAACAAAACCAGCCAAACAATCGGTCGTTTGATACTTTACTTGCCAAGCAACACATTCAAATACACATAAACACTCAAAGGGCGGCATAGTCAGACAGGACTCATACTCAGGCAAACACACGCGTTTTTTCTAATACTCATCAGCGTCATCATGATATCGCAACAACATCATTCATTCATCCATTCGTTTTGCTTCAAAAATGAAAATCAAAAAACTATAAAAGTTTTAAGAACTTACACTCTCTCATACTCACAAATAAATAAACCAGGACTGGCTAGCAATCAAACAGGATTCATCATTTTATACTGCTTAGGTGAAGGCAACAACACCACCATCATTTATTTACTATGAGACACAAAGTCAAGCGAAGCGTTTATAATACGAGAAAAACAACAGCTACACGAAATGAAAAAAAAAATATCCAAATAACCAAAGAAATTAGTGTAAAACTTAAATCCGATTTTGGAAAACAATGGCTTCAACTAGAAGTTGTATATTGTTTTTCACTCCCGCTCATAGAATATTCCCAAAAATAGTATAAATGCAGTGAATGTGGTTGGTACTTTAGTTGGTTTCTTTGAAGGAAAAAAATTAAACAGAGAAAATATTGAAAATGATACAATTCCTGTGGGAATTGTATCTCTATTGAATGAATACTTTATTATAAAGGATTTTATTTTGATAATTTTTTGTAGCTTTTGTCTAAAGATTTCCTGGTTGCAAGTTGTTGGCAAAGAGAGGGGATTTTATTTTTTTATAATAATAGTTTTTTTTTTTTTGTTGGTATGTATCGTTATATGAGATAAAAATAAAAGTTTATTTCACCTAATTTTTTTAAGTTATAAGTTCCTTTTTTTTTGAGAAGTTACCCTACAGCAAGCAGACATGGCTAAGAGGAACTATCAAAGATATAAGATTGATGTTTAAAAGAGCTACAATTGAATCTTCACTAATACTACACAAAGACTTTGAATTGAAGAAAAAGTGGGGCTATTTAAAGGCTAATAACACAGGTCAACAAAATCGCAAATATAAAAATGTATATATGCAAAATTCTTGTTCCTTAAACTTGATATACTCGTAATGTAGAAAGTAAATAAAATTGAAGACCAATTAAAATATGCTTCTCTGAGGAGTTTTTAGGTTATATAAAATTCTAGGTAATAGGTAGAGCTAATCATCAGTCATGTTCAATCATGTTTCATAATCAAAAATGTTGCTACAAAAATATACTACAAGCCAACTTACCACACATTGCTTCTAAAAGCCTTCAAAGTTGTAAAAATCAAGAAATTAACAATTAACCCTTATAGAACCATGGATAGATATGGTATAAGCAGTAGATATAGAGGGGAAACCAAAAATATGCTATAATAAATTGTTTCTTGCGTATTAAATATATGGTAAAAAGGGAAAAAATATCTTCTGAAATGGGAAAATATGATCTTAAGAACTGAAAATGTTTTTCATTTTTATATATTAATTATTTATTTTTTCTTTAGGAAATTATTTTTCTTTAAAACAAAGTGTTCTATTAATATTTAAATTTTGTAAAACGAGGCAAAACTAAAACAATCTACTAACCGAGTGGAAAAGCCTCATTTTTAATTCACCTGTTTTTTTTTATATCACATAAAAAATTCATAGGTCTTCCCTTTGCTTACCTATCTAAATCTGAACATTAGTATTACATTAGAAATTGCCAAAAAGATTAATTTTGTTGCAAGTTTAAAAGCTAATACGTCTTTTATATCATGTTTCATAAATGAATTAATAAGAAATAAAATAAATTTTTTCTTAATTCTTAACGATAATTTAAAGTACAAAATATTTTTGGATCTCTTATTTTTTACACATTACAAAACATATTTGAAAACACTCCGTGAGATATAAAAAACGTTATCTTCAAAATGCCGAAATATGCCCTAAAAGTGGTAAATATATTCCAAAATAACAATATATGCTATAAATTTGCTCTAGGAACCATCAGGTGAAAAAATATGCCGTTAAGGGTGAAATATGCAAAAATATGCACTTATAAATCGATGTCAAAATGCTTTATTTATTCTGAAATGGATAAATATTTTATCGATAGCTTCATTCAATCTCCAAGATTGGTTTCCCACAAAAGCGTGACCAAAGAACTCAGAAATAGTACAATTTTTTAAAATCTCACTTAAAGAAAATGTGCTGGCATCAAAAGTTTAAATAATAAAATCCAAATTTAAATAACATAGTCAACAAAAATCTAGAAAATAATTACATCGTGAATAATTCTGCTTAATTCTTATTCCTTAGAATAAATATAATATGGAATGTTAAATGAAAAGCATTATATAACCCAAAAAATTTTTAGGTAAACATATTTTTTTGGTCGTCAATTGTTTAAAAATATGACGTGATAGATAAAAGGTGAAATGTTCTTAGAATGACTATATCTACAATATCTGTAACATATTTTTCACGATACTTTTTTAGTATTGACCTGTGTAATTAGAGCTAAATTGGACTTTTATTTAAATCTACGATTCAGGTTACAGTGGGACTAAATACTGGTATAAAATTGAAGTTTAACTGGGACTATTAACCGTATACAGCTGAACTATGTCTATGTAATAATCTACGATTAAAAATAAATTGAGGCTTTTTAAGAACATTTAATTAAAACTAATTTGAGACTACCTTTTTAAAAATAACATGAATATTAATCAGTTAAAAATTATTCTTAAATTTCGATTGAAATATAAGTATTTAGTATATATGTACGTTGTTTGAAATAAGTGTTTTTGTGTTTAAAAATGCGGTCTATTTGACATTCGAAAAGTGATCATTTTGAAAAAACCGACAGTACTCAAAGCAAAAAACCGGTTTTTAAATCGGTTGGAAAATCGAGTCGATCACCCTAGTATGTAGCGTATGAACGGTCATAAATAGAATACTGAAAATTGGTAATATGAAAATATGATTTAGAATATTTTAGACATTGGCGAATATAAATCTGAAATAAAAATTTAAGAATTGAAAACAAGGGATCCAATATTTATCACCACTAATTTCAAAAATTAGCTTATGTAATTTTTTTTAAACCTACTTTATATAGATATGTGGCCGCTAATTTTAAATATGAAAACGGTGTTTAAAAATTCAAAATGGTTTGTTGAATACATCCTAGCTTCCATATGAATATCCTCCCGGATTAGGGGTTAAACTTTTATAAGTGCCTTAAATATATCACTATTTATCTGAAATTTTACACATTTCATATCAGGTCACAAATATTGGTTCATACTTTAACCCATATTCGTCAGAAAGAACTTTATATTAATATATTAAACATTTACTTGTATGATATAAAACACTATTTTTATATGAGTTTATTCACGAACAACGCAATAAATCAAGGGTTTATGAAAAGAGTCAAAATGGTGTTACCTGCCACCATTAAATACCTTTCAAATATAACATTCATGCTAAATTTATGAAAATATCGAATTGATCTTTTTCTACATATGTATTGGAAAAAGTCTGATTAAAAAAAAGAAAACTTTACAATTGCAACAAAATATTAAAAAAAAAAAAAAACTGAAAATTATATTAACAAAATTTTTGTACATGTCTATTATCTAAATATTTTCGACGCAAATGCATGTTTTTGAATCTACGCTCAGTAAAAATTCTATCAAAAATAATTATGTCATATTCAGCTTGAAGAAATAAAATCATTTTTAAAAAACAAAATTATAGATATAAGCATATATGAAACCACGGATATTACCAGTCGATATGCTGTAATATAATTATTGAAGTTTGGTAAACCACGAAAGAATTATTAGGGGAACATTTTTATAAAAACTCAATTATCTCATATTTGTCTAACACAGCGCTATGTAGGTTAAAAGCCATTGAAATTGTTTATCCAAAAATTTTGTCTGTAACCTGTTTAACCCACACATTACACCGAGTAGCTAAGGATGTATGTAATAATTTTGTTGACAGCGATTCCTTGATTTCATATGAAAAACATGTATATTTAATTTTTAAAGGCAAATTATCTCCTCAACCGGTTATTGTGATTTGGGGATCTTGGCTTGATGCTATGAAAATTACTTAAAAAACTGATGATTTAAAAAAATAAATAAATAACAAAAATAAAAAAACTGTAGATGAGGTGATGATAACGACACTAAAGATTTTACAAAAATGATATAAAAATAAACTTCCTGTTCGTTTCCAACTATGAATTTCATAGTGAAAATATAACCAAACATTATTTATAGTGCTTTTAGGAGATTTCAAGCACCAAAAGACTCTATTTCTGAAAAAGTAAAATTAAAGTTTTAAGCTGTGATTAAAATAATAAAAGATTTGTTCTACATTCGGATGATATCTCTTGCTAAGAAGAATACTCTAATCTTGAAGAACAATTACTGATATATGCTCTTATTACATCTGTTGAATGAATATCATTTTCTTTATACTCAACTTTTTTCGCCAAAATAGAGATTCGTTTACATTTGACAACCTAGTAAAAAATACATTTACTTACGTAAATGAAAGCCTATCTTAATAGGTCTGTATTAATCTCGCGAATACACATTTTTAAAAAGTAAAACTAAATTTTAAATTAAAAAAAATCACAAAGATAATATTTCAATGTTTCAAAATACAAAATATCGGGGGCCTATATTCAAGACCCTCTATCTCTGGATTTCACGAAACTGCGTTTTTGATGTCATTATATTCCTTATAGTAACCCTTATCTATGATATAAATGTTAAATGCAAAAATTCTTAGTTTTTCCTATTTTACTGATATTTTTGCATTCTTCTATCTTATAAAATAAATACTTTAGTTTTATTTTTGAGTGCAAAGCCCTATATCTTTCTGAGCAATAATTTTATATTTTGACAATTTAAACATAACGTATATCATTTCTGACTAATTTATATATGTTGAACATAAATCTGACCTAAAATTTAAAATGGATTGAATAGTTCTTTAGATATACAATAATAAATATTCACTTTGTATGGCGGCTACTACCCTCTATAAACCTACCCTATCTATTTTCACCGCAATTGCGTAACTTGAAAAGAAAATTTTTCCTACTTAGTCTCGAAATTTTCAGTGTAAAAGTTCCTTAAATATGCAATAATTAAGATTTACCTTGCATGGGAGCTAACACTTCTTCTAGAGCTAGCCGCCCTATTTTCATCTCATTTATGAACCTTCATAAGGAAATTATTCCCACACAATTTTAACACTTTTGTTCTAACAACTTTCTACTCATGCGGTAAAGAATTTTTACTTTGTATGAAAACTACCACTCCCTCTGTACCTATAGCTTCTATCTTTATCTCAATTTTTAACACAAAATTTTCCGACCTTCGTTGTAATAGTTTTTTAGTTATGCGATAATTATTATTTTTTTTAGATGGGGAGTACCATTCCCCCTGCTCCTATCATAAAATAATGCCTCTTTGAATTGTGTTGATGCACAAATTACTAACTAGTTTTAAAATGTTTAAAATCACATACTAAATGGAAATTAAATGTATTTATTACAATACAGAACCCTCTATATAGTTATTTCATTTATATACATTGAATGTATTAAAATTGCAAACCCTCTATCTCTCTTGAAAATTGCAATTATTGCAAAATATTAAAAACAAATTATGTATAAGATTTAGTCGTGGTTTTAAATAAATATTGTAGAAGAAAATTTTTTAAATACTTGAAAAATAAGCGACATAAATAGTTTTTTGCTCTTCTGAAAAGTTGTATTTTTCCTGACAGAGGGTTTTGAATATAAGCCCTCAATATATTATATTGCAATGTTTTCTATAAACAGATTTTTGTTGTTTTACTGTTTATATTTAAATGAATTACCTAAGTACATATTTTCAAAAAATAAATGCACAAAAATCCTTGCTATTCTTCCATTTCGCTTATTATTTAACTTCTGCTGTAGTGTTCCCATTTAATTCGTTAGTGCTTGTACCTCCTTTTTATCCTTTAGTATTCTCATTTTATTAGTTTTATTTATATACAAAGAATCAATTTATAACTGTGGGATTTATGCGATGTAATATGGTCACATGTGTACAAGTATAAGTATGAGAGTTTATTGTTAAATTTAATCCCTTTATATAAGTTTGGGTAAAATTAATCTGTTTTATAAAAGTAACCAGCCAGGAGTTGGAGATGCAAGATTTACCAAAATTGATTGTACAGATATGATTTTGAAAAAAGAAGTAAAATAAAAAAGATTACAAATTTTTGTTAAAGTATTTTTTACTTAATATCATATAAAATGCTATGGTATGGTAGTTGCTCTTTTTATTATAATATTTTTTGATACAACTTCTAATTTTTGGGAATATGTAGTTACAGAAAATTCAAACACGATATCCTTAGAAAATGTATAACACATAAAAGAGTATATTTGTAAGTGATTGAAGGTATAAGTGTTTAACATGGTTTTATCAAATTAAAAAAAAACCCTAATCATTCCTATAATATCATTACTCATTAATTTTTGTTTAAAATTTTACATTTTCGCTTGACTCATTGTTTAAATGAGTTTTACCACAATTAACATAACTTTGTTACTTAAATCATTTTAATTGTTTTTAAATCTTTTAAAACTCTTTAAAAATATCTGTAAAATTCTCTTGAAAAAATAAAGTTTATTACAGACCTCACTGTCATTGTATTTTTTAATTGATTTTTATTAATATTTAGGATCAATAAATTTCTTAATAAGATTTAAATTTAAAATAAGCAACACTTTAGCATCATGAATACTTATCTGAAATCGCAATATTTACAATATTGACCTAAATAACCATTGATCTCATAAACATTGTACAGAATACACTTAACTCATCAATTAGCACAACCATTAAATTGATTTGCACTGACTTTTTGCTGGTTCACAAGGGTCTCTATTTCAATTTTGAGCCACCAAAAGGTAATAAAAGGTAAATAAAGTTTTAAACTAAAATTGAAATTATATCTTTAAACTAGTTATGATCAAATGTTTTATACTAAAATTAAACTTTTGCTTGAAAAAAAAATTTTAACACTTTCATATTTAATATCATAATTTTATAATGTTTTTAAATACTTATTAGCCCGTAATATTTTCGAACTTTTTATAGAGTGTTTTTTGAAATATTAGCATTTGGGCTTAAGTTGATTGAATAATTGCAGAAAAATACACTGTAAAAATTTTATTAGACACTCGGCAGAATGGAATGCATTTTCTAGTCAGCCACGACCGTCATCGGCACTGTGCAGCTTCCCACCGTGGTGTTCTCTATAAACATCATCTATTTAACTCAGAACTTTTCGGAAAATGGATTTTGTGTCTTCATTAGATGAATAGTTTACAATTATTTAATTTTCTCCTTTTTGAACTATTATTGTTTATATGTTTAAACCTACCAGTTAGTTATCAAATGAAGCAATTGTTATTGTTTAGCCCCTTACATAGTGTCTACATTAGAAAATTTTTTATCAAGACAAACGTCAAACTTAACGCAAATTTATGGAAGGTGGCAACAGTTGCACAGTTCCTTATTGTTTTTTATATATGCAGTTTGACAACTGTAACAGCCAGAATAATAACCTTGTATACATTCGCACTGATTTTGACGTTTGTTTTGCTAAAAATTTGCCTAATGTATACACTAGGTTAATAAGTAGCAATATAGCAATAAATAAAAAAATAAATAAATATTTTGGGGATTTGGGGATAAATAAATAATTTGGGGAAATCAGCCAAAAAAAAGTGAAAAAACTAAAATAATACTCTGTTTGTTCGAAATGTATATTTTAGATGTTTTGATGACAGACTCAAGTAAATAAACAATACCTCTTTATTCGTATTTATATAAATGCCTCTCTGCTGATAAAATACGACAGCACAATAAACATAGCATTCAAACAGTGTTGCCAGGACATGAGAAAAAATAGGCTAAATTGATCTTTAAAAAAGGTCAAAAAAGGCTAAATGCTCTAAAAAATAAGGCCAGAAAAATAAATAAATAAACATATATATATATATATATATATATATATATATATATATTTAAGAAAAACTTGTTTTTCGTGCCCTCATTAGTTTTCTAAAAAAAAAATTATAATAAATTTATAAATAAAATGACACAATGAAAAATCTGTCAAAAATTCTCATACAAATTAGGGTTATATTTCATGTAAAACCTTACTCAATGTTTTGGAGTGATTTTGATTAAACATTTCCAAATTTCTGGATCATTTTTCTTATTAATAAGATCTCTTTAATTGTTTTCGTAAATAGTTTCTATTGTTAATGATGTATATTAAAAAATAATTTCAATTATCGATTTAGTAACTCAACAAAATTTGTTAAGGAACTGTTATTTGATGAATGAAGCGCCGAAGATGAAATTGTTTATTTATTATAAATAACTTCGATTTCTTGTGCGAATAAATATACAAAAATGCTTAAATCGATGATTCTTCGAAAACCAAATTATTAATAATAAATAAGAAATTATTTCCTTCGTTGTTGAAATACTAGCATTTTAGACTTTTTAATGTAATTTTAAAAATCAAAAAAGGCTAGAAACAATGCTAGAAGCAAAAACAAAAATTTTGAGGCTTATCTGTTTATTTATTTCTTTCTTTATTTATTTATTCATTTACTTACTTATTTATCTATTTATCTAATTATTTATTCATTTGTTTATTTATGTATTTATTTACTTATTTGTTCGTTAGTTACTTATTTATCTGTTTATTTATTCGTTTATCTATTTATTTACTTATTTATTTATTTATTTATTTACTAATTTATTTATCTATTTATTTGTTTGTGGAGGCTCTGCCATTTTAATAAAAATCCGTATCAAACACTACTTAATGTGCGATCTTCGTGAAGATTATATTCAAGCTACAGCAATCTGTATTGATGATTGTTACAGGTTTTCAATTTCAGAAAATCAATATGAAAATTTTTATAAATCACTAGGCCGTTTCCTGGCAGCTGGCGATTATAGCGCTTAGCATACATTCTGGGGATCACGACTTATAACTCCTAAAGGTCGCGTTTTGTTTAATACAATTTCTAAAATAGGTTTGAATGTTATTTTGAGCGGAGAACCAACATATTGGCCTATTGACTCAAATATAGTACCGCATGTCACCGATTTCGCTGTTACTTGGAATTTGCCAAGGGAATTAATTCATGTTAAATATTCATTGGAATTATCTTCATATCATTCATACAATTTTGTTACTATATTGAACCCCCGAGAAATTGTGTACCCCACTGGTATCTCAGCGATATCTAACACTAGAATAAACTGGTTAAAATATAGAAAATATATTAGCACCCATTGCACGGAAAATATATCGCTGAGAACACCAGAAGGTATCGATCTCTCTCAATAACTTTGAAAAAAGTTTAAACGTTGCTGCTCAACGTGGTACCCTAATAAAATATAATTTTTTCTGTGGATGTCGAACGGCTCTTGTCTGAAGAAAAGAGTTCAAAGAGAGTGGCAACTCCACAGATCTCCTCAACTCAGATCGAAGGTAAGAGAATGCCAAAAGCGCCTTAATAAGCTACTATCAAAAAACTGAATCACTGAATAAATATTTGAAAAGACCAGTTACAAGTAGACCTCCTCTACGTAATACAAGTGGAGGATGGGCAAGAAATAATAGCGAAAAGGGGAATCTGTTTCTTAATCATCTAAAGAGCGTATTTCTCAAAATTTATCAGATGAGGTAATGGAGTTGCCACCTGTTGTACCCCTTTTTAGAGCAGTTGAACCCCTTTGTTTTGAGATTCGAGAGATCGACAAGGCTATTGGTGATTTAAACTCCAAAAAGTATCTAGCATTGAAAAAATCAGTAACAAGATGCTTTTGGAGCTACCTCGGATAGCAATAATAATAATAGTTTTTATTTTTAATGCTATATTACGCCTTGAATATTATCCATTGGAATAGAAGGTCTCATTGGATAAAATGATACCTAAGCCAGGCAAAGATCACACTAAAGTAGAAAGGTATGGGCCTATTAGCCTGTTGTCTAATATATCAAAGTTGTTTGAGAAGCTATTAATGAAAAAGTTGAAGATAAAAACATAGTACGATAGAACAAATTCACTGACTTATAAGTGTTATATCTAAGACATTTGAAGAAAAGAAATATTGCTCTGCTCTCTTCATTGAAGTCTCTCAAGCCTTCGATAAAGTAAAGGAATATTATTTAAAATTAAACAATATTTACCCACAAATATGCATAATCTGCTGGAAAGCTATTTAATTCATCGAAAGTTTGTTCTTCAAGAGGTATATAGCTATGATAGGCGTTCATGAAAACCCGCAAGAAGCATCTAAGATCATATACTCTATCTAGAAAAATGGTTGGAGCAATGGAGAATAAAAGTGAATGAACAAAAATGTATACATATTACCTTCACTTTGCGGAGAGATTCGTGCCCCCCCCCCCCCCAATCCTGATAAATAATCAGATTATACCCCAAAAAACGGAAGTAAAATATCTTGGTATATAGATACAAAATTAACCCAAACGAAGTTAAAATCACTTCAAATTAACTGGCTTATTGGTAGAAATTCAAAATTAAATCTAACCTGCAAACTTTTGATCTATAACTCAATTATAAAGTCAATATGGTGCTATGGTATTCAACTATGGGGCACGGCCTCAGCTTCAAATGTTGAAAAAATTCAAAGACTCCAAAATAAAATACTATGAATGAGAACTGTAGTGCCTTGGTATGTGAAAAATGAAAACATTGACAAGCACCTTAATGTTCCTCTTGTCAAAGATGAAATAAGAAAACACGCAAAATCGAATTTGAGGAAGCTTGAAGTATACCCTAACCCACTTGGTCGAAATATAATGAGAAGCGATGGCTACAACCGTTTGAGAAGAATGAACACAACAGACCTCTGCCTAAGCTAAACCCTTTGATTACATATAGTTTTTCATCCGGCAGTGGTTAGACTTAATATAAATTAAGATTTAGAGTTAAGATTTAAATACTTATTGTTAGTTCACTTAATTTTATGAAGATTCAATAAATAAATTTAGATGAAAAAAAAAAAATATTTATTTGTTTATTTATCATGAATTATATTATAAAATTAGCCGAGTGGAATAATGAATTTTATATGCTCTTGTATTGTCTCTAGTGGGAATCGAACCCGAAAGCAGTAGACTGACTTTAGCGCACTACCATATAGACCAAGTTTTTGTGTAGTATAAATAGTAAATATAATTTCTCTTAGTACAATTCAGAAAAAAGTGTTACTCCAGCAAATAATATGCTAGCGATTTATTAAGAATTATATTAATATCTGTTCAGTAGTTTAAATTTAGAGAGATTAATCTCACTATGCATTATATACTATGTCAAATTATTGCTAATTTTGTTGCTTAATTACGCATATATATATACGGTTCAACATTTTGTAAACCACCTTCGCAATTATCTGAACGAATACGAGGTTTTTAACCGTAACACATACAAAAATTCCAAATGAAAAAGCCAAAAGAATGAACCACATCATCAAACCACAATAAATGAATGAATAATTTACCGCTACAATAGCAGCGTAGTACTCGTACTACCAATCAAGCATACAACGGGCTCACCGTCAGCCATGCACATAAAAAACCATATGGAACAGTCATACATACTACATATTTTAAAGCAATTCAATTCATTCAATACATGCATGATTGGGAATGATGTTCGATCGATGAACGCTGACTGACTGAGTAAGTGAATGTGTGATGAGTGAGTGTGTACTTGGTAACTATGTTTCAAAAAGTATAAGTTATCTGGGATTTGACAGTAATTGTTTACGATTCGTATTGTATTGAAATGCAATGAATTATTTTTTTTTCTGTCTTAAAACATGATTAAAGTGAGAATTGAATGGACAGACATAAAAAAAGTTAAAAGCCTACCCAAGAAAAAAAAAACACACAACACAAAAAAAAAAACACACAACACAATACCAATATCAACGATTAACTGTCAACTGATACTTGGAAGTAGAGAGAATTTGTGTTAAATATTTGATTGTGTTTATTTGATGCTGTTATTATTGTTGTTACTGTTGCCAGTTAGTGGAAAATGCGTTGACGCATTATAAATAAATGGTGAATATTGTTTGTTTACAATGGCCTATTGGAACTTTAGTTCATTTTTTTCAGTTTCAAATATAATAGTAACAAAAAAATATAAAAAGCATGTCAAGTTGTTTGATTTTTTCTATTTTTTTCTTTTTAATTCAATTTTATATCGCTCTCTCTTATTGTTGTTTGACTCGCTAGTCATCAAGCCAAGTATGTTATATCAAACAGCCAGACAGACGATGACAGACGTCAATTGTCATGTGAATTTCTGAGAAAAGGATGCTGTATATTAATCTACTACAAAAGTAGTTGGTATGATGAGTTTTAAAAGGATTGAATGAGAAAATGTTAAGAAGCAAATGATCGATTTAATTTTACAAAGAAAAATTATTGCCTATAATTGTTCAAACAACACTGATAATTGTTTTTTTTTTTGACTTTATTAAATAATATATTGATTCAATATTTTTTTATATTTATTAATGTTTCTGAAAAACGCAAGGAAACCAAAAACAAAAAATGGTGTTTATTCAAAAAAATAAAAAAAAAACAAAAAATAATATAAAAACTATAAAAAAGTACATTTATCAGCTATAAATTTCTATCTATGTATATACCACTTCCTCGCAGTTTTGTTTTGTCATATCCATTTTCAATAGTTTCGGTTATATTAGATATATCATCATCGTAAATTGATTATCATTTTTTGATCCCTAGTTGTTTTTATTTTCCATTCATAGACACCATTATTGTCGCGGGATTCTATGATGGAACTTTTTGGTGTCCGAATACAAAAGCTCCAGTGATTTCTGTAACTATATATGTGAGAAATTTTCTATTCGAAACGATAATACTCATTATGTATAACATAGGGTGAGTAAGAGTAAATCAGTTATTTTTTGTTTAGTTCAAAAGTATTCAGCAAAGAATACAAAGAATGGAAGGAGTCTCTCTTTCGTACAACAACATTTCTCTTTCTCTCTCTTCACATACAAGTTCAGTGTAAATTCAAGACATTTTTGAGAGAGAACAAATAACTTTCCTTTAAAATTTAATATTACTAATATATTTTCAAGCACATTTATTGCATTTTAACTCGCGTAATACGAATAGTTGGGTATGTCATACATATTAAAAGATGAAAATTAATTAAAATCTACGAACGTAATGTAATGAATTATATTTCATAAGTTTTTTAATGCTCTTTTGTACAACAACGCTAATACTTATAATAAAATTTTACTAACACAATCTTAAATTTAGGTTTTTCTGTCAACAGTGTTAGGTTTTTGTGACACGCTTTCCACTCTTTATATTCTGTGGTATTTAGTTTGAATATTATTGGATCACCCTACTAAAAACTAAATGACTACTATAATAAATTATTTTTCGATTCGAAAACGTTTTACAGGTTACAGAAAATAAGCACAGGAAAAAATTTTTTATGGAAGGTTCCAAATTTGGATAAATTGCAAAGCACAATAATAATAATAATAATATTAATAATAATAACAATAATAATAATAATAATAATAATAATAATAATAATAATAATAATATAATAATAAGAATAGAATAATAATAATAATAATAATAATAATAATAATAATAATAATAACAATAACAACACTAATAATAAAAAAGTTCACTAAAAAAATATAAATTACTGACAAACATGAAAAAATAACAAAAGGTATATATTTTTTATATACATATCTATATTAGACTGCACCAAGATTTACCAATTTTTGAATTTTGATTGTAACTCCTCCTAGAATCGTTCACTGGGTTGAAGAAAGATGTCGTATGAAGTATTAATGAAATCGGATATCGCTAACCCGTGTCGCATCGGAACTGAAGTTTGTATGGTGCGTTTATATGGGGAAATATGGCTTTTTACACCTCTTAGAAAACTTGTAGCTATTAAATACTATGCTTTGTAATAAGATATTAAAATCGTAATATGTACATAATTATCTATCAAACCAGATATAAAAATGTAAAAGTCGATTAAAAACTGTTTAAGTTATTGCGAATTTCCCAGATCATTTATGTGGTTCAGACCACTTGTGTAAGGATTGTAAAAACAAATTTTTTATTTTATGTTAAAATAAACTGATACTTTTACTTAAATTTAAACCATAATAACTGAAAAATATATTTTTGTTTCTCCTGAATAATTCAAACACCTTTTCATGCTTGATTAAATAATGTTGCTTTTTTTTAAGACAGTCTCAAAACGCCAATTTCAAAATTTTAAATTTTTTTTAAACAAATTTCAAAAAAGTTCGAATAAAACTCCTCAGATTTATAGGCAATAGCACAGGAAATAAAAGTAAAAAGTAATTAGGTCAATACTTTGTATCACTAAGTCGAAAATGAGATTTGATGTTTGCGTATTTCGGAAAAAAAATTTTTTTGCAGTTTTGTAGTTATAAGTTAATTTTTTTTTTTTTTTGAACTGATATTAGGACTGAACAAAATTATTACACAATAAGATAAAACATATCAAAGAAAATGTATCTGAAGTTTTTAAAAAAAATTGGAGAAGGATTACTTTCAAAGTAAAAAGATCCAAATTCAGCATATGAAATATTTCAAATCTTTAAGGAAAACATCACGAAAAATAATTTTTATATTTGGATTTCAATGCAATAATTTCTGTGAGAAATTTTGATGGCTCAATATGACTTTACTTGTCAAAATGAAGTAATTTGATGTGTCCTTGATATTAATAATAAAATTTACTTTACAAATACTTAAGAACAGGTGATTAAAATAAAACTTACTTTAGTTTTTTTTACCGCTTATATCAAAAAAATGTCTTTCAGTTATATTTTCCTAAAATTTTATCAAAATCCAAATAAAAATAAACAAGTTTTCATTTCGTCTTTCTTAAAACTTTAGAATACTCCAAATTTTGACTTTTGACCTTCGTGTTTTAAAGATTCACCTAGTCCAATTTTCCTAAAAACTTGAGAATATATCACTTGAGATATCCTTTATCTTTATCTGTGATAAATCTGTTTAGTCTGAATATCAGTTCTAAAAAAGTAACTTTATAACTAAAAAACTTTTTTTTTTTTTGCTTTTATTTCTTCTAGTTTTGCCTATAAGTGTAAAGCTTGAAATTGTTGTTTTACAACAGTCTTAAAAAAATCAACATTTTTTTTCAACAAAGCATGAAAAGGGGTTTGAATTATCTTGAAGAAACAAAACCGTACTTTTCAATAATTATGGTTCAAGTTAAAGTAAAGATATCATTTTATTTAAAAATTTCTCCAAAAATTAAGATAATTTTTGTACAATTTTTACACAAATGGTCTAAAACACATTAATGACATGTTTAATGTTTAAGTTCGTAATAACTTAAACATTTTTTAAGCGACTTTTTGTTTTTATATTTTGTTTTATAGACAGTTACGTTAGGATTAAGATGCCTTAACATTTTATTACAAAACAAAGCATTTAATAGTTAATTTTTTCTAAAAACTGTAAATATAATACATTTTCCTAATACAAAACGCACCATAAAAGCTTCAAGTCCGATGCGGCACGTGTTAACGATATCCGATTTCACTAATATTTAGCACAATATATTTTTAAACAAAATGAATGATTCTAGGGGGAGCTAAGGTAAAAATTAAAAAGTAGGTAAATTTTGGTGTAGTCTAATGTACATAAAAAAACGAAAAATAAAATAAACAATAAAAACAACATACTTTGTTCAATTAACATATTGATAGATGCAATCACCTACTTGATTGATTTAGTTAAAATCCTAATTTTCTTTCCAATTAAATGTTTGCTTCATTCAATCAACAGATTGTTTAAAGTTTTCATTTTTTCAAATTATTTTTCTAATTCAAATTTTTTAAATGTTTAATTGCAAAAAAACAAATTGTTTTCCAGTTTTTGTATTAAAATAATGTTTTACTTTTTTCTGGTAACAGCTCAATATGATTTAAATGTTTAATAGACATACAGATTATGACTTATACTCGTAATATTTTTATTCATCTTCTAAATCTAATATCTTATACTAAAGCGTAACGGTTTATTATAAATCTCATTTTACTTTTTGGAAGTGCCCCTTCAATTCGACTTTGCTTCATCTTCACTTTAAACATCTATTCACCTCAATTCACACTTCAAATCGTTACTAAAGAAATCATCAAGTATTCATTCGAATAACTTGATTTCTGCGTTACGTTTAAGTTTTTTTTTCATCTTTCTCTCCATTTTACTTAATCAAGCACAAACTTTTGATTCCGGGGCAAACACATTGAATAAAAAAATATGAATAAAAAACTTGTCTGTTATAAATTTTGTTTACTTATTCTGCGATGCGTATAACCATAAATAGCACTATAATGCGTCCATTATCTTAATGGTATGAAATTTATGAAGTAGATTCTAAATAAGCGTTATTGTTTCTTCTGAAATTTTGTAAGTTTAACTGTGACTTTAATTATATTCAAATAAATATTTTCTTTTGATCCCACTGCATAGCGAGTGAGTCATTTTAAATGTTAGGTATTTGGTTGTTATATTAAATAAATATCTTCAAAGACTTTTTTTGGTATCATTAATAGTTAAATATGGTTAAGACATCAATTTGATGTGGTTAGTGATGACAAACTATAGAAACAAAAACACGAAATCAAACGGAAATGCCATTAGATTTATTTTCAATGTATTTGTAAAGCAATACGGGAAAATATAAAATATAAAAAATAAATATGTAGAAATCAAATTATAATTTGATAATTAAATTTTAAATGTATAAAATAATTTTTTTATAAACAATATTATTTCAATTAGTTGTAATTTAGTCGTCAATTTCAAAATTTCATTTACCAAAATTTACAGACTTTTGAATTTTAACAGTAACTCCCTCTAGAAACCTTTATTGGGGTGTAAAAAGATATATTGTGTGAAATTTTAGTGAAATCGGATGTCGTTAAGTTTGGAAAGGGGACCATACATATCCCTCAGGAGCGGAGCTATTGGGGTTCAAAATAGGGTACCTCTGATATAGAAAATAATTAAGCGTTTGTCTTTTGTTTCTTATTCAATTTCAAACATTTTACATCTTATTAAAGTCCTTAATAAGGCCTATAAAAACATTCATACTTACGGTACCCAATCGTTTAACCGTCATTCCGTTATCCGATTAATTTTGTACGATTAACTGTTCGAATAATTTAAAATATTCTTTTTTTGAATAATGAATAAACAGAATAATTTGTGTCGAATAACTGATCAATCGAAATTTATTGTTTTGAAGTTCTAAATTTAGAACATTTTTTTTATTTTAAAAATAAATTTATGTCAGTCATATCTTTTTGTATATTTTCTTTTATACCTGAGCAAAAATAAATAATTTTTTTTCTAGGGAAGCATTGCTTTCAAAGTATCATTAATTGTACGTTTTCTTATGCTTAAGAAGTAGTACAAGCAGCATCCAAAAATATTACTAAAAAGAGATCCAAATGAATTTTCTGTTATTATTTTGCAAATACTTGTTACTAAAACTAGCTATTTTAAGCTAATGTAAAATAATTTAATGCATATTTTTTATTAAAAAGTATGTTGGTTAAAACTAATTGAACAAGTATCAAAGACGGCAACATCTTCCAATGAAAAGCCTATATTAAATTCATTGGAAATGATCCGAATTTATTCGAATATATATATATTTTTTTTAATTTTTTCTTGCTGGGGTAGAATGTTTAATAAAATGCAACATAAAAGGATTGTACTATAACTCCATAAGTTTAAACTTGTGACAATGTAAATTCCGAAAAAGTAAGTTTGAGTAAAGTAACTTTAAAGTTGCTTCAAAAAAATGTACGTAAAAATACTAAAATATTAATATATTAATATTATATAGATCAATGGGCTGTAATTTATTTTCATATGATGGTAAATTAACATTAGGATTCCATGGAAGATTACGACGACAAAATAAGAGAAATTGTTTCTAGACCGATTCAGTTTTCCTTATATGAACTTCGTATTGAGGTTACCAGACCACGCAAGCATATTCCAGGATTGGTCTTACGAGAAATGTGAATAATTGCTTGTACACGTAAGGATCATTAAACTCTCTTTCCCAGCGCTTAAGGAAACCTAGAACTCATTTTGCCTTAATAACGATTTGCGAAACGTAGTAATTAAAGGATAGTTTACAATCAAGCAATACATCAAGATTAAGAAATTCTTTGACAAGATCAAGCTGATATTCATTTATTATGTATCTACAGTGTACCAGACTTCTTTTGTGATTACACTTTCTTAAATTCAGATCCATTAGATTCATCATACACTAATCATAAAGATTGTTAAGAGCTGATTAGAATAAGGAACATTGGTAGTTAAAGCTATATATATATATATATATATATATATATATATATATATATATATATAGTATATAGTGCTTTTTTGTAAACCAGAGTCAAATGCAGTTAAACCTGAGGTTCGGATCTCCAAAAGATTAGTAGTAGTGGAACATATTTTTTTAAATCCATGCTGGGGAATGAGAAAAGGTAATAAAATCTTGATACGAAAAGTTTTGGGATAACACTTAATTTAGCAATACCTCCACAATTTGGAATGATGGATCTGCTTTCGGATTTAAACAAAGGAATAATATAATATTTTCTCCAAACTTCAAGAAAATATCCACTAAATACTGATATGATGGATAAATAGTTTATTGGAGATATAAGGTAATGTAAACTTTTAGAGGAACGCAGCTTGAGACGCCTTCAGGTTCACATTAGTAGTATATCTTAGATTCTGCACAGCTGTTATTACCTTCGAATTATCTAATGTTGGACAATTTATTACGGTTACGTCAGGAATTGGATATGGATAATTGGAAAGTTTATATAATTTTTTATCGGACAGACAGAGAAAAGGAAGCAGCAAACATATTGCAAATATCTACATCTGATGTACATTATATTTCGAAATAATTATTTTAATATATTAGATACTACAATAAGTGTTATTTATATGTTATATGTGTATTACTAATATTCTGCTGTTAGTCGAATAGTTTGCCATTAATCGGTAATTAACCCATGAGCTTTTGACCTTGAGTAATTATTTATCCAACTAAGAAATTAATATGAAAACCCGAATAATTGAATACATTAATACTTGCGCTATTTATCTCTTTTAGTTACAAGTTCTTGATTCAGTTTTTTTCATATATATACCAGTATTTCCGATCGATTCTACAAGTTATTTTCTAACTAATTAAGGAACAAAACTATTTATCGAATGACGAAAATTTGAAGTCGATATCTTAACCGAGTCCAAAAATAAACGATTTTGAAATTGAAAATTGCAAAAGTTAATATTTTTTTGTGTTTTTTTTTCTTTTTGTCCAACAATACATAATGATTTTATACCTTACTGAAAGGTGTCTTTATAGGGATGATTTTAAAATAGGAAACAATCTGAATAGCCAAAGCGATCAAAGTTCTCCCAAATTTGACCTAATTTGTATGATAGTTTTGGATTTAGTCTATATGTTTTAAAATCCCAAAGGATAAATTTGCAGATAGAATGCAGTTTCGGAATTCATAATATGCTTTTAAGAGTTTGCAATCGTTATTTCTGGGACATCGGAAAAATGTGGACTTTTTTGGGCGAAAAAGTTTCTTACATCTTAAGATTTGAAACAATAAATTGTAATATCACTTAAAATTTCTTTCAGATATCTTAACTAACAAAAATTTTATTGCGGATAAAACATTTATAGTTACTCAAAAAACCAATTTTTTACAAAAATTTTATTTTAATTTCAAAAATTGGAAAAAGTATGAAATTTATTTATTTACTTTTATTTATTTGGCTAGTAGACATAATTCTTTATCATATACATATAGATTGAAGTCAATATCTTTTGCAGAACCGAACGTACGTTACTTTAAAGTTTGATATACGCCTATGTGAAATTTTATGTAAATACAGTTAGCCAATTATTAGTTACAGATTTATTTCCCAAAAATTTCGATTTTGCCCCACTGTGCAATGTTTTGAAGTGATTTTTCGCAATTCTTTAACTGTATTTCTTTTTGATTACGTATTTACAAAATTATTTTTTTTTTAATTTATATTTGTTTTGTTTAGAAGAGAATTGGTTGTGATTTCGTTCGTTCAATTGCGCAGGTGAATATTTTAGAAATTTTAGAGATTTACTTTTATTTATATTGTATATTTATAAAACAGTTTTTTTCATTTTCCTTGTATATATTGATGTATTTATTCAAATAATAATTTTTCGATTAATCGACAAATTGAAACCAAAGAAATGTCCGATTAAACTAAGATCAATAATTTCGAGTAAAAATTTATAATTATGTGGATTAGTCGAAAAATTCGAGTAAAAAAAGTTTTAAGTTCTTTTACTGCTTAATAAGTTTTAAAAATGTTTTAATTTGGTTTCTTTTTGAAAAGTGTTGGTTTAAAACAAATGTTGATTTTTTTTTATCAAATGATATATGATAAGAAAAAAAAAAAAAATAAATAAATAAATAAATAAAAAGCGATTTCAATTACCAAACTGTTTATTCAATTAAAATTTTGTTTGATTTTGATTCAACCACCAAAAATATAACATTATTCAAATAAAATATTTTTATTTTTGTATACATTTTAATTAATCTTTTGAATCAAATCAGTAACATTTAAACTAAAAAAGTATATTATATATCGTTCATACCAGGAGAGATTTACAATAAATGTCTATGTTTTTAAAAAGGGTCATCTCAGATTTTTCATATTTGGTACGCATATAACCTATGGAGAAATTTAGTCTTTCTCATTATTATTTTTTCCAATTTAAAAAAAAATGCGAATTTTTACGATTTGAATTTTTATAAAAGTTAAAAAATTCAAGGAAGAACGTAACTTTAAATCTTAATATCTCTTTACGATGCATATGAATTTTCAAGATTCAAGGCTCTAACGAAGTCAAACTGAAATCTCTTTAAAGGCAATAATGCAAAGGTAAATTGTTTATTTAAAAATGCACTCGTAATGCAGTTATAGTATTACAATGCATTTTTGATAAATTTCTACCCCTTCGATTTTTATTTTCTTTTAATATATTTAAAAGCAATGTCTTTAATACAAAATATCAATATTTTATTAATATTTTTTGTCATATTTGCATTATTTAAATATGTTATTGAATTTTAAAATTTTTTAACATATATTAGTTTTAAGGTACTACAGGAAAGGTTTATTTTGATACTACTGAAAATTACTGACAATTAATTTTTTAAAAGCAATAGGGTAAATTTTATAATTTAGTCATAATCGAACAAAACACGGATTTAAAGTTTTTGTTTTTTTTTTGACATTTATTTTCCCAGGTAACCATTTATTTGTCATAAAAATTAGCTAAACCTATTATGTAACGGTGATTCCAAAATAGAACTTTTGTTACTAAAGGATTAAATAAGTACATACATCAATAGTACTGAATAGTCCATTCCAATAATCTAAAATATAAAATCTAAATGACGATGTAAAATGTCCGAAATATTCAAACTTTAATGAAATAGTATTTCAAAAAAT
Source organism: Protocalliphora azurea (assembly GCA_932274085.1). Classification (NCBI taxonomy): domain Eukaryota; kingdom Metazoa; phylum Arthropoda; class Insecta; order Diptera; family Calliphoridae; genus Protocalliphora; species Protocalliphora azurea. The sequence continues at coordinate 21,496,717 of OW026522.1, read as the reverse complement.
ACTTAGAAAATTTTACTAATAAAAAACTTTTTGTTGATTACGTATTATTCGCATATTGTATTTTTTTTTTTTTTTTTTTTTTTTGACAAAAAGTTAAAACTCAGGTGAAAGAAATAATTAAAACGAAATATTTTGGGGATTATTTTATAACATATCAATCTTTAATTTTAAGAGGGTACATTTGCAACATTTTTTTGGTACAAGTCTATAAGCTTTAATATAGAAATGTCTTGCCAGATCTTTTATTTGATAATTTCGATTATTTCAAATGATATTTATCTGATATATTTCCCATAACATCTGTGATATGGAACGCATTACAAGAATGTTTTAAAATGTCAGCTAGTACGTACTTTTTTTTGAAAGCAAAAATCAATAATTTTCGTCCTTTCTTTTGCCATCACATTTTTTTCTATAGTTAATATTAAGAACTTTTTACTTCTTGTGTATTCATGTAAGCTTTTTTAACTTTTTTAATAAAAGATACGGAGAAAAAATGAGAGATATAGAGATTTATCCCTTTTCTTCCGATATCAGGATTCCTTTCCGTGACCGTGAATTCTTTGTATTTCTGTGACTCAAAAACCGTATCTCACCACTATGGGATTGATCTAGTTTTGTACAATTTTCATTTTAGGAAAAATTAATTATGCTATCACAACAGAACTTAGCATATGGTTACTGAAAATAATACTAAATGTGTTCAAGTTAACGGCTCTATTTTTTCGCACATTTTAGAAGTTATAAGCCTTAAAGTGTGGGCATAATTCTTTCATTCCTTATTACCAAATTTTTAATTATAGAGATTTTTTATTTTTAATTTTAAATCACCCTAATATTTGTCTCCTTTCTCCGTAGCCGATAAAACAATTACTAAAAATAAAAAACCTTCTTTTCTATATATAAAAATATCAAAAACATTTTTTTTTTTATATTTTTGACTAAAAGAAATTGCAAAATTTCTGCTTGCCACATGTCAAAATTTTAAAATTTTAAATGTAATCAAAATTGTTTACACAATAAAATTCATTAATAATTACTCAAAAGTTAATGCTTGAGTTTTGTTATAGTTACCACAAAAAACATTTACTACCCACAATAAGAAAGAAACCTGCATATTCATGATAATTCTTTACAGTCATGTTGCAAAAATAAAATAAAACATGTGTTTTTCTATTTCAATTGCAGCTAGTCTGGCATTTCTCAACCACCTTCACTAACACTTCAAGTATTACTCCACCCAATAGTTCCTTCTGTAGAGACAACTGCAGCTGGACATAGTATTATAGTATAAAATAAACACCTGATTGTGAAAATATTAATTATTTATAATAAAACTAAATGAAACACATGAAAGTCATGCAACATAAAGTTGCAAAAAAAAAAGACAATTGAAAGCAATAAATGGTCATTGTTGTTTTTATTAGAGTGTCTGCGGATATGGGCGTGTCAGAACAGTGTGCGTGTGTTAAACTTACGCCAACATAAATAAATAAAAGTATATGCGAAAGAAAAGCACTTGTCCTGTTTATTAAAACAATCACAGTGATTCCAAAACGCTTTTTTAATAATTCTTTAACTTGTAAACCGTTAGAAATATCTGAATAAAATTTTACCTGGCCAGAGACGAGGTTTTTTCAAGTTGATTTGAAGGAGCACAGATACCTAAGAGTTCAGGAGGGACCTCTAAAATTGATCATCTTGGGCATGCAATTTTTTAAAAAATATCCAGAAATAAATTTATGATTTGACAGAAAAAAAATTTTACATATAGATAATCCCTACAGAAAACGCTTGCATGTGTAGATTATATCTTTTAGTTTGAGAGATATTTAGGTCGAAAAAATTTTTCACTCACTTTTAGCTTAATTTTTTTAGGCTTTCCAACTTATTCGTTCTCTTTTTCGTTCCATAATGGTATTGTCTTTTAATAGTTTTTTCTTGAACTATTTAAATTTTGTACACTATTAATTGTTGCATTCAGCTACGAGAGCAAGTCGTTGTCAGATGCTTCAAAAGATTCCTACATCCCATATGTTCATGCGATTTATTTTGCACAGTTTCTCTGCCGAATAATCTTTCATTTACAAACACTTTACTTTCTGTTTTGGAGCTATACTTTAAACAATTTGAATTGGTTGGTTATAATCCAAAATTGAAATATAAGAATATTTAAAACTTTTAAACGCCATGTTTTTAATTTGTGACTATTTCTTTGGAAAAATAATTTAATTTTTTATTTTTAACAAAAATATTATGGGAAGGAAACTCAATTAATGTTGCCGGATCTTTACTCAATTTTTTAACGGCCATATCAAGTGGCCTAAGGTGCGTTTATAAGCTTTCAGAAAATTTTACACCATGTAATTAAAAAAAAGAAAAAAAAAACTAAAATGTATTACTTGTTGGTACTTTACTAATACCTCAGAATGATGATACCAATACCACACAACATATTATTTATTATGGGTCATTATAAAACTATTTGATGATCTAAATATGTATTCGAATGTAGCTCTGCAAAATTTAACCTTTACCCTTTAAGTGTTCTATTGACATTGTTTCTGATCCGCAATCATCTAAAATTTCGTAAATTTTCAAAATAATTTTTTATTTATATAATAACATTAAACATTAAATATAATATTATAGAAGAATCTGTGAATAAAGTTTGCTCTATATTTACAAGTAGTGAATTTGGAAACAAAATCCAGATTAATTTCAACAACGCTTATATTGTCAAATTGTGTAAATATCGGTAGATAATTAAATTGTAACGCTAATAAATTTTTTATAAATATTGAGATAAATAAGTCATATCAAATTTAAAATATCACAAAAATTTTGAGGATTGGTTCACAATTGACTTTCTCCAGAAAACTGCTTAAAATATAATGACTTAATTAAAACCTAATTAAAATCGATCAGGGCCTAAGTAAAAGTATATTTTACATCACTTAACGAATCTCTTACATGCAATATGTTAACGTTATCTTGGATATCTGGGCATAAAGGCCATCCAAGAATCGAAGCGAAACGATTACATAGGTTGAAAACCTTGCGGTATTTGGTCGCTAGAAGTACATGTTTCTGGACTAGGACAGTTTAAGAGATTTGTTTACTTATTTGACCATAGTGCTTCCAAATATCTATTTTTTTAATATGATTTTGTTCTGACCTATATAATTATTTTAATGTTTTCAAAAGGAACCTTAATGTAGATGCGTGTAAAGTAAACCTGAAGGAGCTTGGTTCAAGTTTCCCCATTGCTTTGTAAATTTTCTAAAATTTTTAAAATTTGTTTGTAAAATTCTTGAACCATGAAGCTGGGATCAAACAAATATTATACTACTTAAATACCACTGTATAATGACAGTGTGACCATTTTAATGGAGGAAGTCAATTTTTAAAACACGTTTTTGAACATATATATATATATATATATATATATATATATATATATTATAATTAACTTAAACGTGTTTCAAACGTTGACTTTTTCCATTCAAATGGTCAAACTATTGTATGTTTACCCAATATATGGGTGTATTTAATTAACATAATTTTTGCTTGATCACAGTTTTGCGATTTAAGAATTTTAGAAAAAAAAATATCTTAATTTACAGTCATCTATGTTAAGATTCCTTTTGAAAACATTAGAAAAATATATGGGCCGGAACAAAAAATAAATTGTATAAGTAAAAAAAATTTGCCACCTTCTTGAAAAAATCCCGAAAAATATGAAATTTTTTTTAAAGTTTCAACTTTATATTAATATAAATTTTTATCTAATCCACATATTTATATGTTTCTTATGGAATACGCTAAATATTAAAAAAAAATTCATTATAATATTGAGCCCGCCAAGTTAAAAATATCTGGAAAGGTCGAAGCTAAAAATACGTGAAAAATTTATTTCGACCTAAATATTTTTAAAATAAAAGTAATAATTGTAAGGGTTTACAAGGATCAGCTACATGAAAAATTTCTTTTTTGTCAAATCATAACTGAATTTTTGGTGATTTTTTAAAAAAATTTCATACCCGAGATGACCAATTTTGGCAATCTTGCCACTCCATTCTGATCCGCTAGGAATCTGTGGTCCTTCAGATCAACTCAAAACCACCTCATCTCTGGCCGGTTGGAATTTTGTTGAGATATTTAAAACGGTTTACAAGTTACAGCGTTATTTTCAAAAATGTGTTGCGGAACCACTGTGTCACATAAAAATGATTTTCAAGGAATATTGAACTTGCAGTTATAGTTAATTATTGTTGCTTTGTTTATTTATCAACTAATGTGACCACATTAGCAACACAGTTAACAGCAAGGATAGAGAATAAAAAATGAGTCCAAAGAAAATTTGCAATAATTTGAGCAATTTTATAATAGCATTTTTACCCTCAGTGCTTTGTGGCAATAAGGGATAAAATTCATAATGACAAAATGCTAAACAAATGATAAAAAATCAAAACAGAAATATAAAATAATCATCTGAAATAAAGTATAGATTTTGCTATTGGATTTAATACAGTGGTGAACAAAAGAAGGAATGTAATTTGGGAGAGGTATAAGAAGGCAACTGATTCCAAAGTTGAGTGAAGCTAAAATATTATTATCCCAGTGGAAAAAATTAGGGTTTTTCCAAAGGTCCCCAAAGAAAGGGAAGTACTTTTTGCTTATTTTTTTTTTTGCTTATTTATTAACTACATATGTATATGCACTTTTTCAACATTAATTGTCTTCTATGAGACTTTATAGAAGAACTTCTGGAAGGACTTCTACAAGCACTTCTGTAATCAAAATATAATCGCATACAAGTCTCTTTTAATGCATATTCCTCTCTTGAAAGATTTCTATATTTTGATTTATAAACTATAGAAATACATATTCAATATGTACTTGTATTGTAAATTTTCCCATTCATACAATTGCCTTTCTAATTTCACCCACTCTCCCTCTTTTTATTAAACATTCTAGCTTAGTTTATGTTTTCTAATAACACTGTGCGACAAATGGTAGGGGTCAGTGATCGGGAAGGGTTCAAACTACCGGGGAAAGTTATATCGGTAAAAATGAAGTTATACGTGTCCCGGCGTTTCGCTGGGTCACGTCTAGTTATCGAGATATATCGATTTGAAGTTAGTAACTCTCATATAGGGGAAATTGTGACCTTTGGTGGTCTTTTTTTTACATAACTCGAGAACCACCAGTCCGATTTTGATTTTAAAAAATTAGGAATTACAATTCCTTTAATCTGTTTATACAACGTTTCGCTACATAAGCAACAGTTTCGCAGTTATAAATAAATGTATGAAAAAAAAAAGTATTTTTTGCCTAAAAAATTTATTTTTTTATTTTTAATTCATAAAAAATCCAAAACGGTAAAAAAAAGTGTCAAGTCCTATTACTTTCACGTAAAGTCACATAACCTTTAAACAAAATGAGATATAGATCATGAAAATCGATGGACGCGTTTCGCTTTTATTCACAATTAAGTGAAGGTATGAATTTCAAAAATTGCTCGAAATATGCTCAAAATTCCTTGGAAAAAACATTGATGACTTTTTTATGATTGTCAGAATTAAAAAAAAGTAATAAAAAAAGGTTATTTGATTTTTACGGTAGCGTTAACAAGCTAAAAAACGGTAATAAATATGCGTGGGCAATTAAAAGGAAAAAAGGAAAGTGCACTTTTTTAATTATTTGGGTTTTTTCCGTTGGCTACCTGCATGATTTTTTTTACACAAATTGCACCCACATTTAAAATATTGAAACTTACGTAGTATTTATGGGTGTTCACTGATCGATTTTTGTCATTCAACAAGTGTCTTCGAACGCGTAAAGTACGGTTTTTTTAAAGCGACGAAAAAGTAATAAAAGTATAAACCGAAATGAGTTTGTAAAACGTGCTACAATGGTCTTAACATGTGGATCCAAGGGAAACGCAGTTCACTTCGTTTTGGTGTACCAATGATTTGGACTGATCCAGGAGAGCACAATTCCGACAACTGTTACGATTGCGCAAACAAGATATGTGGAGTAAATCGTAAAGGCCTTAAACGAAGAGTTTACATATCTGTTAAAAGTGCACAAATACCTCTACTGCATTCGAATGTAATACTAATTCCACCGCTTCCAAGTCTTGATAGAGAAACTTCTTTTTCTATTGAAACAATGGATCAATCGGATTTCACCTATAAACCAACACCAGAAGCCGGCCCATCGAACAAAATAATTCCAATATCACAAGCAAGAATGAACAAGATTGTTGCAGAATTAAACCTTTCTCAACGTGAAGCAGAAAAATTTGCCCAGCTTTTGAAAGAAGGCAACAATTTGGAGCCTAATGTCAAAGTCACCGGATATCGAGGGTAAGTCACAAAAATGAATTTAACTGACTGATTAAAAACAATTGAAAATAAGTTTTGCGTTCATCGATTTTTATAACCTATGTATATATGTAATAACCTAATAATTACCTGTAATAATTTTTAATTTTACGTGTTAATAGTTATAATAAATAATATATAATAAATATTATCCAAATTCATTGAAACATAAAATCAATATTGTCAAAATGAGATACCTTCACTTAATTGTGAATAAAAGCGAAACGCGTCCATCGATTTTCATGAGCTATGGCTCATTTTGTTTAAAGGTTATGTGACTTTATGTGAAAGTAATAGGACTTGACACTTTTTTTTACCGTTTTGGATTTTTTATGAATTAAAAATAAAAAAATTCAATTTTTTAGGCAAAAAATAATATGTTGCTTATTTAGCGAAACGTTGTATGAACAGATTAAAGGAATTGTAATTCTTATTTTTTTTAAATTTGTATATTATAGTTACTAACTTCAAATCGATATATCTCGATTCCTAGAAGTGACCCAGCGAAACGCCGCGACACGTATAACTTCTTTTTTACGATATAACATTTCCCGTTGGTTTCATCCCATCCCGATTTTGACTATGGCATAGTGTAATAAATACAATTGAATATTTGTTGCAAGTATTGTTCGTAACATGATTTTAATGCCATTCAGATATAAAACTACTGTTATTGTTGTTGCTGCTTTTGGTGTTATTTGCTTGTTATTTTATTATTGCTGTTGTTATTCGTTGCTAAACTAAACAATGTGTTGTTTTTATTGTAAATAGAATTTTTGTATTTTACTGCTACTAGTTTTACAATTGTTGTTGTTGTTTCTATCACAAATAATAACAATAACAAAATGTACTAAGTAAATATACAACGACAAATGATGTGTGCTTTAAGTCATGTTTTATTTATACATTCGATTATTTATGTGTGTAGCTAGAATGTATATGCAGTTTTCTGTTCTATGTGTGTATGTATTGTGCAATAGGAAACGGATGCATATATGATATAAGCACATGAACACTGTTGGCTGCAGCCACCCATTCATATATACAAGTATATATTATGTGTAAAATCTAGCAGTTGTAGTGTTAGTGGTTTAGATTTTAGTATTCGGTAAATTGTAGTTTTAGTGTATATCGTTGTTGATGATTTTTATGGATTATGGAATTATATGGTATCGATATTATAAAAGTATATGAATGTTTTGAAAATTCGCAGATTTTATTTAAAAATAATAAAAAAGATTATTACTTAAGACTCTTAAATGATTTAAGTCTTATCATCATAGTTAACAAAATCGTTAAAAAATCGCCACCATCAAAAATTTGTTTTTTTTTTTTTTTTGTATGTTAAAATTACATTAATTTTATATTGTGTGCCCATTATAAAAGTCAAGTAGTATCCATTAAGTCTAATGTTATACATTTGCATAGAAATTATGAATATGTAAATTTGTATGTTTTAAGCAAAATAAAGGATATTTACCATGTCTCTTGAAAATTTACAAAAAGAACACATAGACTTTTTGTAAGCCCATCGAAAATAAACAAAATTCAATTTTGAATGAATTCATCAAAAATGTCTTTGAATACATAGTACTACTATTTAAGGATTTCCAATGCCTTAATTATGAAATGAAAATTTTTTACACAGGATTTTAGCCTTTTATAAAGTGTTTATTCGCCATTTCATAATAGAAGTTCATATTATATATATATAATTTATATTTTTTAATTTATATTTTTTTAATTAACAAAATTGTTTAATTTTACGTAAAAATTTAAATAATATATTCAAGTAAAAATAAAATAAATTAAAAAATTTGGTATTGATCGACTATATGTTTCTTTGTCGTTTTAAACTGGGAAAAACTGTAGAACTTATTCGATTATATCTGTAATAACTTACAAAAACTTTCCATACATTTTTAGTTGCATCCGCAAAGAGTAAAAGCCAAGTAAAATATATAAGAAAATATTTTGTCCTAAAATATATGGAAAATTTTTTAATAAAATTTAGAAAATGCTTAATAACTTTTTAATAATTTGCTTAGTTTTTAAGTAGATTTATATAGGGATATCTCATTTTATTCTAAAAAAATCTTTCAAACTTTGTAAACAAATATTTATAGTCTTAAAAAAAATCGAAAAAAATTACATCAAAGTCAAAATATATGAAGAATTTTTTAATAAAGTTTAAAAAATGCTAAACAATTTTTAAAGTTTATAGGCAGATTTATATAGGGATATCTCATTGTATTCTAAGTAAAAAAATTTTAAAATTTTGTAAACAAATATGTGTAGTTTAATAGGAAAAAATCAGAAAAATCTACTCACACCAATAAACATCAAAATTAAAATTTCGAAAAAGTAAATAATTTTAAAAATAGTGAATAATTCAGTATTTAGTTTGCGCGTATATAGAACATGGTAATACAGTTAAAAAGCTACTGCCTTCTACTTTCAATTTAAAAATCTTAATTTTACTTAAAATTAATGAAGCTATGAGATCTATAGTTCAGGAACCATCATGAAATTAGTTTTCTCGCAATATCTCGAAATTCCGTTTCGAATTTTTTTTTATTGTTTTTTAATATTCTCAATGAGGTCTAGAACTCATATTTAAACGTTCAGTTACAGAATTTGTTAGAATTGTGTTGATTGGAACAATAGAGTACACTGTCATCAGGGTCCCGAAGGGAAATCGAAATATCCTCCTGGAATAGAGGTTTAATAAATTTCTTAAATATAGCAATATTATAATATAAGTTCTATGCAAATATTAATCTTTTGCCGAATTTTAGGAACATCGGCTTATAACTGACCGTAACTCCTCTCTTCAGAAAATCACTTAAACGGGCATAAATCTCAATGAAATTCAAGTTAATATTCTACACAAATAAGATTTATATAAATATAAATGATAGTACCAAATTTTATGGAGATCGGTTCCTACCTCCCATATAAAGACTACTTTCGGAAATCACCCAAAAGTGTATAAATTCATATAAATGTTAGTAGCAACGCAAAGTCCCGTATTGGTATGTCTTATCTTACACAAACGCGGATTCCAAACACAGTTCATAATAATGAAGCTAAAATAAACCTTATGTGGCGACTTCTCCAACTCAGGTGGGTATACTTCATGGGGGATATACGGTATGTAAAATATGTTTCTCATTACCATATAAGAACTAATAGTAAATTGCATTTCCTTAAGAAAATTTGCCGAGAAAAAAACATTTTTTGAAAATTTTTCACATTTTCTTCTTACAAAAAAAAAAAATCTATGTAGTGCCTGCCGTAGCCATAGGGTAACGTCCCATTCTGCACGACCTAGGGGCTGAAACAAAATTTTATATAATAGGCCTCATAGATATATTTTGGTAATTTCATCAATATCTGAAACAAAAATATATTCCCAGTCAATTTGAGTTAGAATTTAAATTTAAAACTATTTGGTTTAATAAACTTAAAATAATTTGAATATACGGAAGGAAAAATATCAAAAAAAAAAAAAAAAAAAAATCCAGTTAGGAACATCGATAATTATGTTCTGGTGCAGTCTAATATTCTCACTGGATATATAAGATTCCACCAAGCAAAATATATGACAATCTTACTAGTTTTTAATACAAAAAAACAAACAAAAAATCTTCTTCAACCCTAAAAATTACAAATTAATTTTCATAATTAAAATAGTTTTCCATAATATATAAAAACCAAATGTTCACCCCAAAACTAATTTATTTATTATTTTTATGTAAATTGCAAAATATTTTTCCAACTGCTGCCAAATACTATTAAAACCACAAATGAATACTATTAAAACTTGATTTAACTTATTATCTCAAAAAATCTTATAAATATTAAAATAATGAAATATCATTAAAACAAATCGAAGGGTTTCTAAGGAAAGCAAGAACGAAACAAATCAAAAATAATTATACAAAATAAGGAAAACACAAAGCAATTGGTTATGCTATAGCAGCAATTAAAAAAGAAGAATTTTTAAAAAATTATGAAATACAGAGTACAGTGCAAAACATTAACTTTGGTAACACTAATGCATCATAAATATACAAAAGGTACAGAGTGTGAAATGTAGAAATGAGGATAATAAGAAAGAATGGAGACTTTTAAGGGAAAAAAAGTGTGAAATTTACTAATGTACAGAGAAAATTAATTAATTTCTTTCAAAGTATATTTTTCCACAATAATTAGAGAGAACGAAAAAAGAAAAATATTAAATAAATCTATATCGAGTAAATGAATCTTGTGGCTAGGTTGGGCTGTGGCGGTAATGGTTAAAAGAAAACTTTATGAATATTACACAGATCAGTGTGAGTGTGTGATAAAAATATAAAGTTTTTTTCATTTTGTTATGGTAACAACACGTGCCATTATCGCAAATTTCCGTTTATAACATGGTTGTTGTAAAAACAATACATAATAAATACAGAGAAATATATGGGCATAGAGGAACATTTACTAACATACCACTTGCTATGAAATCACCCACCAACAATACACAAAGAGAAATTGTTAATAATAATTGGAAAAATTAAAATTGTTATAGAATTTAAAACTATTTACAGATATTTTGATTGTATTAAAATTTTAATTTCTTCTAAATTTCCGGCTGGAATTTCAATAAAATTGGAGCTTATTTTGCGAAAAATCCTGCTTCAATCTAACTTTTTTCCCAGTGTATTATTGCTTCATGTCTACATGACGCATATATGTATGCATGTAACCGTGTGCATTGTTTTTTATTGTTGTTGCTGTTGTTTTGCTGTTATGTTTTCTTTTATGACGCCACATACAAAAGATTGAAACGAATTCTTCACTATAGTATATTGTTTGCGTATACATGTGTGTAAATGCGTAAATGTGTATATCTGTTATGCATTTGTAACGCCATTAATATTTAACCATAACAAACTCTCTGACCAGGGGAAGAAGGAACCATGGCTGACTGACTGCAGAAAATGTAAAATTACATAAACTGCTCGAAGGGATCCCAGGGCGTAGGAGGATAGACAAATGCCAGGAAATTGCATGAATCCTGCCAGGACATTCGGTACATACAAAGTAATGAAACAAAACGTGTTTTGTATCATTAAAGGAAAATTTCAAAATAAAGTATATTATTTGGGGAAATGGCTTGTAAATTCATACCTTCTGAAAGGAATTGATGGATTTTAAGAAAAAGTTTGAAATGTTTTATCTTAGTAAATTAGTTTATTTATACATCATGAAAATGTTGCAAATAGTTTTTAAAAAGTGAATGTTTTGCTCTTTTTAGGTATTTATTTTTAATTATTTTTAAAACATGTAAAGAATTTTTTTCACTGTTTTTAAGGTAACGCAACATAGTCGTTCAAGTCAAATACTGACCCCAAATCTATGACTCCGTCTTAATGACGCCAGTATTTCTAACGTGCTTCAAATACCTGGGACTGTAAAAATTTTCTCCTCAGAATTGTACCAGTAAAAGGCGGCCACCCGATTTAAGTTTTTATTAAACCCTATTAATAAAAATACCATAAATGCACATTCTGCTTATATCTAAATACAGGCAACCCTCGATTCACGATGCTCTTTAGGACCGGAGAAAATATGAGCAAACAAAAATGATTAAAAAAGGTTCAAAATATTCAAAAAATTATATTTTGGGACCATAATTCTTACTAATTAAAAGAAAAATGTTGCCTTGGGACCTTAAAATTATTTCTTCTTTTATAGAATTATTTCTTTTTTATTTCATATTTCTTGCTGACTAAAAAATGGATCATCGTCAAATACTTAATGAGGATGATATTACTTAATTAATTGATTTAAATTAAAGTAATGTGGAAAATAATGTGAAAATAAAAATATCTGAAAATTTTAATTTTTTGTCGATTTTTTTTTACATTTTACTACACTTTTTTTATTATTTTTTTGATACTATTGCCCAATTCACAACTTCGTTATTGTGTTATTGTGTTATTCTTAATATATTATGCGAAGAAAAATAACGTTTTTAAAAAAGTAATACACTTTGTGAATAAGTGTGTTATTTTCAAATGAATTAAAATGTTATACAGTCGTAGTCGTACATATTTACACTTTTTTTAATATTGTTGTTATAAAATATGTTCGAAAAAATTTTTTGTTGTAATGCCTGAAATGTGTAGAGTAGATTGTGGTATTTTCTGAAAGGGTAGCAGTATTTATTTAATAATTGCCAATGATGGTTCAAAATCTTGTCTTTAAGATAATGTGAAATCTTATGATACAAACTTAACTTTAATAAGTCGCAAAAATCTAAAATTATTGGCAAAAATGATGAAAAATTGAAATTTTAGAGCCAAATGAGATTTAAATGAAGATTAAAAATGGTATATCATCTTTAAAATTTGTATAAGAGTATGAAAGTGTTTAAAAAATCGTGTAAATTTTAACAAAAAGAATTCCTTATAGGAAAATAAAAACATTTAAAAGAGAAATTAGCAAAGATCGGTCATAAAAATTTATATCCTTTAAAGTATTTGAAAAAATTTATCTATTTTTTTTTCAGAGAAAAGATATAATTTTTAGAAAGGTTATAAATTACACTTTATATCTGCTGGAATTATTGAAAGTTTAATTCAAGATTACCACAATCGTTTTTCGCAAAATCGTTTAATCTTTTTATTAAAGATTAAACGATTTTTTAACCCCATGCAAACTCTTTTACAAATTTTAATGATGATGTACAGTTTTAAAGCTTCATTTAAATCTCATTTTAAAGACAAGATATTGGACCATCATTGGTAATTATTAAACATAAATAATTGATTTTTGAAGCTGTGTAAATAATTTTGAAATAAAAAATGCTTAATAACTTTTATTTTAATATAAGAAAAAAATACTACTTTTTCAGAAATTACTATAATCTACCCTACACATTATAGGCATTATAACAAAATAATTTTTTCAAAATATTTTATAACAACAATATTTGACATCTTTTCCAAATTTTCAAAAAATTAAAAAAAGTATAAATATATATGACTATTACTGTAAATGTGAAATTTTTATTATTTTATTTTTCTGCTTTTACTAAATACCTAGATTTTTAATGAAAAATTTTAATGAATTATTTTTTTAAAATTCTGATTTTTATATATTGCAATACCCACTTTAAAATACACCAATAGACTCCGAATCACTTTCTGAGTTGGCAGGTCCATATAAAACTTATGCATAAAGTAAAAGTCGTAATTTCAAAGATAATTTCATGAAATTTGGAACATATTACCATTTTTATAATGGCATAGCCTAGAGTAATAGGTTGCTATCGGTGTATTATTTCACATAGCAACATGCAAATTTTACCTCGCAATAGGATTTTAATACTCACAAATACCTGGTTATGTCAATATTTTTCAATAAAACTTGGTACAAATAAGTTTTATATAAGATTGAATCAGCGGAAATCATAATACCAAAGATTCATAAGGTTCAATTCATAATTGACCATATAAAACCATTTCTGAAAATCTCGAAAATTATTTTGAGGTTATGAGGTCATATTGAGGATATCATACTGTCGGATATGACCAACTATAAATTCTTTTTACTTGTTATTATTGATAAATCGGATTTTAAATTTTTGACGAAAAATTTGATTTTTAGTGAAAAATCAGATTTCAAGCGAAGAATATAATTTATAGTGAAAAATATAATTTTTTATTCAATAATAGGATTTTTATTGTAAAATCGAAAAATTTTTAAACAAAACAAATTTTAGCAGAATTAATACACATAATGATATAACGTTATTTTAAAGTTTCATATATGTGATATTTAAAATAATATATAATATATTTTGTGAATTGGGTGTATATGACTTGTTTTTTTAATTTTATTGAAAAACTTATTTAATTTCAAATAAAACAAGGTTTTATTTGTTAAAATCGAAGAAAAACTGTAAAGCCTAAAATTCCTAAAATACATTTCAACATTACATGCATATTTCATATAAAATTTTCTCAAACAAAGTAAATTTTTCAATATACTTTATATGAAATATATACCTTTCGAAATGTGTTTAAAAATTTGTAACTAACAATTTTTCTTCAATTTTAACAAGTGGGGTCTTTTTTTACTTTTAATTAAGAATTGTATATGGTTTCTAGCAATTAAGAAAGATATAGTCGGTCAAGCCCGACCATATGATACACCACACCATTGTGCGTGTCCATCAAAATTTGTGGATGGGTCTTATATTAGACATGTGGACAATTTTGGATCGATACTTTTACTAATTGTAAAATAAAATATATGAATACAGAATATTACGTCAATATTAAAATTTTTATGAATTTATACACTTTAGGGTGATTTCTGAAAGTGGGCTTATATGGGAGCTATGGTAAATTATGGAGCGATCTTCAAAAAACCTGATACTAATATATGTATGTGATTTATGCACGTTAAAGTGATTTTCGAAAAAACGTTTTATAGGGAGCTATGGTCAATTACCTTCATGAAATTTGGCACAAAGATGTATACTTATACAAAGCTTGCTTACACCAAATTTCATTAAAATATTGCAATATTTAGGGCATTTATGATTGTTAAACCCCTTTTCCGGGAGGACATTTGTATGGAGGCTAGGTGATATAATGGACCGATTATAACCAATTTAAATATGCTTCGTTCTTGTACCATGAAAGTCGTAGGATATCTTCAAAATTGCGATCTATACTTTGTGCAAAACTTTTACATGGTTAGCCAGTCAGCCGTCCAGACAGACGTACGAACGGACATCGTTGGATCGACTCAAAAAGTGATTCTGTCGATTGGTATACTTTGGGTTTTGGATGAATTTTCTGTGCATTATAAACATCAGCATAAACACATAATACCCCAACCACCTATGGTAATGTGTGGTATAATAGGATAATACAGAAAGTGTTATCATATGTAAACAAAGTTTGTTAAGAAAAAAATTCAAATTTTCAGATATATTCGATAATATTTTCGAAAACCTAAGGATTAATGTAATAATATGTATACTTATTTTGAAAGCTTAAATATTCATGTTTCCAACCCTATTTTAAAATTAATGCTCCTATTGTGTATCTCGACTTTAAGTTTCGTCTGTAGACGAAAATCAATCACAGCTGGTATTCTCTATGTCGATATAATTTTTTCGTTAGGCTTACGTAGTTTAGTTCAATAATATATTAAAAACATTAAAAATTGGAAATATGATTAATTTATTTACAATTTTAGATTTCTTTGAGTATGGCAAAGTGAGGATAATAATATGATATTTATAAATTATAAAAAATAAAACTAAAATAGCATAATTTATATTAAAGATAAAAAATAACGAATTTGCAATAATTTAAAATGTTTATTTTATTTCGGACATTTTTATGGTCGACTGGGCTTTAGAAAGACAAAAGCGTTGTTCTTTAAAAGTTCAAACTATAAAATAATATATTTAAAGAAACATAATTTTGCTTCATGAAAATATTACTTTTTTGTGCTTGTTAGATATGTTGCAAACGGATTTCATTTCTCCTGCATCTTCTTCAAACAGACGCATCGCTTAGTAAATGAGTTCTGCATATAAGACCTTCGGATAGGTAGAAACTTTTTCTGTTTTTACTCCACCTTCGATATAACTGAAATACTCGTAGTATGTTCTTTATCACAACCATTTTGTAAACCAATATTTAATTTTTATTTGTAAGCTCATTTTCTAAGTAATCTCGGACAATTATTTATATAAGAAGGTTGGTGATAAAGGATTTTATATTTGTTGAATTGATGATATGTTCCTATATACGTATACGTATATATAGTGTTGGACACTAATAAGTTTCTTCAGTCCATAACTGACCACAGCTCTCATATAAATGTCATTAAATTTTAGCAGGTTAAGGCTAAATCCCTTTAATTCACGTACAGCTATAAAATTACTTCTGGAAATTACTGAAATCAACCGTTTTGAAATTACGCAGTGCTCTTGTGGAGCAGAACATTGCTACATAAAAATATATCATACGGAAAAATATATCATATTTATACTAAAATCATTAAAAAATACCTTTTCTTTTGCTTTTCAACCATCGAAACGGTAGGAAAATAATAAGTGACTGTGAAAATAAAAACTCAATAGCATCTTAGTCGGAAAGTGACAAAAATCAACATACGTAACTGGGGCATAATAGTCTGTTTAAAAAAATAAATTTGTAAAAATTTTTTGAGTGAAGTTTTTGGTTGTTTTTGGTCCTTTATTTTCACTTTCATACCGTGCTATCATTAAAAAAGTAGCTTTAGAAACAATAATCTATATTTTGAATTGTTAAATTTAGTTTCAAGTGATATAAAGTTTTATTTAAATATTGTATAATAAAAGGGAAAAACGTTATCTTTACGTTGGTTATCTCTTACCATACTTTTAAGTTGTAGAAACAAAAAAAGAAGAGATAATTTGTTTTAGTTTTCTCTCAACCAATTCCCCTTAAATAAATTTTAGATTAAACTTTTCCTTAAATAATAATTATTTCATAATATTGATTTCGCATAATTCATTTAATCTAATTACATGATCCCAAAGAGTACAATAAATTCCAATTCATTTTACCTCACTTACACTACAATTTAAACAAAACAAAATTAAAAAACTTCTCATTTTGGTAGTTTTTATGCAAAAAAAAAAAAAAAAAAAAAAAAAATACAAAAAACCCCATACCTAAATTATGATTATTTTCCCATAAGTCACGTTCAAACGGCTTTTTTTTTTTGTTAGAATTTTCTCGTAATTTTCCATCAATTTTATCTCGTTAATAATATTTAACTTTCCTGCCAAGAAATTATGGAGAAACAGAAAAACAAAACAAGCAAATGAAAACAAATGAACGATACAAGCAGTTATTATAATATTTTATAAAAATCTGTATGCCATTATAAAACATGCAACAAAAACACATACATTTTACATGTTTCCAAAACATATATCATTTTTTATTACCCACCAATCTAAGACTTTGACTACAATTACAAATGCTTTGACTAAACTAAATAACGCTAAAGCCAAAGCAATTAATTCTGGGTAGACTTTTAGGATGTAAGTAAGTTTTAGGTGCTTGTATGTTGAACGGTGGGACAGACAGAGATAAAGTTATTTAAGAACTAAAAGGATACAACTTTTATAGGCAATAGAATAAGTCTGTTTGGGAAAATAACATTTACATATTAAATAGTTTTAATCTAATGTTTTGAGTCTAGTTTAGAGGAATTAAAATTTCTCTTTGTCCCACTGTCTTGTTGTTTATTTGACTCTCTAACATATTTAGCAAAAACATAAAAAAAAATTAAACTTTAAGGGAGGAGAAAAATATTTATTAATGAATAACAATGTTTTTATCTAAAACTGGCAAGAATTATGAAAAACAAATAATTTATATTAAAAGAAATAGAAACATGCGTTAACATTTACAGATGAGACACCTTGATAAATATGTGACTAATGGCAAATGAAGAATATTTTTCTTTCAAACAATTAATATACATTTTTCTTATTTATGGAAATTTTGTAAAACAAAAAAGAAACTTTCTCCCCCTCAGTCTTCACGCCAAAAGTCTTAATGAATTATCCATCTACTACTCATATGAATTAATTGTGTATGAAAACAAATTAAAACCACATTTTCACATTATTACTTTAATATTAGTTTTCTATTAAATGAAAAACTAAAGCAAGCTAAAATTATTAAACACCCTGGGGCTGGTTTTACGAGGATGAAAAAGAGGGGAAAAAAATAAAAGTAAATAAAAATTAAAAATCCGCACATATGTTGCATGAAAAACCACAGGAATATTTTGTTAAAATGATTTTTATATATATTAAATTTGTTATCGATATAATTCTTTGTAGTTTTTATTTTTGGTCTGCAGTAAAAGTACATAGATAAAATTATTTTGCTCAAACCGCAAAACCAATGTTTTCGGTTTTGGAAAAAAGATGGAAATAGAATAGAGATTATTTAATATTATAATCTTTAATTAAATGTTTTTAATTGATTGCCAAAAAAAAAAAGTAAAACATTCACGCGTCATTAGCAGGAAGTGAAACATTTGGTTAATGAGTAAATTTTAAGGGATGCTAAGTTTAATATTAAAACAAAATCATCAGCAAGATAATATAAAAACATTCATAAACTAAAAAGGAATCAAATTTCCATCTACTACCTTTCACAGCGCTTCTAATTTCCTTTCAAGTGCAATTTTAGTTTTTCATATAAAAAATGTTTCCAATAAGAAAGATAAGCGTTCACAGATTTTCACAGTTTTTGCTTTAGTGCCTCTAGTTTCCTTATAAAATGCGATTTTAGTTTTTGGTATCAAAAACAATTTTTGGTGAGAAATATATGTGATCACAGATACTTTTGTTGTAGCAATCCTTTTCCTTATAAAAGAAAAATTTAGTTTTCCACAAATAAAATATAATTTAGGTGAGATGATCGATTTTTGTTGAAAAATATAAATGTTCACAGCTTTCCATCCTTTTTGTTATATCGCCTTTAGTTCCCCTATAAAATGCAATTCTAAGCTTTCATACAAAAATAAGTGAGAATATATAACCGGTCAAGCCAGACCATATCATATCCTACACCATTTTGCATGTGTATCAAAAATAAGGGAGAAGCCTTATATGGGACCCTCGGCCAATTGTGTTAAACGTAGTATATATTAAAGTATGTTATTTATGCACTTAAGAGGTATTCCCGGAAGTGGGCCTTATATGACAGGTACGGTCAATTATGGGCCTTTTCTCATAAAATTTGGTACTGCGGTTTCTATTTATGTAACACTGATTTGTGTTTATATGGGATATATGCCAGTTAAAGTGATTTTTTGAAGAGGAGTTTATATGTGTGGGAGATAAGGTCAATTATGAACCGATCTTCATGAAATTTAGCACATAAATTTATACTTGTATGAAACTTATGTGTGCCAAATTTCATTAAAAGAAAGCTATATTTAAGGGATTTAGGATAATTAAACCCTATTCCGCTAAGACATATGTATTAGGGCCAGGAGAAATAATGAACTAATCATAACCAATTTCAATAGGCTTAGTCCTTGGACCATAAAAAATCTGTGAACCAATTTTTGTTAAACCTACGGTACATACCCAAAAAAATTACCGTTAGTCAATACCCGGTGTACCCGGCTATCTGGTTGGTTTTTCGTTGATTTTGTATAAAAAATTATAATTTTGTGTTAAATATTTTTTAGTATTATTTAACTAGTTATATAGCTAAAACCAAACTGGTTAATACACGTAGAAAAAACTTTTAAGGAAGCTGTAAGTCGAAATTTTCAAGATACTCGGATGAAGTTTAGCTTATCTGATGCAGGAATGAACTTTGTTTATTAGTTCATTAGATAATCTGGCCTCAATAAAAAGTTGCTCTACAATAGGGTTCCGACGCTCATAAATTTTGTAAATACTACATAATTCAGTACATATAGAAGTTTTGTAAACTTTAAAACCCCCATTTCATTTTATGAAATAATTTTTATAAACGTAAAAAGCACAGCAGCAAATTTTTTTGAAGTTCGCTCCTCAAAAATCCATAAGGACCACTTTCGAAAATTATTATAAAGTGCATAAATTAGTATTGGTAGACACTGTATATTTTGTACATGTAGGTTTCTATAAAATATAAATTGTAATTGTAAATTTTACAATAGCACTTGATCCACAATAAAATACAGATTTCCAAAAAAAAAAAAAAAATCGGTCAAGCTGGAGTATAACGTGTTAATTCAAGCTCGACTATAACTTTCTTATTATGCAAAATAATGTTATCAGTGATGGCACAGCGTCTTATCAAGTTTAGACCTAAAATATCGAAATACTGAAGGATATAAAAATTGCTTGAAGGATGAAAGATAGTTACGAAGACTGTTGTAAAATAGTGATAATGAGAAATATTTTAAAGTTGTCAATTTTAAGTTTTGGTACCAAAATTCGATTTTTGGTTGGATGATCACAGATTTCAATCCTTTTCGTTCTACCACCTCATCTGATTACATATTTCATCCTTTTTGTTATAGTGCCTTTAGTTTCCTTATGAAATAAAATTTTAATTTTTAATACAAAAAATCATTTTTTTTTTTTTTTGTTAGAAATATAAGTGATCACGGAAAAAATTATTTTTGTTGAGAAATATATGTGATCACATCCTTTTTGTTAGTTTCTTTATAAAATGGAGAAAATTTTACCATCGTTTCGGCACAGATATTTTTAAATACAACTTTAAATAAAGATACACTATAACACATGTTAAATTTCATTGCCTTCGGCTACAAAATATTTCAAAACTGCAACCAACATAATAGCAAAACACAAATACATACAGATATAAAATTAATACAATTTGAAATTTTACTGACAGTAAACTTTTTTTCATAATTTTTTTCTTTTTGTTTCAAATATTTTAAGACTAAGAAAAAAAAATTAAACAAATTATAATTTTAATTATATTTTGATATAAACCCAATTAAAATAATAACAAAAAAATTAAATCAATTTTTTTTTTTTTTGTGTAATAATTATACCAATACTGGTCTTTTATTATAATAAATATACCTATATTGACTTATGTTGCTTTATTATTGGGGTCACCATGGGCAGTTTAACATCTCCCAATAAACTTTATTCACATAAAAAGGTTACGTCATGATGAGCTCCTGCTCATTTGTTCGAAGCCTTAAATTAATAAGGTGAACTTATACGGCTGCACAAAAGATGCTTTAGGTTGCGGTACGCAGCGTTACAGTTGAGAATTTTTAAAAAGTTAAAAAAAGGGAATTTAAAAAAATAAAGTCGCCGAAAAAGTAAATTAAAATTTGTTTATTTGATAAAAAAAAATATTTAAAGGAAAACTACCAAACTCAGTTTTATTAATAATAAAATAATTGACTTATAAAATTTTTATTATTGCAACAATAAAGATTTTATGAATCTGAAATATTAAACTTCTGTACTATTGTACGAGGTCTTTACTCGGACTCCAGTCTTACAAATTCCCATCTAATAAATTTAGTACAGAAAGCATGGATTCACAAGTATTGACCTTAAGCCTGTTGGAGAATTTATTTTTCATTAGTGACAATTTAGAAAAAAAAGATGTTTCGCCGAGCCACTGTTAAGAACCAAAGTAAAAATATAAATTAGGATATAAGTATTTATAAAATTTATTTTCGCAATTTTACCAATTCGGTCTAAAAGGATTGATGTTTTAAATAGTTGTTCATAAACTTTTTAATTAGCTTTAGTTTTTAACAGTTTCAGTTCATATATGAATTCTTCTGGATCTTGTTTTTACATAACTATACTGTGAAACAATCTCAAAATAATTAATTTTAATATATAATGGGTCGAGATATTTCAAACAACATAGTTTCTCGTCATTTATCGCATAGTCTTAAAAAGTCGCCATTTAGTTCCATTTTAAAAAAAGGGCCGAAAAAGTGGACACATGGCAATTGGCGACTAAAATCCAATCGAATCTAAAGCCTCTAGTTTTCTTACAAAAATTCTATAAACAAATTTTCCCAAATTAATACATAGTTTATTTTTTGGTCAAATTACGCACATTGATTTTCCCATTTTTGTTTGTTTAGGCCAATAGCGTAACATGTTTTCTTCAAAAATTATTTCACCAAACTGTTGAAAACAACAAATTTATTTTTACTAAAAATACAATAAACAAAGAAGTTAAAATTTGTTTGGCAGCAGCTTCGATAGCTTTTCTAGAAAAAAAAGAAAAGAAAAACACAAAGGGTTCGGGTTTAAAGACGAAATGAAGAAGGATATTGTGCAAAATTGTTAAAAAAATGCGTTTAAAAACTCCATATTTATATAGTTAATGCTCATTTCATATTACATTTAATATTGTTTGGTATCCGCTGTATTTCAAGACGATATAGTAAAATTGTAAGGATAATTATACCAGCCATTTTCTAAATATATGTACTTAGCTTTCATTATACAAATTGTCGAGAAATCTCTTCCTGGTCTATATTAGAGTGTTCGTAAAACGTAAATTTTCCAATAAGGCTACAGGGTAATATATCAATAGCAAACTGAAAAGACTTTGGGTACATACTTGAGCAAGTCAGAGGTCTGTCCCTACAACTTTTTATTAAAATTGGATTACATTTAGACCTAGCAACTATATAAATATTCGACTAAAATCATAATATTTTCCGTGTTTTCGTTATACCACTTATATAGGTGCTAGTAGAAAATATTGTCCGATTTAAACAAAGACTTGTAGAAACAGTCCTCTGTCTTGCTCAGTTTTGTGTTCGAAGTCTTTGATTTGTTTTTTTGCCCGGTTTGCGATTGTAATTTTACTCTGCAGCCACATTGAAAATTTTACATTTGCGAACACCCTTACATGAACCAGAAAAATATTTATCGACTATATGTGCAACAAGAGACAACTGAATATATTTTGAAGATGTTTGTTATATTTTTCATTACAATTTGATTATATCGTCCTGTAATATATAAATTGAAATACGGTAGAACAAACTAATATTTGTTAGAAATTTTGTATTCTATAAATGTTGAAATAGCATTAAAACACGTATGATGCATAATAAGCAAAATATATTGATTTTGGCACCTTAACCCGTGAGTAACTCGAGCAGCGAACACGTGATTATCGATGACTTTTAGCAGTATATAAAGGAATCCCAGATGATCCTATATCCAACAATTCTAATGTTAAACCATTTGTTCGTATAACTTGCCTGGAGTACCAACTAAATATTAAATATAATTACATATCGTGCTTTATTTTATTACTTACTTTCGCTTGCTTAAACAAGCAAGGTAATGAAATTATTAAAATAATCAGCAATATTGTATAAGTGGAATTTATTGCTTAACACTTCTGATTTAGTTATATTTTTATATTAATTATTTAGATTCAATACAAATTTTATTTGATATAGTTCTCTCTTACAAAAGTTTTGTAAGATCAAAATATGGGAAAATATTTTCCATTAAGTGGTAATACTGTATTTACATTAAAACCTTTTTTGTTTGCTATTAAATAATTATATTTGCACAAAATCAACTGATTTATTATTTGACACATACAAATATTTTATGGTCGCATTACGGCAAAAAAATATTTGTCATTTTCTGTCAAATATTTCCTTAGTCTGACCATACCTTAAGGCCATATTTCATAACAAAATATTTGTTATTTTGTTTAGAAATAATTTCATAAATTTTTCAAAAATAATATTATGATTTAAAATTAGTTTTCAGGTACTTAATGGAGTTAAGAAAACACGTACAAATAGCAATTGTTTGTTATTGACTGCTGTTTGTTTGTCAGTGGTGGGAGAAAGACTAATAACAAGAACACCAAATTACCAACAAACCAACACCATCGGCAATCGAAAAAGCAACAAATCAACTGAAATTTAAATGTTCACAAGGAACGTGGCTAAAACGTGTAGTAGTATGTCAATTTATTCACTCTTCTACAAATACTAAATAATAAAAACAAATACTTAAAAAAAATGAACTACAAATCCAAGCGAATGAAGTTTGGTGTGTTTGCTGGGTTTTTTTTAAGTTCATACAAAACGTGAGCCTTAAATAAACAGTTTTCATTTAATTATGTCTAAATTTGGTTTTGAAGAACAAATATTCAAACACTAAAATCCAGAGAAATATATAACTGCAAAGCAAGTAATGGTTAAACAAATGAACAAATGGTTGGTGGATAAAGTAGTAAAGGAAGAAAAAAAACCTGACAAATACATCATGTTTTAAAAACTTACAACGAATCAATGAACGCTGACAAATTGGCAACACGCGATAGCTTAGCTAAAAGGAATTAAATAAAAAATTTATAGGGAGAAAAAAGACCACGTCACGAACTATAAAGTTAGACGAAGTGGAAATTATAAAGAGGTTTACTTTTTTCCAATTGTTCTTTCTGAATGAGTGACGGACAGACGGGCGGTCGTGGCAGCCTAGCAAGCTGTCTGTTTAGCTCTTGTTACTGCTAGAATATTTCAAAAGGGGTTGGTTGCCTTTTAAAGAATGCAACATTTGCTTCATTGTAGTGTAACGTCAGTCAGAACAAATATTATTTTTATGTTTCACATTTATTTGAATAACTTAATTTGAAGTGTGTCTGTGCTATTAAACCTCCCTTTGGTACCAATTTTTTTCTCTTCTGTTGTTCTCTCTATTCCTTTATATCCTGTGGATGAAGTTTTTTATTTTTTGTATTAAAAAAAAATAGCAAAAAAATTTTAACTTCATTTAAAAAATCTAATAGAGCGAATGGTATTTAATACCTTATGGATTTGCTAGTGAAATGTAATTGTATTGGAATAAATTTAGTTGCCTAGACTACAAATTGAAGTGCCATTCTTGAACTGACAGGGACATTGAAATATGGAAGACAATTAAATGTGGATTAAAGTCATGAGAAAAAGAAAATAAATAAAAAATAAAAAACTTAAAACTAAATAGAAAATCAAATTCTAATTTATATAAAACAAAATTTCTCTTATTTTAGATACGAAATACATAAAAATATTAAATACTTCTGTAATTTAATATACTAATATACTAATAGGCAAGGCTTTTTTTGTGAATCTATTTACGTTCACTGTTAAAATCCGATTTAAAAAAAGGATACACCATTCGAAAAATATTTATATATTATATTAAATAAGTTCATACTTTTAAATTTGTATATATTTCTTTTTAATTTTTTGTTATTTAACCCAACTAAAAATATTTCCTTCTTAATAACATCACTTTCACCCCGCAAAATCATCAATCAAAAACCACATAAAGAAATCATCTGCTCTACAGTGTAATACATCATTTTAATCATATTATTTTTTAAATTTTATTGGTTTCAAATGAATATAAGTATTTCCATTCAATACGCTTTTACTCAAACACTAATGAACTCCAGGCGACCGAATGAATGAATATATTTTTCTAAGGAAAGTAATAATAACAAACTAATGAGGCCACATGTCAACAACTAATCTGAAATCAAATATGAACCAAAATCATCATGAAACAAACACCCAGTGAAAGCATCAACAACCACTTTTTTTCGGTAGTTTTTATTCGTACTTCTTCAATTGCCACAAATTTCCAACTACCATTGTTGGCAGTTGACAGTTAAAGTCTATTACTAGAGAATTGAAAATCCCTTTTGCATTTAATTTTTATGTCAAAGTTTTCTTTCTTGCTTGGCTTTTGGGAAAAGAGTTTTTGTTAGAAAAATATGACATTTGACTTGCTGTATGTACAAGTAGTTGTAAATGCAATAAAAATATTTATTTATTTAGACAAGTAAGGAATAATGAGTAGGAAAATATTGATAGATGGTTCTGCTGTAATGAAATGTAGTTGAGTGAATGAAATGGTGGTTAGAAGACGACTTTATGAGATACGCTATCTATGAAAGAACTTAAAGTTGTTTTAAATGAACTAGATTTGAAAAAGCTTTTGTAGAATAAGCTTAACCCATTAAAGTACAGCAGTTCTAAAAAAATTAGGAACTGAAACGATACTTCACCTTTTCGTTTAGTTTTTTACCCCCAAACTTTTTTATAAATATTTCTTTACGATTTTATACAGTTTATTATTTGCTACTTGTTTAGTAATTATAAAAACAGACTATGGTGTTCAAAACATTAATAAATATTTTTTTCTATTTTTCTAATTGAAGCAACTAACACAAACAAATTATTGGACACTTTAAAATTTGCAATGTCTAGGGATCAGATGGCAGATTCAGTGTTCCACGTAGTATATTCTATTCTAAGTATATATCCACAACATTGAAGCATAGAGGTGAAAATATAATTATAATATAATGAAATATAATGAATGAATGAATAAGTGGAAGTTTTTCAGGATATAAAATGACGACCCCAATTTAAAGAGATCTTCTTAGCTCAATAGTGCTTCCATGTGTATTATAAAAGTTTAATTGATAGAAACCCAAATGAATGAGATCACCATAATCTCTCGATCTCTACCCGAATGAGAATATGTGGATGATTGCTAAATGTAATATCGGTGATTAATCATTCCAAAAAAGTGAAGACCTGCTCATAGAATTTGAGAAACGGTGCAATGCAGTTATCAATGATTGTATTGAAAAGTTTGTAGCCTCAATGTCTAAAGTTAGATAATAGCATAGATATAGCATATTTATGCTGTTATGTAATCTCAAAACATATGTGTGTATATTAGACTGCACACAAATTTACCGAATTTTGAAATTTGATGGTAACTCCCTCTAGAATCGTTCACTGAATTCTAGAAAGATATTGTGTGAAATATACACGTGCCGAATCAGACCAGAAATTTGTATTGTGCTTTTCTATATGGGGAAATATGGCTCTTTTACAGTTTTTAGGAAAATTTAGCTATTAAGCACTTATATTTGCAACAAAATGTTAAAGAATCGTAATCTACATATAATTGTCTATCAAACAAGACATAAGAAGAAAAAAACATTTGAAAAATGTTAAAGTTGTATCGAATTCTCCAGACCATTATTGTGCTTTAGACCACTTCTGTAAGAAGTGTACAAATTTTTTAACTTTTTGAGAAATATTTAAATAAAATAATATTTTTATCTAAATTTGAACCATGATTACTGAAAAATTTGTCTTTATGTCTGCAGGATAATTCAAACCCTTTCATATGTATGGTTAAAAAATTTAGATTTTTTTTTAAGACTTCATAACTCAAATTTCAAACTTTTAAAAATTTCGTTAAACAAATTTCAAAAAAGTTCCAATAAAACTATACACGTTTATAAATAAAACTGTAATAAAACTAAAAAAAAAATTCGTCAATACCTTGTATGACTAAGACTTGAATTTTGCGCATTTTGGCAAAAAGTAATTTTTTGCGGTTTTTCATTATAAAGTAGATTTTTTTAGAACTAATATCCAGAATAAACAGAATTATTACAGAATATGAACTACATATTTTTTTCTGATGGCACGCCAAAGTCCATTTTTATAAATAAAAAATTTCGTGCATATAAAACTTTTTCTAAACTACAACCTTATGTACAATTCTGGTAAAAAAATTACCGAGTTATTTAAAAAAAATGTATGATATTTTCAATGTTTTATGGTATTAGTGTGGCATATTTTATGGTTTCGTAGTAAAATCTAGCTTTATTTGCCTTACTTTTTATTTTTACACAGACTTTTAACTATATTGCTAAAACCAGCAAAAAATTATACTTATATGGGCTTATAGTGAAAGCTATCCTGATTTGTTTCATATATAAATTAATTGCAACAAATTGCAAGACTGGATGTAGGAATGCTTTTAATAAAAAAGATCGTCCTGTTTTGTACATAAAATCAAAAAGTTACCAAAAAACCTATAAGGCTGGATGCATAAACTCTGATTATATGATGATCTTTTATTTACCAGTACACTTTTGTTTATATTTTAGGCACAAAATATGAAAATATTAAGAAGATTTATGTACATATGGAGGACGTAATAGCGGATAATATTTGGATCCTATCTATGTTATTTGATAACCATATTATGTGTTAATTAGGTCCATCCGGACGTCCGTCTGAAAATTAGATCCTTGGCCTCTATACCCGTTCCATTCGTATTGCTCGCATTCGTAGACATTGATGCAAACCCTTGCGAGCGTAAACATGCAGAAATGACAATAAAGAGTAATATAAAGGGCTAAATTAAAACACACAAACTTTTTTGGAAGCAATCAAGACAAGTTTTGTAAAAAAGCGCAAAAAAGGCTAAAATTAAAACTTTAAAGAATAAAAATATAAACATTTTTAGCACGAAACAATATTTCGGCTTCTATATCTCAAAATAGTAATTGTTAACTGGTAAATTAAAACAGTTCATAATGACAGAAATGGTTTTTTTCATAATAATAAAAATTCTATTTTTATTATTATGAAGCTGGATCCAAAATTTTTCAACTTTATTTATTGACCACAGTTTTTTAAAAATTTTGTTTCTTTAGAAATTTTCAAGATCTTTTTTAAAGTTGGGTTAGAGTTATGATAAATAGATTTGTAGAAATTTCTTTAAAAATTGGGACTAGACCTTTGATGTTGTTCAAGAAGATATTTTGGAAACTTAAGCTGTGTTTTGTCGCTCTCGCTGAGTGCTAACGTTAACTGTTAGCAAGAAAACGATATTAACCCGATTTGGGAGAACTTTGTAAATTACACTAAGAAATCTACACGTTTTTCTTTATAAAATTTAAAATAAAGTTTTTATTTGAATTTAATTTTTATATTCTTTTTATTTTTTGTTATTCTTATATTCATAATTGTATTTTTGTTCATAAATTGGGAGTGCTTTTATAGACGTTAAGGTTAACATATATAATTCTATACGTTAACCCGTAACATATATAAATTTAAATTTTGTATGAAATTGTCTGTGAAAGTTAACAACAAAATACAGTTTTAGTACAACAATCAAGAAATGAAATATTATTTCGTCAAAATAAAAAAAAAAAAATTAAAGCTGTGCAAAATCTACATTAAACCTATATGATACCCTACACTAGGGTGTACAGCATAAAAATTCATGAAAGGGACTTATATTACACCTGTGGCCAATTTTAGTAACATCTAAATGATTTTATGCACTTTAGGACGGAAGAGGGGTTTATATTGGAGCTATGGTCAATTGTGCACCGATCTTCATAAAATTTGTTGCCAAGATTTACACTTATATAGCACTTCTTTTCACCGAATGTCATTAAAATATTCTTATTTTTAAGGCATTTTTGAGTGTCTAAACTCTATTCAGGGGAGGACATCTGTATGGGGGCTAGGTGAAATAATGGAGCGATCACAACCAAATAGGCTTCGTCCTTGTATCATAAAACTTCCACCTGCCAAATTTTGTTGAATTGTTTTTAAAATTGCGACCTGTACTTTGTGCGAAAGGTTCACATGGATAACCAACCAGTCAACCAGCCAAGCAGCCAGCCTTTCAGCCAGACGGATGGACAGACATCGTTAGATCGAAGCCTTCTAAAATTGGTTATGATTGGTCCATTATTTCACCTAGCTCCCATACAAATGTATGGGGTTTAGCGATCATAAAATCCTTAAATATGAAATTTGGTGTAAAGAAGTTTTGTATAAGTATCAATCTGCCAAATGTCATAAAGATGGGTCCATAACTGACCAAAGCTCCCATATAAACCCCTTTTCTGAAAATCACTTTAACATGCATAAATCACATACACATGTTAGTATCTAGTTTATATTCGACACAAATAAGTCCTACATAAGTAAAAATTACAGTGACAAATTTTATGGGGATCGCTCCATAATTTACCATAGCTCCCATATAATCCCACTTTCGGGAATCACCATAAATTATATAAATTCATATATGTGTTAGTATTAACGTATTCTGCATTCGTATATTTTATTTTACACTTAGTAAAAGTATCGGTCCACAATTGTCCACATGTCTAATGTAGGACGCCTTCACGAATTTTGATGAATATACACAATTGTGTGGGGTATCATATTTTCGGGCTTGACCGACTATATCTCTCTTACTTGTTTAAAATTTAAAAGCCTTGAATGAATTTGGTCGTAATATGCATATTACATCATTTTTGTTGTAACTTTACAAGACAAAGTCTGGAAATATGTAGTGATTATTGTATCGTTTGCGATAGCTTATTTTGTGCATAATAACATAATAAAGTCGGGGATCAAGAAGTCGCTGACAAAAACGGTTCCGATCACTTATATTTATCGCCGTTTCTATACCTACGTATACAAGATTTGTACAAATTGCAATTTTCTATATAAAAATACAGAAATAAAAAGTACAATTTTTGCGTAATTTTTAAAAACTCTACACAATTTTTAAAAAAATTATTTGTAATGATCCTTCGATTTTATTGTGTAAAATAACAAAAAAACTAAGTTCAAGCAGTAATTCATGCTATTCCATTAGAGACTGTAAATGTGGCTAGCAAAAAACTGACTGTTTAAGAAATTGTGCTCTCATTTTCCAAACTTTGAGACAATATACTAGCTATTTCGGGCACATCAACACGCATAATTTTAAAAACATTTTGCTCTTATTTTCCAAAATTTGGGATAATATATTGGCTAGTTCGGGTACATCAACACTCATAATTGCAACAAGTATGAATCCTATGATTTTAAAACTTGTATTTCCTTGAGGGGTGTACAGACCCCGCCCAAAAAGTTTACCTTGTTTGTAACTATTGAAAGTCTACACAACAACGAGGAATGTGTAGAATTTATCCATAAGGTCCGGTTAGTTTTTATAAGATCGCATAAGTTCAAAAGGTACAAACGAACGGACAAAAAGGTATAGAAGAATGGGAAAAGTAATTTTTAGCCCATTTTCTGTGTAAAATTTTAAAAATAATCATGATCATAAAATTAAATCTATGGTGCTAAAATTTTACGCTACTTTAATTTTAAGTCTTCTGAGTTCGGATCTGTAATCTGTTTGTTTAAAATAGTTTTACCACAAAACTTATTAAAGATTATATTCAGTTTCAGTCAGGTTAAATATTTTTAAAATGATGGGCCATAGTTTATATAGTAGAGGTCAAAACATATTACATATTTTATTGATTTATACCAATAATATATAGTTTTATTTGGTTGTTTATAAATCATAAAATATTTCATGTGATTAATGTACCGATTATATCAAAAAGATTCCATTTAATAATCCTACCTGTTAAGTATGTACTATATAATACCGGTAGACCCATCGCTTTATTAAGACCTTCCTATAGAAATTCTGGCATGATAGAATTACTAGAATACACATAAACTACTTATTCTTTTTTATGGTTTTAATATCTGTAGATTTTCTGATCATTATATTAATTTATAAAAATATCAATATACCGCAGATATTACTGAATGTGATTATCACTTAAAACGTATTTAATCCCTTAAATGAAATCGCCACGGGCCTTTTTTTAAACTTCTTAAGTTTTCCACTATTTTGCTCCAAACATTTGCTTTCACTAATATTACCTCTATAGCATTACACACAAAATTTCTGCACGAATAATAATCAAAATAATAGTTGAATGCCAAAAAAGTATAAATTATTCTTTTATATGACATATTGATTTGTATCGTACTTAAGTAAATACGATTTACTCGTATCAGAGTGTTTGAGTATCATTAAATTGTAAGAAGCATTTTTAATAAATGTAAAACACAAAACTGAGCATAAATTGAAAAAAGGGAAATTATTTTAATGTTAGAAATCAACCCTTAAATAAATCTATTTTCCTATAAAAGGGTCTTTTAAAATGCAACTCCTCACAAAAATCCCCCACTACCTCCACTCCAACCACCTCCTTGGCACTCAACCTCTTGAGGTTTGCTAAATACATGTCTTTATGTCTGGCACACATATGGGTAATGATTTAGTATCACTACTATGAACAACTTATTCAATACATCTATTTTATTTCTATATTTTTGGGGTAGTTTTTTTTTTCTTGTCTTCTGAAACGATTCATTAAATTGGGAATTCTTAGTTGATGTAATGGTGTCTACTTACAACAGAGTTTGACTGAATGACTGACTTGTTCAGCTATATACTATAAGTACGATGAAACAATTCAGTAGAGAGATAAAAATTCCTTATGAATTAACAAAACCACTATTTCGCTGTAAGGGTGCATTATTCTTATCTCCACCTTCTATCTTTTGGCTGACTCCAAGCTAACAATTCACTTTACAATGAGTACATGTTAACATGAATAAATGTCAGAGTTTTGTTTTTGCTCTTTATTCTTGGAAAAGAAATGTGAAATGTTTGACAGTCATTGTAATGGTAAGAAATTGCATGACAAACAGCAGGGGAAGTTTTATACAAATGCCCTCAAAGTATGAGTATAAATATTTTCATTATTCATTACCATGATTTGATGTTTCAAAATAATAGGATTTAAAATATTGATTTTAATGTACATTGATTTTAAAATTTATGCCTTAGGTTTTGTAAAAAACATAATTGATATCTTTTTATGCTAAAAGTTTGTCTACCTTAAGTGTGATTGGGAACTAGAAAGGGAATTGGAAGCAATGTTAAGAGTTTTATTGAAAGAAAAAAAAAAAAAAATTTTAATCGAACCGATTTAAGATTTTTTATGTCTGTAATATGTTAAAAAAAATATTTCTGGTTTGATATATAATATCGCCGATTTCTTTCCTCAATTGTGTACATTTTAAAATAGTAATTAATAATTTTAGTTATTTAGGGATTTTCATATTAAAATTCGTTTGCTTATTAAAGTTCCTTTTTCCATTTAAGGACAATTCTAAATCATTATGAATAGTTTTGAATCGTAATACATTTTTAAGGAATGATGAGAGGAAATAATTTTGTTTTCAATTGGAAAAAATTAAAAATGATATCGCTAAGCTTAAGAATGTTTAGACTGACTTTATTGTTATTAAAAAAATAAAAATAAAAGAAAAATTGAATGTCCTCTTAAAGCTCTTGAAAGAGTCTTTGAAAGCAAAGCATAATCATTTGAGAAGCTTATCATAACCACTGAACAAAAAAAATATGAGTTGTAATATTTTTTGATAATAGTTGGGGACTTGTTGAAATAAATACTATCAATAGTTAACTCGATTATGAGCTGCTCAATGAATAAGAAACTTATTGGGATCAGAAGTATGCAAGGGAAATAAATCTTGTTATGGATAGAATCCTTTTCAAGTTAAGTGAATAATCGTTTATGATCCAAGTTTTATTTTTTTATAATAAGGAAAATTCTTCTTGCTTCAATATTAAGGACAAAAAAAACTGGGTAAATTATACCTGAACTAATACTTTTAGCAGGAGATACAAAATTCCTTTTCCAAAGCTTTGCCAATATAACACTATAGTATTTTTAATACCATTCAATTTTTCTGGTGAAAATTCAACAATTTCCGAGATAAAATCTTTAAAGCATTAGAAATGGAATGTTTAGTTATCGGAGATAATATCTTTGGAACATTAAAAATATAATGTTTTAATTATCAGAAATCTTAACAAAATTTTCCAAAGATTTCCGATCGTTTGATATACATATATTATATATGGCAGTTATCGATGAGTTCTATAAATACCGTTTCAACCGATAAATGTACGGGCGGACGGATATCGTCCTTTCGATATCATTTCTTACAAGGATACAGAAATTATAAACTATTTGCTCTTCGACAAAAATTTTGGAAATTACAAACGGAATGACAAACTTATATATACACTTTATACCTGTGGTGAAGGGTATAAAAGGGATCAAAAATGTGGCAAGGTAGTTGAAAAATGTTCAATAGAGTGAAATTTTCAGAAAAAGTCGTTCACTCATAACTCTGAATGATGAATTTATGGTTGCGCTTTTCACTTAGCTTTAGTTCTTTTGATTTTTTTTTTATTAAAATTATTATACAATTTATTAGACATTAAAGTCATTTTCAAATTAATTGAAAATTTTTGAAAATGACCCTTATATATATCCATATTGAGCATAGTTTCTTTATAACGAACCCATAAATCTACCTTTATCCCATAATAAATATTATAAAATATTCATATTTCAGAAGGATCAGCTCATAATTGATCATAGGTTCTACTGCCAACAATTACTTTAATATGCTAAAATCGTATATAAATATTAGAATG
This sequence comes from Protocalliphora azurea, assembly GCA_932274085.1. Classification (NCBI taxonomy): domain Eukaryota; kingdom Metazoa; phylum Arthropoda; class Insecta; order Diptera; family Calliphoridae; genus Protocalliphora; species Protocalliphora azurea. Next base: position 21,462,523 of record OW026522.1, on the reverse strand, counting down.
AAAATAAAATTTAGCATACATAAATCTGTCCATTCTTTGTCATAGTTCCACATAGAGCCCTCTCTCCAAAGTTAGTTAAGTGCATATAATAAGATTATATCTAGGGGGCAGATTTTAATGCAAATGGAGCATTTAAAAACAATCTTATGTAGTTGGCTATCCAAAGCACTAAAATGGCATCGTTTTGTTGGTGCATATTTTTGCATATTTAGTCGGAATACTTTTCTTAGCAATGCACATTAATTTGCATATTTTAAATTTTTTACTTTTTTAAACTTTTTTGTTTAAATTTTATTTTTATACTCTTCATTTTGAGGTAATACGCATATAACATATATCCTAGCAATTATTAACTTTCATTGTTAACCATAAATTCGCAGACAAATAATTTCAACTTGTACTTATGTGAAGCCTTTATACCTGCATGACATTCCTCTAAAGATACTATCTAATCTGATTTTAATGAACTTCTTAAAGACGTACTCAAATGAAAGCATTCCATCTCAGAAAAGTTATGTGGAAAAAGTGTACGGCATTAAAAATGAAGAAATAAAATAGTTTTAAAAAAAAACTAATTTGTATGAATAAGAATAGATGAAACCACTGACATAACTGACCGATAAATGTAACTGTTGAAGTTTTAAATCACAACGTCAAGTGGAGCAAATTAAAGTTTTCGATTAATGTTGTAAAACTTGAAAGTGTGAACCTGGAAACAGTTGCACGCACGTTTCAAGGATCATTTAAATCGTTGGAGGAGGACTTTAATAAAATCAAATTATTTAATATTTATAGGATGCAGCTTCATATATGGTAAAATCAGTGAAAGCGTTCAATTTTTTTTATCCAAGAATTTTTCATGTAAAATTAGCACACACATTATAGAATAGCAGAGGAAATGCACAATAACTTTGATCACATTTATTTCTTGTTTGCATATGGAAAACAGAAATATTTGAAAGCCCTATACACGTTACAAAATTAGAGAAAAATTATACCACTCCCCGCTTCCTGGATTGATGTCTAGGATTGATGATGTAAAATATTACGAACAATATTTTGCTGATTTCGGAAAAGCTATGGATGAGTTGAATGATAACGACTCTATAGCAAGGATTCAAAATAATTGTCATCCTAATATTCAAAATCAAAAAAATTTCGAGTTTTTAAAAATTATTTAAAAAAATTATTTTATAATTATTAATGAACAATAAATAAATATGTATTAATAGGTCATAACTATTACGTTTTTTATAAAATTTTTAAAATTGACAGATAATAGTTATGAAAGATTAAAAAAATAACAATTATTTCTTTGTGATTTATATTTATGTCCACATTCACAAACAGCAATTTTTTCTTACCGAAATTCTTCTTTTTTTTCTTTTTTTTTTCAACTTCACACACACTTCAGCAATTCTTTCTTTAATTGCCTTGATTTGGTTTTGCTTTGAAGTACGAAAATGAAAAACAAAACGAAATTCGAAATGTAGGCAAGTATATACACTTTCATATTCCCTATCACTCTCTTTCACACGAAATCAGAACTTCAGCAAGAGAAATTGTCTCGTGTGAAACTAGACTATATATTGACTTTTAACACTTATAGAGCAATGTTATATTGTTACTGTTGTAAGTGCTTTTCATGTTATTGAATTCGGAATGCAGTAATGGTGCAGGGGTTAATGTAAGGACTGCAATACCGTAGTGCCCGGGTTCAAATTCCAGTGTTGGTATTGATTTTTGTAATTTCTAATTCTATTTTTTTTAATGTTTGTTATATAAAAAGTATATAAATATATATATTGTTTTATTATAACCCATACCACCATAGGTGATTGGATATGCGTTTGTGCTGATGTTTGTAACGTACAGAAAAAATCATCCAACACTCACCTTAAAGTATACCAGTCGACTCAGAATCACTTTTTGAATCGATCTAATGATGTCCATCCGTCCGTCTGGCTGGCTGGACGGCCAACTGTCCATGTAAACATTGTGCGCAAAGTGCAGGTAGCAATTTTTAAGATAAATCAATAGAATTTGACACATAGGACTTTCATGACACAAGGACGAAGCCTATTGAAATTGGTAATGATCTGTCCATTATTTCACCCAGCCATCATACAAATGTCCTCCCCGAATAGGGGTTTAACGATCATAAATGCATTAAATGTAGCAATATTTTAATGAAATTCGGTGTAAGAAAGTTTTGTACAAGTCTAAATCTTTGTGCTAAGTTTCATGAAGATCGGTCGATAATTTACCATAACTCCCATATAAAACCCTATTCCGAAAATCACTTTAACGTGCATAAATCACATACAAATATTAGTATCAGGTTTATATTCGACGTAAATAAGTTTTATATAAGTAGAAATCATAGTGACAAATTTTATGAGGATCGCTCTATAATTTATCATAGCTCCTATATAAGCCCACTTTCGGGAATCACCCTAAAGTGTATAAATTCATATAAATGTTAGTATTAACGTAATATTCTGTATTCATATATTTTATTTTACACTTAGTGAAAGTATCGGTCTACAATTGTCCACATGTCTAATATAAGACCCCTCCACGAAATATAAGGCCCCTACACAATTGTGTGGGGTATCATATAGTCGGGCTTGACCGACTATATTTTTCTTACTTGTTCTTTTATAATATATATATATATATATATATATATATACAAGGGTGTGGGGTATCATATAGTCGGGCTTTACCGACTATATCTTTCATATATATATATATATATATATATATATATATATATATATATATATATATGTAAATCCAAGTTTTAATTATGGATTTAAGGAATATAATTTTAAAATTTTTAAAATTAGCGTATAAAAATTAAGGATTATTTATGGAAAAATCTGATGGCTTACGAAAATTTTTCCTCAAGATAGGTGCCATTTTTTGAAGTGAAGAAAAATCATCACTCAATTGTATTTCAATTCACATTGTAAAGATGGCTGTAATATGAACCCTAAAAGGACTAAGGTGGGTTTATTATCTAACAGGTTGAATGTAACAACTTTGTGGATTGCTTGCTGTTTAATCCATATTGTTCACCTGCAAAATAGAATAACAATAAATGTTGAAATAAAAAATTAGAGATTTAATGATTCGACTTCGTATTTATCTTGAAAAGTTATCTGAAGTTAGAAGTTGTGTATTCTTGCGTAAGTAGCAAATTTCCAGTCGATCGATTCAATTGCCACCGGCTGAATATATTGTATTTTCTTTTGGAGAAAAAATTTGTTTAGTTATGTTCTCGCTGTCCTCGAAGTGTGTTCATATTGATGGAATACTTTTTACATTTTAGTTTGATTTTCTGTTTTTGGTGAAATGCCTTACTCACTCATTATTCGTAAATCTTTGAAAGCATGGGCAACATCACCAAAACTGACTTCTTCGAAATCTCGTTCTAGAAATGCAAGATCTTCATGAACCTCTGTAAATTCATTCTTCTTTGTTCACCCCAATGAATAAAAGTTTGCTTCCTAAACATCAAGGCAAATTGCTGAACGCCACTGCTATGGCTATAGTATTCAATAAGATGTATACTGCTGGCGAAGTGCAAAGTTTGGTTTTTCGTAGTTAATACCGATTTAAAGCCTATTTAACATCAGTTTACAAACAGAAAACGACGATTCGAGTTGATGGCCGAAACAATGGCACTGACATCTGTGGATATAAAATCATCACTGTACAACATATGTACTTGCCATACATTTTCCAAGTAGGAAATCACATTGAGCTATCATATTAACCGATTCTAGCATGTAATGGAGTGCATTTTATGAGATACTCATGCGGCTAATAACAATGGGGCATATGCCACCAAGAGGTTATATATATGTGGAAATAGTACCAAATTCCTTTGAAATTCATTCAAGTCTACATTTATGCAGCCATTAATGCGCAGGGAAGCTATTGCGGAACTAACGATTTTAGTTTCTGCAGTCTGGACGTTGTGCATTAAAACAATTTTTGCAAATTTCGTAAGCACTTATCTTCATTATCCACCATGAAAACACATTGCTAATGCTATAGTATTGAGTGAGATCTTGAAATTTTGGACTACGGAGAGGCGCCAAAATCTAATTTACGTTTCTTCCTTAAATAAGATATTTTTATTTAGTTTGTTCTGTTCATATTTTTTTGTGTTAATAAAACTAAAGTACTTTATTTCAAAGAACTAATATTACTTCTTCCTTAATTTTATTTCAGGAACAGAAATCTTCAAATTCTATTGCAATATTCATGCTGAATAAAATCATTTTATGATTTAAAATGATAGTTAATACTTCATTTTAGATATAAAAATTACATTCTTTATGTTTAAAAAATTTAAAAAATATATATATATATTTTTTTGTTAATTTCTGATTGTAGTACTCAGAGGGGCAAAAAAGTATCTTTGGAGCATTTTTTGATACTGAAAAATTATTTAGTTTTTCATCACTGGTCCGGTGAGAGAAATTTTTTGTCCAAATTGACTAAAACTTCGTCAAGCATATAGGGTGGTGTAGGGCGTACAAAAAAAAAGACCTTTTAAGCTTTCTCTTCAAATATTTGAAATCTTAAAATATATATTTAAATTTTTATTTGTTCTCAAAAGCAACCATTAAAGTTTGTTCATGTTTGTGAATTTTAATTTTAGCATTCCAACAGAAATATTCATAACCTTGTATTTCTTAACTTTTTTCGTTGAATTTTTTTCCAACAGAAATCATAAAGCTTTATATTTAACAAATCTTTTGTAAATGCTTTGTGTAAATATGATGCGTGCTGTGTACTCATAGTTTTGTTTGTTAAATTCCTTGTGCAAAAAAGTCAAAAAAAAAAAAAACAAAGTGGAAAATTTACAATATTTTTTTCGTTTGTTTTTATGGTTTAGACTAAATGTTTTTACTGATAAACATTTCGGTACAAACTTAGAAAGAAATAAATAGATTTATCAAATCATTTGTAACCAAAATTTCAAATTATAGAGCTATTGCTAAATTAAGTGTTATTCTAAAACTTTTCGAAAAGATAACCCTTTCGCATCAAATTATTTGTTATCTTTCCTCATTTCGGTATGGATTTAGAAAAGGATGTTACACTGACCTTTTGGAGTTCACAACTTCAGTTATTACTGCATTTGATTCCGGTGTACAGACAGATATACTATATACAAATCTCAGTAAAGCTTTAATAAAGTAAATTACGATCTCCTATAGTTCAAGTTGGATAAAATCGGATTTTCTCCTGTTTTCCTTAAATGTATTTTTATATATCTTAAAAATTTATACCAATGTTTACTATTTAGAGAATGTACATCGAGAAACATTCCTATTTTATCCGGTGTTCCGCAAGGTAGTCATATTGGCCCCTTATTATTACTAATATTTATAATTGATTTACCAGCTTGTATTAAGAATTATAGTATAATAATTTATGTTGATGCTGTAAAGCTCTTTGGCAATCTCTATGATTGGTGTGTGATGAATCTAATGGATCTGAATTTAAGAAAGTGTAAATACATGATGTTTTACAAAAGAAGTCTAGTACTGTGTAGATATAGAATAAATTGATACTAACTTAATTTAGTAGAAGAATTTCCCGATCTGGGTGTATTAGTTGCTTGTAAACTATCCCTTATTTCCCATTAGATTTCTTCAAGCGCTGGGGAAGAGAATTTAATTCAATTAATTCCGAGTTCTAGCTTCGTAAATCGAATACGTAATCCCAAATCGTTCAACTAGAAATTATACTCCTTTAAAAATAAAAAAAAATCCAATCTATATTAAGAGTGGTATTTTCAATTTATTTTAATAATAAGACTATTATTTAATTATGATGAAAAACATTTTATTGTAAATAGCTTTAAGAATAATATGTATGCTAACCTGTAAGAAATTGTAATTTAATTGGCCATTAAATAAATAAAATATAAAATTTATTTCTGTTGTCATTAGCATTATGATTTTATATTGGCTATTTATTTAATGTTGCCAAGTGGGTCTTAAAATAAATATACTATTCTTAAGAATATAGCGTGTTTTTGATTTTGTACAATTTTAATATTTTTATTGGCTTGGAAAAATATTCGTTGTTGTTATCTCTTTTTTTTCCAAGTGAGAAATATTTACATTTTGAACAAAAGAAATTAAAATATTAGAAATTCATTCACGTTTCATTTTACTCTAATTCAAATTCAAAATTCTAATTTAAAAGATTTTTAATGACCTTAATATCTCAGTCAAGTAATTTGGGAGCAATTGTCTAAAAAAAAAAAAAAATTTTTTAACCTGCTTTATAAAATAATATTAATTTTTTATTACCCAGTCTCTCTACATATAAATATTATTCTCATCATTTTTTTTTTTTTTTTAACAAAATCAAAGAACCCAAAATTATTTTTCCCTATTATCAAAAACGATTGACGTTTGTTTTATTTTTTATTTTTTTCTTCCTAAACAATGAAAACTTCTCAAACTATTTTCAAACAATTTATCTATCAAAAAATAATAACAAAAACTTTAACTTCCTGTTATTACTAACACGCACTATGGATTAGAAAGTTATAAAATAAATAATATTTAATATACAACTAAAAACAATTACTAAATTATTAAATTGCTACAAACTTTAACACTCCCTGATTTCATTCCCATTTTTGAAAAAAAATCCATGTTTATTTCCCAAATAAACTTTAATTGTTTTTTAAATAGAAATACACGTACATACTCGCATCTAAATATAATAAAAACGGAAAAGCTATTAACTTAAAATCTCAACATAAATTATAGAGCAAGTATCTTAAAAAAAATCACAAAAATAAAACAGACACATTTGTATTGCAGCAAGGGCAAGAAAAACACGGCTAGACTAGGAATATTAAATTTATTTTATTTTAGATTTTTTTATTTGAAGTTTTGTGTGTTTTTTATACAAATGCGTTTGAATACTGATGTTTTTTTTTCCAAACATTTATTTGTCTTTTATTAAACCTAAGATCAACTTTATAGGCTATTAGAGATTTTTGTCTAGTGTGTATGTAGTAACATAAAAATCATTGGAAGTGAGAGTATTACATTCGGCTTGGCCGAATCTATATACCCACCATCTGATACTTTTTAAAATTTCGTCTTATATGGGAGGTGAGCGGTAAAGTAGGCGGAACACATAAATTTTTCTTTTCGCGTTTACACCAGTCCATGGACTATTTGTACAAAATTTCGTTGATTTTACACCTTATATGGGAGTCGGGTGGTACCGTGATGTGAGAAACTCGGCTGAATGTTTTAATTTATTTAAATCACGATTTAAATTATTAATGAATCATGAATTGTTCAGTGCAATTTTCAAGATATAGAAATGAAATTAATAGTAAACAAGTTAGAGTAAACAAGTCACCCGTGTTGAGATATGTTATATAAAAATGAAATTCGTTATATTGGATGTAATTTCAAATATATTTATCTATACTATATCTATTTAGACAATTAAAATTTTAAATAATTTGCATTTTTGTATAAAGTTGAAATAGAATCCAGATTTTATAAATCCATATATCCTCATATATATTGTAAAAATACGGTGTAAGCGTGTATGTTTATTTGTTTGTTCGTTTGTGTATCAATAACGTCTAAATGGCTGAATGAAGATTTTTATTTACATGAAATTTGATTCACAGGTAGTGCTTGCTCTGTAGAATATTGAATTTTCATCATATTTTATGTCCACTTTTTTAAAACTCTCAACGGATGAGTCGATTAGCTTAAAATATATCGGAGCAGGACGTGTTATATTCATTATGGCATATCTAAGGAACTATAACAGTGATAGCCCTCAAATTTGTTGTGAACTTTTATCCTGTCATATCGCATTGATTAAATGAAAATAGGACGCATAGGCCCCAGGGAGAGGCAGACCCCATACAAAAAAAAAAAAAATATATATATATATATATATATATATAAATTTTTTCATCTAAAGAACTATTAGAGCGAAAGTCCTAAAAAAATTTAAGAGTAATTTTCATATCAAACTTCAAATATGATAAATAGACCCAGGAGGAGCAGTAGTTCCCATATAAAGTAACTATTGGTTATCGCATCAAATAGCGAAACTCATCGGTAAAAGCTAGTTAATAATAAATTTAATACTTTAAAATTTTGAAAAAGTTCGCACATATCTAAGGAAGATATATTCACTTCGGAGCAGAACAAATATTTTGTAAATATAAAATTAATATTAAATTAAAAAAAAAAAAGATTGCTGAAAAATTTATGGAGCAATTTGACTGGTTTAAAAACCGAAATTCGAAAAAAATATCTGTGATAGATTTATGCAAGAATGAGTTCCATAGTTTATATGGGAGATTTAAAAAATCTAATAACACGTTTTGGCCTATAACTCGGTTAATACTGGATCTACTTAGTTAATTTTTTCAATACAAATTTTTTTTAATTTTCGATTTTTCTGAGAAAGAACGAATTCTTTAGCTTACATATGTGCTTTGGAAAGTTCAAAAAACCAAAATGCCTTTTAAATTAAATAAATAAAAAAAAACAAATTTGGCAATAACCGATTTGGTTGATGGGAAAAACTTTAATTCAAGAAAAATATTTTGTGATCGATTTATAAACTAAACTTATTTAAGTAAGTATTTCTGTAACTAATCGGCTGATACCTTTGTAGCTAATGGTCCGAATAAAATCATTTCTTGAGCAGAAAAATTCAGAAAAAATGTTCCGATTATGTTTTACAAAAACAAAGTCTCAATAGTTTTAATAGAAATTTTTTTGGAAAAAAATTCTTCAATTTTATATATATATATATATATATATATATATATATATATATATATATATCATATATGCTATGTTATTGGGAGGCTTCACAAACGCCATTTAAAATATTTTTAATTCAAAAAAAACTTCACAAAAAAATAAAAGCGGTTTTATAACATAACTGTGCCATTTATAAACCGATCTTGCTGAATTTCAATCGCAAAATTCTAGAGAGGATTTCCGATCGTTTGATATATGTACATTATATATGGCAATTGTCGGTGGGTTTCATAAACTCCATTTCAACTGACAGACGGAGGGACGGATAGACGAACATCGCCCTATCGACATCATTTCTTATAGGGATCCAGAAAATATAAACTTTTTTGCTCTCCCATGAAAATGGTGGGGAATGACAAATTTATATATATACCCTTACACCTGTGGTGCAGGGTATAAAAAGAAACCTAGTAGGTGATACCACAGAGTAACAACAGATCTTAAAAAGTTATTCTTATTTCTGGGACTAAATATAGTGCAGAAATTAAAATGAAACATTTCGATCGCGTCACATTTTTAACCCATTACCTACGAAAGAAAATATCCTTCTCTAAGGAATTTTTAGGTTATATAATTTTCTAGGTTATAGGTAGATAAAATTTGTCATTTCTTTTTTATAATAAAAAAAAGGAAAAAATAGTGCAAAAATTGAAGAACGAGTGTGAAATATGTTGACAAAAAAAGAAACGTTCCGAGTTTTCAACAAACTCGAAATTTTAGCATGTTATTTAAATTTATTGGGGCCAGAATATACGAAAATAATACTTATTCCATCTAGTTTCTCATTTTCTTCCTATTATATTTTTCAGAATTTTTTTCTTTTTTAATCAGTTCAAACTAATCTTTAATTAAATATTTAGTAATAAAATCTCTAAAGCTGATTTAAATTCTAAATTCCTAGGTATTCATTTCATTTAAAGTGTATGTATTTGGATGTTGAAAAAAAAAAAATAACAATAATAAACCAAAAATAGAAAACGAAAAACTATTTCGAAAAGGGTACTATAAAAATGATGTTGCACATGCCATTACAACATAATCTCTTGTCATGATACCATAAGCCAACACTTATCAATATTTAAGATCTGATTAACTATTGCCACTTACAACACTACAGATTCACATAGATACATGTAGACAAATGTAAATACAGATAGTATGCTTGTATATAGATACCAACATATAAATTTTATAAAACTATGGACGGATGGATGAATGGATGTATGGATAGATGGATGAATGTGAGTAGCTGGATTTTTAACAGATTGCATACAAGCTACTGTATTATTGTAATAAATTTTAAAAGAAAAGTAATTATAGAAAATCCAAAAAAACAACAAAAATTAATAACCAAACAAATGTTTTACGATTAAAGTCAATGTTTTCAATTCATATGCATCTTACAATATGTAGTGGTAAAATATTTTTAGAGATATGATTTACAAAATACAAAGAGTATTTTATATTGAATGTTTGAATTTGACAGCTTGTAAATATGCTGCAGACATTCAAACATGTCAAATATTATATTAGCAGGAGATTTCATTTACATAAGAGAATACAAAAGTTAAAGAAAGAATTATATATATTTTTTTCTTACATATCAAGGGAGCTTTAAGTGTTGTTTTCTTACATACCATATTACATAGTTTGATCTGGTATGTTTTAAAGGTTTTCTTCAATTTTTCATTATATGTTTAATGTTTTACATTGTTGCTTGAGTTTGTTGGGGATTATGTCAAAACAAAAAAAAAAAAAAAAAAAAGAGAAAATTCAAGTAGCTGTCATAAATATTGCAAGTGCCAGATAAATACAATAAAAATATCATAAATGTTTTATAAAATTTTTTGTCACAGTGAGAGCCCAGTAGGAAATATAAGCCCACACAAGTATTATTTTTACAAAGAAGCTACAGGGGGTTTAGAGCGATTTTCTTAATAAAAGGTATTTAAACCTTAGCACAAACTAATAAAAGAGGGCATCTTTAAGATTCAGAATTTATCTTTCTCCATTCCATCCCGTAATGAACTAAATATCAAAATCATTGTTTTGTAAAACCCTTTTATTCTGCCATTTATTATTCTTGAAATTCAAAAGATTCATTATTTCCCACACTTAACACTTTTAGTATTCTGTCCTAATACAAAATTTTTATTATGCATTCACTAACAATGATTTGCAGAGACTATGCTGCAAGTCTTTTACTTTCTTAAGTGCAGCATCTACTTGCCAAATCATTGCACCTTAATATTCTATACTTCTTCTAATACAAATATACTGATTATAACAATAATGAAGACAAAGTCATTATTTCTATTTATCAATGATAAATTATCATTTAAATTTTGTTAAAGTCATACTAAAACTACTGAAAAGAAAGCAACATCTCCATAATATTTGCTACAATTCTAACAAAACTTATGCTGCACTATTTTACTTCCAAAATACCTATTTACTAGTAAAAATGAACTAACAACTATTTTTGGTTTAATAAAGATTTATTAAAATCTTTAGCACACAAATGAAAGAGCAATAAAGTTGTTAGAAAAAAAGAAAGAAATGAAATGAAATTTAAAGCAACAATAGAATGAATACCTTTGATTTAAACACCAAAAAATTGTCGAAATAATTTTAGCAAAATTTCAAAACATTTTTCTTTCTATATAATTTTATAATTGCTTTTAGGTTGCTCTTAATTTTTCTTTTCTTCGAAAGCTAGAAATAAATACTTTCACCCAGCAATTATTTACCTCAAATTGATTCGTTGTGTTCGGTGTGGCAAATAAAAATTGTATACATTTGTCCTTATAAAACCGGCATTCCTTCTGTCTTTTCTCTCTCCTCCCCCAAATTGTAATAAGCTTAAACATGCTTTTGTGTCTATTTTATGGTATTTTCAATGCTCCAAAATTACATTTCCATATTATAGTCCACAATGGTCACTTTATGAAAATATTTTCTCTTTCATTTCCTTTTCGAACACAATCAAACCATTTTAAACATTTAAGGTGATAGTATTTGCAGGTGTTTTTGTGTAGATGTTAAGGTATGTCAATATGTGTGTGTGTGTAGGTGAATATTGTATATTTGCAACAAATGCAATTTAAATGTATACAGAGAGTGACAAAAAATATTCTTGATAGTAACGAACATAGAATACAACTAGAAGTTTATGCGAGAAGCAAAAACCTAATTCAGTTGTAAAAAACCTAATTTATCCAACAACAAAATACGTGTACACATATATTTTGTTTTTGTGTTTTGAAAAAAAATTAGTAAATTTTTTGGAAAATTTAATTCGAACCATCTCTCACATAAACTTCTAGTTATATTCTATAGAAACAAAAGTATTAAAAATAAAATTATCAGCTGTATATGCTTTTGTATTGTACAGTGGGGTAGAATCGATTTTTTTTTTTTAATACACAATTTTATGTTCGGAAATAAATTTTATGTTTATGTTCGGAATGAAGCTATCGGGGCTTATCCGATTTTAAATATTTTTACATCTTTTAAAATTTCTTATAGTTATTTGTATTTGATATTTCAATTACCTCAATTCTGCTCAATCTTGGTCCAATTTTCTTAATATGTAGCCCAATATTTTCATTTGATTTTTTAAAGGTTTTTTCCATATTTTGCGAAGATAATTTTAGGATTAAAAATGAGTTCAATTATCCAACAGAGCTGAGTACTGACCCTCACGAAATCGAAATTTTGATTTTAGCCTTTATGTTTCAAAATGTCAAAGCGTAAGTCTAAAAACAAAGTGCAGCTTTGGAAACCCCGATGTGTTCTTAAACGTCTTAGAACAAATGTGAATTTTATGGGAAAAATTAAAGAAATCGTATTTTTTAGGACTTTTGCTGTTTTTTTTTCTTATTTTTTTGAAATTGTGGGATTCATTTAATAAAGATTTCATTACAGGCAAAATTTTTATGATTTCTCTCTAACTTCTCTACTCTAACTTCTTCAGGTCTTACAAGAAATTGTAAAAAATATTTGGAATCGAATATGAAAAAAAAAAAAAAATTGGCAGGCAGTTGCAAATTTTCTAGTCAGAGTACCCTATTTGGGATCCATCAGTTCCGCTCAGGCCCGCTTTAAAATTTGAAATTATACATATACTTTGAAATTATATATACTTCTGCTATGTCTCTGTGAAATTTTATGTAATTCCAACCAGCCAATTAGATGTTACAGATCTATTTTCAAAAAAATTATTTTCCGAATTTTAGAATCCCAAATAATTGCCGAAATTGCACAGATTTGTTTTTCAATATAAGTTTCTATAGACGAATTGATAAAAAAAAATGCAATAAGGAAATTTATGTTCAAAATTATTCTAACTACTAACCTTTCTTCAAGATAGCTTCAGCTCTTTAACTGTTAATATTCCATTGTGCTACTGCATAGTGGCTCCAAAACGCCTTTTTTGGAAATAATTCGAACCTTTGGAAATATCTCAATAAAATTTTAACTGGCCAGAATCGAGTTGCTTTTGAGTAGAAGGAGCATAGATTCCTAGATGATTAGGGGGGGGAGGTTTTGAAAAATCGCCAAATTGCATACCCGAGATGACCAACTTTGGAGATCTATCCACTGCCGCCCTGATGCGCTAGGAATCTGTGCTTCTACATATCAACTCGAAAATACCTCGTCTCTGGCCAGTAATTTTATTGAGATATTTCCAACGGTTTACAAGTTATTATTAAAATTTAAAAAAAAAAAAAAATTAAACGTTTTGGAACTACTGTATGCTGTTCTTTTCTTTCTTTATATTTTAAAAAATAATTTTAAAATTTTTTGACACATGCAAAATTTTAATTCAATTGAAATTTTAACAACTGCAATAGTTGAGTATTAACTACTTAGTATGATTGTATATATGAGAATTTGTATTCATATCAATTAAAAAATTTGTTAATATTTTCCATTGTGAGCCAACAAATGCTTTTTAATTAATATATAACTTTTCCTGCTTTTTTCTATGTATCCAAAGCGACTATAGCTTTATCAACAAATTAACTATGTTATGCATTCAGCACTAGATGCTTCGATCCCATTCAATTATAAAATAATTCATATCATAAAAATTCTTCCTATTTAACCTATTTTCCAGCCACTAACTGTGGCAATTTTAGTTTTTCAAAATGAAGAAATGTTCTTTTCTGATATAATTTACATACAGTATGTTGAAAATAATTGAAAATTTTTCGTTTTGCAATTTATTCGTAAAACACATGTGAAATGCTACTGAAACAACAACATAATTTTGCAAATATATTTCGAAATAGAAAAACGTAAAATATATTTTTAGACACAATTTGAAAACGCAAATGCAATAATAACAAGGACGTGTTCAGGCATATTTTAAAAGAGATAACAAGAATTTGTTTAATTGCAAACAAAATGATTCAATTATTAGAAAAAAGTACAATAAATATAGCAATTTATAAATCTATAATTTTAATATGAATTTTATAAATACCCAGCAAAAAAATGAGTAAGAGTTTCTAAAGAAGAACATTTTAACCACTTCAAAATATAAGTATATATTTTGTACTTTTTTGGAAGTTATTAATAATTACTTTTAAAAAAGTGAAAATAAATATATTTTTAACAAATCTGAATATAGTTTTAGGATAAGTACTTCAAAAGCAATGAATAAGTATCAGAAAAATGAACATCCTACCAATGACAGCTATGTGTTAAAAAAACTTCTGCAGCTCTTTTTTGCAGTACTAAGTATTTTCTTCCAATAACAACACAATGTTAAAATCATGACTTTTCAGCTCTTTTTCAGTTCTTTTTTTGCTGGGTATTTAATATAAGTATTCACTTAATAGTCTTATTAAATTGAATAATAAAATTCAGCTTTTGTTTCAAGTTTAAATGTGTACTTGTAATTTTAATATTTACTTAAATTTAATTGATATTTATTTTGCATAAAATATATATTTTCTCTTTATTTGAGACATTCTTTGAAAAATGATGTCTTACAAAGAAATTCAGAGAATTTCTTTTGATTTATTTATTTATTTATTTTTTTGCATATTATTTTTACGGCAAGATTAATTTAAATATTTAATAAAAAATAAATAAAATTGTATTATTATTTTGGTAATTGATTTAGTGAAATGCCACACAAATATTTAAGATTTTTTAAAGAAGAAAAGAAAATGTTTATCTAGAGACCCAAAAGGAAAAATACAAAAGAATTTGAGGCAGTGAAATCAAATCTGAAAATTTGAAGGAAATCACAAAGCTAAAAAATTATATTTGTAAAAAAAAAAAAAATCCCAGGCTTGCCCTCAAAAGCTCTGAAAATTGTCAATATGTATTAAACTAGCCTAGATGTCTATTGCCTTTAATACACTTAACTATTTGCAACATTCATTTTTCTAAAAGCTATAATCAGTGTTGCCAGGTGGTGAGAAAAAAGAGGCTAAATTGGACTTTTAAAAGGTCAAAAAATGCTAAATTCCCCAAGAATTTAGGCCAGAAAAAAGTTATTTTTTTTTTAATTTAAAAACTAATTTTTTCTCCTTTTTAATAGTATTAAATATTTTTTAAAGATATGGTAATAAGTTTATTAAGAAAATAAGGAAGGCTGCCAGCAAAATGACCCAATGAAAAATAGCCCAAATGATTCCCATAATAATTTGGGTTACACATATTTCATGTGAAAAATTTTTTCAATATTTTAAAGTGATTTGAAGTCATTTTTGAACTATATCCATATATTATTATTATTATTATTATTATTATTATTATTATTATTATTATTATTATTATTATTATCATTATTATTATTATTATTATTATTTATTTATTTATTTATTTTTTTAACATTTCCATATTTTGGGGTGATTTTTTGTTCTATAAGAATTTTTTAATGTTCATAAAATGTTTCTATGGTTACTAAAGTTTATTAAAAAATAATTTTAGTTGTCGACTTAGTAAGTCCATATAATTAGTTATTATAATTGATTTGGATAATGAAGCATCTGCGGTGCTTTGTTTTGCAAATAAATATACAAAAATTCTTAAATGAATGACTCTGTCAAAACAAAGTTATACTCCCGGGAATATCCAGGAATTTTTTTTAATTTTCCCGCCTAAACGGGAAATTAAATATTCTCGTAGTTTTGAAATGTTATAGCAGACATTATGCTATTTTTCACACCTTATACCAATGAAAAATTGACGTTTCTCTAAATATGGTATTTGCAAGAGTTTAAAGCACATAATACAACTAGAACGTTATCTGAGAGGAACGTTAATGTTGCATGAATTAGATTTTTATTGTTTCACATGAAATTTTAAATCAACTTTTTTGTTGTCATATTAAAATTTTAGATATTTTAGTTTTATTATACATTTGCTGAAATGAACACTAAATAAGGTGGACTTTGAAAATACTGACCATTATAAAAGATTATTTCGTTGAGAGATTTTTCCTTCTAATAAAACATTTACCTTTGATAAAGGATCTCTTATTCAAGCAATGGTTATGTTAATGTTACGAGTAAATGTAAATGTTATAATCTTAAAATAACTATAAAAATGAATCTCATGTTGTATTCATACGTATATGAGTTTATTTTCATCAGATTTATGTTTAATTTAGTAAGAATTAGTAAAATAGTAATGTAAGTTAGAGAATTAAAATGGAAATAATAGATTATTATATATTCTTAAGATTTTTAGCATCAAGAACATAATAACCTAAAAATCTGGGACACAGCTTTTATACAACACTCACCTTAAAGTATACAAATCGACTTAGAATCGCTTTTTAAATCGATTTAACGATGTCAGCCAGCCGTCCTGGCTGGACGGCTGGCTGTCCATGTAAATCCTTTACACAATGTGCGAGTTGCAATTTTAAATATAATTCAATGAAATTAGGCACGTGTGACTTTTATGACACAAAGACGAAGTCTATTGAAATTGGTTGTGATCGGTTCATTATTTCACCTAGGCCCCGTACAAATGTTCGCCCAGAATAGATTTCAAACACTCAAAAATGCCTTAGAAATAAGAATATTTTAATGAAATTCGGTGCTAGGAAATTTTGTGTAACTATCAATTTTTGTAACAAATATTTTGGAGATTGGTCCACAAGTAATCATAGCTCTCTCTTCCAAAAACATTTTAGTGTGCGTAAGGTGTACTATAAGTCTTCTTCTCGCACATAATGGTGTAGGGTCTTGAACGAGTATATCTTTTTTTTCTAGTTTTATTTGTATTTGTTTTTGTTTTTTCTTTTTATTTTAGAAATGACCTTATTTTTATATTATTTAATTTTTCGTTAATTCAGTATTATTTATAATGTTTCGTGTTGTTTTAATTAATAAAAAAATAAAATTCTTTATAAGATATCATGACCTTTTCTCTTATATCTAAAGTTTTAAAAAATTCCCGGGAACTCACGGTAAATTAATTATTCGTTCCCATTTCCCGAAAAAAGAAATATTGCTGGAAACCCTAAATCCTCGTAATAGCAAATAAAAAATTATTTTATCTTACACTGGTAACACTGGCTATAATATAAATTATATATTCACTTATTCTACAAACATAAAATTCTAACAAATAAAAATTTCCATTTAGGTTTACATATCTGCTGCTTTACGTATTTGCATTTTATGTTGTGTATATGAAATGAAAAATCAACAAAATTTTTGATTTGTAAATTTTTATATAAAAAAAAAAATAGAATCAACATTTTAAAATTTGGTTTATGAGAAAATAAAATACCTAAAAAAGGAATATTTGTAATTTATAAGGTAAATTTGTAAATTTACTTTTTGTAATCAATGATACACAAATAAATAAAACAACCACATACAAAACACATTATATGTGGTAGAAAATCTCATGTATGCATATATATATGATTGTATGTATATTATCAACAGATATGCAAATAAATGAATGAATATATGATACACATATAAACATGGCAATATACACACATTTGAACAAATTTTTAAAATTTATAATGGCAAAATTTGCAAAATATTTAGAAATAAAATTTGTTAATAAAAATCATAGTACAAATATTTGAAAGCAGATAGGAGTCGTTATTTTAATGCTGTATACCTAGGACTTTAGATGATGAGATATACTCTGGCTATTACACACCTCTTACTTGCAATTAAAAATATCGCGAAATGAAAAATTAGCCGTACAAACGGTGAGTTAATATTTTATTTGCAAGATATTGGCTCACGAAAAGTAATCGTGATTAGTGAAACTAATTGCAAATAAACCGTACGGCGTTGCCACTTCCTTTCACTTCACAGAAATTTCGATGATAATAGTTGTATTTTTTCCATCCGGCACGACAAAAAAAAAAGAAATATATTTCTTTAAGCAACTTGTGTAGAAACGGTGAATTTGTTATTTGTAAGCTATTTTTATTTGTTATAATTGTGCGTATAAACTAAATATATTTGATAATTTTGTTGAAAATTAAAAAAATGATCATTTTCTGTAAATTAATGTATGACTTTGATCAGTAAGAATGAATATCGTTCATTCCATGAAAGAACGCCCAAAAATGTTCTTTATGTCTTCGGATTTTGTCAATATTCGGCATACGCCTTATGAAGCTATTTGTATTTGCTTATCTTTATTTTTTTAATTTTGAAAAAACTTGTGATTTTATTCTTGAAAAATCAAGAAAAACGAAAAAGTAATTAATTTTAAATAACAATATCTCTATAAGCTGTAAACGGATTTTAATGATTTAAATTATATATGGAAGATGAATGCGTCCTCTTTAAATGGCTGTGCGGGATTTCACATACCCTTCATCCGTGTTGAGAAGCGTTATAAGAAAATTAAATACCTTACATTGAATGTAATTACAGATATATTTACCAACATATACTATGTCTATGTAAACACTAAAAATTTTAAGTAATTTGTGTATAAAGTTAAAATGTAATCAAGGTTTTATAAATGTTTATATCCTCAAATTTATTATAACAATACGGTGTTAATTTGTTTGTTTATTTGTATATCAATCACGACGAAAAGGCTGAATCAAAGTTGACACACAAATAAAACCAGTGCCATAGGAGGTTATAAGCTTTGCTAGGATTCGATTGGATGACACACCCACATTTTATGCCTATTTTAAAAAAGATAAAATTTTTCAATTTCATTCATTAATTGAGATATTTATTTACATGAAATTTGACGCACAGATAATGTTTGCACTGTAGATTGTTATAGGTTATGTTGGATCTTGATAGAATGTCATGTGATTGTTTTACGCCCAATTTTTAAACGTATGAACCGATTAGCTTAAAATAGATCGGCGCAGGGGATGTAGTTCCCCATAAATAAAGAAATATTCATGACATATATTAGGAAAAATTACAGTTAGAGCCTTCAAATTTCATGCCCAACTTTATCCTATCATATCGCATTGATTATATGAAAATAGGACGAATAGGTCTAAAGGAGAGGTAGCCCCCATACAAAGAAAATAAAAAATTTCTGACCTAAAGAACTATTGCAGTGAAGGTCTTAAAAAATTTAAAAGAAATTTTCATAACAAATTTCGAATAGGGTGAAAACCTATTAGCGCGTTTTTGTCTATAACTCGGATAGAGTTGGATCTACTAAGTTCACTCTTTCAACACTAAAATTCTTAATAAAAATGTCCAATTTTTCTGTGAAAGAACGAAGTTTCTTGATTACAAAGGTGCTTCAAAAAGTTAAAAAAACCAAATATGCCTTAATTTATTGTTATTGCTTTTAGCGCCCATGAAAAACAACTATAAGTAAATAGACATTAAATAAATAGAAAAACATATTCGCTAATAACTCTGTTGTTTATAAACACATTTGTTTGATTGAAAAAACCGAAATTCAAGAAATATATTTGTGATCGATCTATATTAAAACCAAGTCCTTAAATTATTTAGGATTTGGATATCGGTGAAAAATACGTTTTGACTGATATCTTTGTGACTAATGGACCGACGGAGTTCACTACTTCAGCTAAAAAAAATAATATAAAAAAAAATTTCGATTTTGTTATATGTATATATATATATATATATATATATATATATATATACATATATATATATATATATATATATATATATATATATATATATACATATATATATATATATATATATACATATATATATATATACATATATATATATATATATATATATATATATACATATATATATATATATATATATATATATGTATCATATATCTATGTTATAGGGAGGCTTAACAAACGCAAACATTTTTAAGTCGAAAAACCATCTTTACGATCCTTGGATATTTATATTATATATGGTGGTTATCGGTGGGCTTCATACATGCCATTTCAACCGACGGAAGGATGGACAGACAGACATCATTCTATCAAAATCATTTCTTACAAGGATCCATAAAATATAAACGTTTTTGCTCTCCAACGAAAATTGTGGAAATTACAAACGGAATGACAAACTTATATACATGTCGTGAAGAGTATAAAGATAATATTATCGCTGAAAATCAATCATAATGCGAGTGCAATTTTAAGATGCATTTCTGAAAATTCCTACCTTTTAAATTTTTGTCTACTTCTGATATTATAAAATGTTCAATGTTTACTAAAAACATTGCTCTGGGACAAATTGGTCCGATTTTTGTAAAGTGATTGGTAAGATAAAGAAAAAATAAGCTTACCCACTTAAGTTATCTTTTACAATTAAAAAGATATATACACTTAAATTTTTGATTTTTTGCCTCGAATAAGTTCTGCGATATGTGAGAGAAGAATTTCTTACAAATATTCCGAAATAATATGCTGAAAAATGCTTTAACTCTCTCAATTCGTCCTATGTGAAACATTTTCAAAAGCAGAACTCTGAAATTAATATGACTTTTTCAAAGTCTTTTTAATAAAAAAACTTTTTTCGTTACACATTTCAAAAGAAATTAATAAGGAAATTTTAAATTGATTAAATTGAAAAAGTTGAATTTTAGAAAAATTTTCAATTTTACAAACCAATTTTTGGCAATTTTTAAAATATAAACAATTATATCGTTTATACGCAACACTTACTCATAATTAAAAATATTGCGATGTGAAAATTTTGCCTTAAAAACGGAGAGTTAATATATTATTTGTAAGTTAGTAGCTCACTAAAACTAATCGTAATTAATGAAACTAATTGCAAATAAAGCGTACGGCGTTGCCACTTCCTTTTATGGTCATAGCATTTGCGATGATAATAGTTGTGCATTTTTATTTGCAATAATCGTGCGTATAAACGTAATAAATGTTTGATAAATTTAATTGATTATTACGAATATTATCTCGTTAAAAAAAAAACAATACGCGCCGGTACAATTGTGTTTTATGCATAAGCACATATGGAAATGCACAGTAAAATATTAAAAAATAGTGAATTTAGTGAGAGTCAGTTTTGAAGCCATTATATTATGTTTTTAAAACGAACTATAAAATCTGCTCTCCTGCATTCGTTTTTGGCCGGGCGAGAAGCAATTTAGTGTCAAATCGATCTAAATATATGCTATGAATGAATAAAGATTTGAATAACTTTTATGTGAATTATCATATATCAACAAATTTGATATCATTAGAAAGAACTGAAATTCTTCTTTATAATAAAGTCATAACAACTAAACATCTTCCTGACGAAAGGATCTCCAAAATGAAAAAAATATCCATCATCCTTGGATATTCTAAAAAAAGGGTATTTTAATCTTCACAATTTTTTAGAAAATGATTATAATCAATTTGTCGTTATAGTGCAAAAACTTCGAAATTGGATTTAAATAGGATCAGACGTTACAACAATTTTTCTTTACTAAATAACTCATTTTAGATATTAAGTGGTTTTTAGGCATATTGATATATTTATTCAAATTTTAATATAACAGATCATTAGTTATTGAAACAAGCGAATTAGGACAATATTATCATTTTCTTAGTCCTTGTTCAACGTCATGTTAAAGTAACTTAACCCTTTCATATAAAGTATCGAAACTGAAACCCACCACTTACGAACTACTCCATGAAAATTTATTCTCATAAGGAATTAGGAAATTAAATAATTTACATCCAATATTAAAACTTAAACTGGAATTCTCCTATTCTACAATTACTAAAAATTTTATTTAAATCAAACCAATCGATTATAAATTAAGAATTTATTTCCTAAATATTTTTACTCTCACTGTGGGCCATTGATGTACAGGTACATTCTCATGTGACAGCGCTCATATTTTAAATATAAATTGAAAAGAGTCAACTTATGATTATGTACCTTCTCAATAGTAGCGTACCTTTGGCTTTTTTACTATTTCGGTTTATTTCTAAATAACAAGAAAAGTGAGTATATTTTCTGGTCTTAAGAAGAATATTTAAAATAAATACAATAAATGCAAGTATATTCTCAGAAAAAATTATTACCATATATTCTTCAATTAACACAGTTGTTTCATTTTACATTAAAATTTAATTAATATATTAAAGAAAAATAAAATAAAAGAAATAGTAAAAATAAAATTCAAGTAAGTTTTGCTTTTCTCATTTAAATTTTTAATTCAGCCAATCATCTACTTGATTAATTTAATAATCTTTTTAATTGGAAAATTTTTTTCTGTTTTTCGTTTTTTACAGTTATTAGTAATCGATATTATTATTTTGGTGAGAGTGGCAAATTTAAACTTTTTTTAATTGAATGAATAATTTTGGTGATGGGTGAACTTTTTCTGTGTAATATAGTAAGAATATATGTTTAAAAGCCGTTGTGAGAATAAAAGTGCAGCAAAAGGATGACAGTTTTTAGAGGAAACTATAAGAAATTATACTATAAAAACAAGTTAATACTACGGACTGACTGCATATTCTATATGGCAAAAAAATCGTCCCTTCTCTATGCCTCTGTAGTGAAAGCTATGGTTAGCTGACACTTCTTTTATTTTGAGTAGCAAATATAGTTGTTGGAGTACCGAAAATACATGAAATATCAAGCAACTGTATTTTAAATTATCTGATTTAAGGGGGAATTTTCTATACTCTTAATGTATCCTTATTTATATATAAAATTTTCCATTATTCAATTCAAAACCATACACGTTTGATAATTGTTAAATATTCAGTATACCACTATAATAACCAATACAAATACAATTGCAAATACATATAAAGTAAAATATTATAACTTAATAACTTATAAATTGTAATAAACCTAAAATTATGTGTAAATATATTATTATATGTATACAGATAAATTTTGTGTATGATTTTGTAATCGATAAATTGTCTATAATATTTATGTATAAATTTTGTGACTAGCTAACTGGGTATATTAATTTTATTATCAAAATTCAAACAAATACACTTGAGTGATTATTAACATTAATTTTTGACATGTGATTTTGTTAATGTATGAGTGAACAGAACAGAAGAACATGTGCATATATTAAATGCAATTGGCAGGTATATTTTCCATGTAAAATACCTTTAGGTATTTTAAATATTAAATTTCTAATTGACTTTACAATTTCATTATTCATACAAATAATTCACAAAATTTCATTAAATTGTTTCTGTTTCACTACATCTTTAACTTTCAAGTATTGAAGTGAAAAACATCATAATATTAATATATGTACGAACCCCCGCCGTTTGGCTCAAAATCACTTCCTGAGTCGATTTAGCGATGTCCATCCGTCCGTCTGGCTGGCTGTCCATCCATGTGAACTTTGTGAACAAAGTACATGCCAAAATGTTCAAATGATAAAACTTTGCAAACATAATTATTTTGGAACTAGAATGAAGGTCATTGAAATTAGCCTCCATACAAAAGTCCTCTCGGGTTAAATGCTCACAAATGCCTTAAATATAGCAATAATTTAACGAAATTCGACACAAAATAAATGCCATAGAAATATAAAGCTGAGTACCAAATTTCATGAAGAGCGGTTCATAATTGATCATAGCTCCCATATAAACCCCATTTCAGAAAATCACTTTAATATGCATAAATCCGAAAGAAATATTAGTTTGAATATAATATTTGACACGCTCTAATATAATACCTATAAATATGTAAATGCCATATAAATAATAATATTTAATGTATATGTAAGTTTGATAGAAAAATACATTATACTTAATAAAAGCACCGGTCCATAAATGGCCACAGGTTCCATATAAGATCTCTGCCCGAATTTTGATGCACATACATTATGGTATAGGGTATAATATTTTCGAGCATAACCGATGTTAATGTAATATGACCAAAAGTCATCGATAAGTATATAGGAATTAGAACTTATTTGTAATAATATAGGAAGTACATGATCCGAGTTGTCTTCACTTATCATCCAAAATACATCTCTATATTATATTATATATATTAGATTGCTCCAAAAAAGCCGATTTTCGAATTTCGACCGTAACTCCCCTAGGATTGTTCTTATTTATATATAAGTATAGCGTGGAAAATACGATCCCCTTTTTATGCTTTATTAAAAAAAACTTTGGTTTTTATTATGGCTGTTTCAAAACACTAATTTAATTCTTTTTTTTAATTTTGTTAAATGAGAAAGAATTAAGTCGATATCGTGCCCTAAATTTGAATTTTGGGGATTTCATCCAAAACCCATTTTTTGGCGTTTTTTGTGTATTTAGAGTAATTTTGATTTTTATTTTTTTCTTTTTGTATACAAATTAACGAAAATTATAACATTATAAAATGATATAGACTGTAAAAAAAATATTCCGAAATTTTTAATGTAGTTGAACAATGCTAAATCTTAAAGCATCAAGCTCAAAAGTCAAATTTTGGAATATTTAAAATTTTTAAATTACTTATTTTTTCGTGGATTTCAAAGCAATGATTTCTGTAATAATTTTCATTATGTAAGAATAACTCTATCTGACAAAATGAGTTAAGTATTTTTTCTTTGTCCATAAGATCAGTTAATAAAATTTACTTTTCACATAATAAAGAGAGGAGGATGTTCCGAAAAATATTGACCTCAAGTTCAGTTGAGGGTTAAATTTACATTTTTGGCTGTATATATCATCTACTTACTTTGGCTATATTTCTGCAAAATTACAATAAAATTTTTCTAAAAATAAATAATTTGTTTATATATTCTCTATAAAAAATTTCAAATATTCCAAAATTTTACTCTTGACCTTCCTGGTTTAAGGGTTGACATTACTCGAATTCAATTAAAATTTCAGAATGTATTTTCTTCAATTTCTGTTATCTTATAATATTATAACTTTCGTTAATCTGTACACTAGTAAAAAAATTGGTTTTACAACACAAAAATCGCCAAAAAAAAAAAATGGGTTTTTGCAGAAATTTAAATTTAAGGTAGTACGAATTTATAAAAGATAATTACCTAGTTCTTTCTTATTTTAACTTTCTGTGGTTTTGTCTATAAAATGATATAGTGTTTTTGTAGCTTTTTTGAAATTAGTTTAACAAAATTTTACTTCAATATTTCTAAAAAGTTAAAAAATTGTCTGTCTGCGTCTTACACAAGTTATCGTGACCATCTTAATGGTCTGGGAAATGAAGCGCCGCAAGCGAAATTTTACATTAAACATAAATAATCTCAATTTTTTGTGCCAATAAAAATAAAAAATGCTTAAAAACAAACTTAGTAATAGTAAATAAGAAATTATTTTCTTCGTTGTTGAAATACTATCATTTTAGCCCTTTTGAGGCAATTTAAAAAATCGATAGAAGAAAGAGGAAAAGCTAGAAGCTTAAACGAAAATAAGCGAAATAAAAGGCTACATGTAGCCTTAAAAATGCTAAACTGGCAACACTGGTAGTTATTTCATCTCATAATTATTACAATTCTTCAAAATATTTGTATAGCTTTAATATATCTTTAAGACAAATAAGTGTTGGGCGAATATCGGCCTCAACCAAGTGTGTGTAATTAAAATATGATTTTTGTCAAATAATATAAAATAATATTAACAATAATTAAACAATATTACTGGATAAATAAATATAATTAATAAATCTTTAAATAACCAAAATTTTAAACAGTCGCACACAAAATTATTTTAATAGAAATTCTAACATTATATATTATATATATATATATATATATATATATATATATATGTTACATACACATAGCAAAAATACAACTACCCAGCTGACCATAGACTTCGATAATAATATCCCATTCGGACATTTCTCTGACAAAATATTCGTGAACGACTCCCATTGGCGATCCGAATATAAACTCCTTGAGCTAACCCGTCGCTCTCTTTGTGACAACAAATCTTTCGATCTCGAAGGTTCGTCAATTGTATTAATAGTGAGCCATTAGCGATATCAATAGCGAAACATAAAAATATTCGTTGGTGATTCGTTTACGATATCAAAAAATTATGAATATTATTCGATATTGGTATAATAACTACTTGTGATTATTATCATTGGTAATAGTTTGAAAACGATAGTTTTCTATTTTATTTCATTTCCATTTGTTTCCAATCTAAAATTAAAAGCTTTAATTTTTAATTTTTTAATTTTTGAAATTATGTTTTATTTTAACTTAACACAATATATCAAATATAAAAAAAATATAAGTATATAATAATAAATTATATTTTAAAAATAATAATTCAAATAATTAAAAATAAAATGAATATATTCATGAAACATTTTTCAAAATTTCAACTTCGCCCAGACAATATTCTTAATATTATTAATTTGTATCTTGCCCAAGTTCACCTCTCGTATTTAAAAATTTTCTGAAATAATCTGTAAAGAAATATTTAGATAAATATAATATTTTGCAAATCTATTTAGACAAGTGTCGACATTACTTACCAATTTTTCTAAAATTTTATTATATTATTTTTTACTAAAAATTGCATAGAATTTAACTAACATCATTAATTTTAATGCGCAATATTTTAGAACCAAACGCAATAAACAGTGAACACAAGAATGACATTTGATTCTCTTTGTTTATGTATTTTGCATGCACTAACAAAAAACTATATTTCTTCTTTATTTAAGTAATATCTCCTCGAGAAATTGAAGAGAATAGATAATTTCTGGAATAATTTGGTTTGGAGATTTTATTCATAAAAGTTAAATACTGTGATATCGTTATTTTTAAAATTCTGGAATATTACGCGAATGTTTACTACCGAGAAATTATCGAGAAAAGTTTTAATATAATTGCCGATAATTTCTCAAACATTCTGTTTCGAGAATTCTTCGTTTTTAGCAAACATTCGATAACAATGAAACTAAGGTCAGGCGGGTATACGTAATACGCACAAACCTCTTCATGTTCTTCTTGATGTTTTTGTAAATAATTTGAACTTGCATTGTTGTTTCTATGTATATGTGTGTATGTGAACTGGTGCAGAATTTTTGGTAGTTTAATGGATTTTCGACTACATGCAATCAATGATGTATATTATTGTCATTAGAAACAGAAATTTGCATGTAATTTGTTATTTTATAAATATCTAACAAATGCAAATACACACACACACACACATACAAATATAAAAATGTATGGGTGTAGAAGATGCACTGAAAAAAGCGAAGTGGTTTTTAAACAGTATTTGTAAAATTTAGAAGCTTTGGATAGCTTTTGTTTGATGTTTCGTCGAAATAATTTACAAATAATTGGAACTTAGCATTATAATTTGTATATTATGACTTCTAATCGCTTATAAGTTATAATATATCATATTTCATTCTAATTATCGACCTTGTATTTCAAGATAAATTCTCATCCAATCAATGTCATTTTTTCTCTCAGTATATCTCCAAAATAATATTGTATATATTAACTTATACATAATATTTATTCCATCTGAAATATCGAATTTTATAGGATTTTCCTTGGAATTTTACTTGTTTATTAGTTTTCGTTTTCAGTAGAATTTATATCATCATACTCATCAGATTATAAACGTATGATGAGTATGTATAAATTTTAAGGTTCATCTCATCTTCATTACCAATTCAAGTATAACATAAATATTGTAAGTATCTAAATTATATTCTATGAATTATTTGTAACTATTTGATTACATATTTGAGGATGTTGGTTGCATCATAGATTTGTTATAAATTAAATGTAGATCAAAAATATGATATGTACTAAAGTGAAATTGAATTTATTGCAAGTGTAATGAAATCAAGCCAAAAGTTAATTTGTATTTTATATATTCAACAATAACAACAAAATCAAATTGTAAAATGCAAAAATGGGGAGGAACTGCTAGAAGCATACGTTATACATATGTTTAATATTGAAAGTTAACAATTGTTAAAGTAGACATTGGTTAATAAAATTATTTTCATTATTAAAATTAGAAAAGGTTTATTTGTTAGTTTAATATTTAAATTATGGAGATATGTGAAGTTAAATTAAAAAAAGAAAGTCAGGTCTCAATATAAAAAAAAAATAAATAAAACTCAATAAATAAAAACTTAAACAATTAGTTAAAAGTTTTTATTAAAGCTGTATCAAACCGACTTTATAGATGAAGTTCAAATTCATTTCAACTTGAGAAGCAGTGTTGCCAGTTTAGCATTTCTAAAGCTAAATCTAGCCTTTTTATTTTGTTTTTAGCCTTAAAATTTTCGCTTTAGTTTTAGCTTTTTTCTATCCATTTTTAATTTTTAAGTTTGTCTTAAAAAGACTAAAATGTTAATCTTTTTTTTAGTTTCTTAACTATTTTCTTATTTGATATAAATAATTTTATTTTAAAAAAATCATCCACTTGAAATTTTCTATGTAATTATTCGCGCAAAGAAATTTAGATTTTTCTAATTTTCGCATGCGGCGCACCATTCACTAAATCGAAAGTACTTCAATTAATTTTATGAACTTACTTTTTCCATTATTATACTACATTATTATTATACTACATTAGCCGTAGGATCTATTTATGAATATAACCAGAAAAATATTATAAAACAAAAAAATCATCCAAAAAATTAAAAATGCTTAAAAACGGAATTATATTTAAAAAATTACCAAAAAATCATAATTTTGCATCATTTTACTGGCAGGCTTTCTATGTTTAATTTAAAAATTATTACCAGATCTTCAAAAAAGGAAAAGAATATCAAACACTAATAAGAACAAAAAAAAAATAAGGCTTTTAAATCAATTTAAATTATATTAAAGCCCAACAAGAAGTGGCTGTCTGGTTCACAGAACACTTTCTGGATCAAATGGACTCTACTTCCACCTCGTAAGGAGTTACAACTTCCGGAAGTATATATAAAAAAAACTCTTAAGAAAAATAGTTTTTATTTCATTAAACACAACTTGAATTCTTTCAAGGGGGGCTGGAGTTATAATATGCAGAATAAAGTTGTTATTTAGAGGAACAATTGCCCTTTTTTCAATCACCTGACCACTTTTTTGGTCCCTTTTTTAAAATGTATTTCTATGGCGACTTTTTAAGATTACTCGTATGTGCTAAATGCCGAGAAACTAAGTTGTTTGAAATATCTCGACCCATTCCACACCCTCATAATATGCTGATGTAAAAAAGACTCCGAAGAATTTATAAATGAGCGGAAACTCTTAAAAACTAAAGCTAATGATAAAGATTATGAACAACTATTTAAAACAAAAAATGCCGAATATTTTTGAATCAGATTGGGAAAATTAAAAAATATATTTCATGAATAATTTATATTTTTACTTTGGTTCTTAGAAGTGCCTCGGCGGAAATTCTTTATTCTAAATTATCACTAATGAAAATTAAATTGTTCAACAGACTCAAGGACAACACTTGTGAATTCATGCTTTCAGTCCTAAATTTGTAAGACGGTGAATGGCAAGACTGTAGTCCGAGTGGTGACCTCGTGCAAAAAAGTACAGAAATTTAATTAGTAAAAAGAGGATTTTATATTTACTATTTTTATGAATAAATCTTTATTTTTTCCACAATAAAAATTATTATAAATAAATTATTTTATTATAAATAATTGAGTTTAAAATACAATATCTTTCGTTTATCAAATAAACAAATTTTAAGAAGTTTTTTTTTAGGCATTGAAGCAGTTGACCCCTTTTTTAAAAAATGTCCCTTTATGGCGACTTAATTTATTTTGTAATCTCCTTTCTTGGGCACTTTTTAAGAACTTTCAACGGTAGCGTTGAATGGAATCATTTTTCAAGGACACTGAACATAGATATATCGAGACCATATCTGCTATTCAATTTTTTACAGAGGCACTTCTACCTTTAGTAATATCTTAAAGATATTTAAATTAAGAGATAGCGCTCGTATTGAAATTTTGAGCTGTACTAGGAGTGATGTTGAAATTTTTATCACAAGCTGGTACTGCTACCCCCAAAGTGGCATAGCCTCTCCCAGCCATGATCTAGCCAAATTTTTGTCCCTTGCCGGATTTTAATGATATTTATATCAACTTAAAGATCTTAATAGCACCTTTGAATAATATGCTTGTACCGAATTTATTTTATTCTATTTTTTCTTTTGTAATTAGACAAATTATCTATCTAATAAGTGAAATTTGAAATCGGTATCTTTATTGGGTCCAAACATAATCGACTTTTAATTTGAAAGTTGCAAAAATTAATAAATTCTCCATCTAGAAAAATCTTAAATTCCAAAAATGCATTTTTTTTTACTTACTTTAAAATATAGACATCACCTTTTTTGAAGAACTGTAACTAATAACGATAAAGACCTGAGACCGCAAAATTTTGTAGCTTGATTGCTTGTAATGTTACTAATGTTACTAATTTTGCCAAAAGCACAAAAAGTTGAAGATGGTGTGTATAATAGATTCGACCAAAATGAATATAACGTTCTTAATTGCTAATTTCCAATTAATTGAGTAAAAAAAACTTTAAAAGCATTTGATTAGATAATTCAAAAATAAAATTTTAAATTACATCAGATGCATAAATGCATTTGCAATTTTTTAAGTGATTTTTTGTAGAATTTCTCAACAAAAAACTTCAAAAAAGATATTGTTTTAAAGTTTGGTAATTACACGTTTTATTCACATATTTTCTCAATTTTTTATAAATAAATAAAAAAAAATGTTTAAACAAATTTTAATATTATAAATCAAAAAAGCAGAAATATAAATATTATAAATGAGTTTTTATAAGGGAAATTTATTAAAGTTGTTGATAAAAAAAAAAATACTATCGCTTCTCGTTACAGAAGAACTTAATTGAACTACTTAGTATTTATTTAAGAAAATTAAAAACTGAAAGGTGAGAACCTTTTCAAAAATTAATACAAAAAATGCATTTAAATTTTAAGTACATATTTTAATTAAAAAATATTTTTTAAATGTAATATTATATTTATATAATTAGTCGCCTTTCAAATGGCTCTTAAATCATTAAAGGCATGTTTTTCACTCATTTGTATAAAATTCATTTTATTTGAAATTTTTAAGAGTATAGCAATGAATTAAAAACTCACCTTAAATCATTCAAATCCATTCAATATTCCCAAAAATATTTCTATTTAAAGAAACGTAATTTTATGTTTTTGTTTATATCTAAAAAAAAAAAAAATAGAAAAGTATTAACGAGACGTGGAAACAGTGAATATCTTTTCGGTGGCAGAAACATATAAAATTCACAATTTAAAATTTTATATAAAAATCTATTTTAAAAATTATTATACCGGCTAAATAAATAAAATTTTTTCAATAGCGATCAACTAAAACTTATAGAAATCAAGGTATTGATTATTATCATGAAAACTTCAAAATAAAAATCAAAAAAATCATAAAAATCAGTGGAATATAAGATTATGTACCAATGTTCTGTTTGTTCTCTTTAAAAGAAATAATCTGCACTTTTCAGAAATGAATTTTCCAGCAATATAGAAGCCAAGTATAAAGAAAGACTTAATGAAGTTATGAGAGAACAATACTGAAAAACAGACTATAATTGAAGTATATGTTTTAACGAATGGATACTATATCCCCAATGAAATATAGACCGTATCACTGTATAATAAAGAAAAAGAGTTGCAAATATATTGCTTTCTAGAAATGAACATTGGTCTGTAAATAGTACATTTGAATGATTAAATTCCAAAACACCTCTTTCAATATCATTATCAAAATTTTCGTTTAAAGAAAATTAACTTCAAATTGTAATAGAGGCATACCAAGTTCTTGAAAGCACGGAATATTAAGATTTTATCATTTGTCATGTCAAATTTTATTTTTTGAAACATATAATTTTGGAAATTTTTCAACATCTATTGGGTTTTTGGAATTAAAAATTCAGGATTTTTTTTTTTTTTTTTTAAGATAAATTTATGTCAGACACATCTTTTTTTTTTAAAGGTGTGTTATATCCCAGCATAAATAAAAGTAGTTTTGAGGGAAGTAGTTTTACATTTCTTGCAAAGTATCGATAAGTGTACGTTTTTTGTGCTTAAGAAATAACAAAAACAAACATCAGAACATATTATTAAAAATCAAATAAATTGTACAGGGGGAGTTGTATCCCCCACGAAGAAACAACCTTCTTTTCATCCTTTATGTATCCACCACGTGTATCCCCCCGCGAAGAAACAAATTTCTTTTCATCCTTTATAAAAATGGAAATAATAGCACCAGGGGAAATGTCTCCCCCATTTGAAGAAAATTCAAATTATCGGATAACTTAAATATTATTGCAGAAAAAAGTCTTAAGATTTTACGGAAATATCTTCATCATCAACAACTAAACTTAGAATGAAATTGGGACGGGTGAGATCAGGGGGAATGGTACCCCATGCAACAAAAATATTATATATCGTACATCTTAAGAACTAATACAGTAAAAATTGTAAAATTTTGCAGGAATAACTTTATTAATAATCTCCAAAATTTAGAATAAACATGGGACAGATAGAGATAGGGCAAATGGTAGTAATCATACAAAGCTAATATTCATTAAGTAATATCTAAGGAACTATTATAGTGAGAACACTCAAACTTTTTGGTAGCCACTAGCTACATATTGCATTTATGAAATTAAAAAAGGATGGATAGGTCCAGGAAGCAGATAATCCTATTCAAAGCAAATATTTATTTTCATATAACTAAAGGAGTATTGAAGTAAAAGTCTTAATGGGATGTAGATATAATTTTCATATCAAATTTCGAATAGGATAGGTTCAGAGAAGCAATGACTCAAATAAAGTAAATATTATTTATCGCATCAAAGTGAATAGTGCACTGGGAAAAACTAGTATTAATATATTCATATGCAATATTTCATAAATATTAAAGTTAAAACCTAAAATCTCAACATCAAATAGCATTTAAGCTTGTAACAATCGCAAAAATGTTGTTGCAATCAAAATTAATATTCTTGCAATAAAAATTCAATGAATAAATTTGTAAAAGCAACTTATATTTTCAAATAAAATCCAATAACTCTTTTTTATATTTTTTGTATTTTTGCACAAAAATAAACAAATTTCCAAAGAGAAAAAAGGAAATATCAAAAAAGATTATTTATACCCTGTGGTCCTCTTAGTGCTGCTGTCAGCTGTGCTTTTTTGTTTCTCTTTGGCTACAGCCTTAAAAGATCTAACAAGCAAATGTTGAAATATGCAACCAACAAAATACTTAAATGAGCAGCAGCCAGCAATAATAAATAAACAACAACAATCGTCAGCAACAACATTATTGACATGATGATAATGAAGATGATGAATAAACAAATAAATAAATAGACAAATAAAATAGAATATACACAAAACTATTTATATTTGAATTTTGTTAAATTTTAAAAAATTTTGGTTAGTTTTAAATTTGTGAGGTTTTCAGATTTTTATAAGATTTTTAAATTTCACAGAAGAAGGAAGAATGGCAATAGGATTAAGTTCAGATTTTAAAAAATTCACTTTAAAACTTCATTTTTAAACTAATGAAAGTTTAGAAATGAGCCAAAAATAGAAATCTACCAACAAAATGGAATAATATGAATAAAAAATTATTAGTGACTAACATTTGAATTTTTAATATATTGGAAATATCTTTTGAAGTTTTAATGCCTTCCAAACTATTCACCACAGACCTACTGAAACTATTACTTTCAAATCTCCTGGATTTATTTTACTCATGCATTTTTTTCCTCAATACATTTTCAATATTTAAATTTTATTTCTTTTAAAACAAATCAGCCAAGAATCCTTTATTCTGCTACATTTCTGACACTGTTCTTTTTATTACTGATAGTTTTGTAATTGTTGTTGCTGTTGTCATTGATTACTACTTCGTTGTTGTTTCTTGTAAATGTTATTTCATTATTGTTACTGTTGACTGCTGGTTAGCAGCAGTAGTCGTTAGTAGTCCTTGTCTTTGTGGTATCTCTACAGAAGCAGAAGGAAAGCAAAAAAACAAAGTATTCAAAATCAAATCTTATCCACAATATTCAATGATGTTTTTACTTCTCAGTGGTTGATGGTATATTTTATTTGTTTATATCGAAGATTGTTTGTATTTCTTGTAGTTGTTACTGCAACAGCTAGTGCTGTTGGTATGAATGTGTGTTATAACGATAAGGTTGATGATGTTGTTGTTGTTCGTTTTTCTTTGCCTTTGTGGATTTGTGTTGTGAATGTCTTGTCTTATGTGAACATGAGGCTCCTACTGTTTTGATTTTTATCCCAGCGTGAATATGCAAATTGTTGTCTCTACACTTACTAACAAGCACAAGGGAGTAGTAGGAGGGTTGTGCTAAAAAGCCAAATGACTGAAAGAAAAATTAAAATTAATAAGGTTATGAATACCTACAATTTTCATATCAATGCATAAGTATATGCATGTTATTTTTTAAGCAAAAAGAGAACTACATGCCTTACATAGAAAATTATCTCCATTTACCAAAAAAAATTCATTCAATTAATAATTGTTTAAATTTGCACCTCCCATCATAATGATTATAAAAATTACTAATAAAATAATAAAAAATTACTAGTAAAAATTAAAAACGGAAAATTTTTTCGAATTAAAAAATTTATCGAATCAATCAAGTAGATGATTGAGTGAATTAAAAATTTAAATGAGAAAAAAATCTTGCTTGAATTTTATTTTTATTATTTATTTTATTTTTGCTTGAATATATTAATTAAATTTTGATATAGATTAAAACAACTGTGCTAATTGAAAACAAGAAAGAAAGATATTTTCGGTACCCTACACAATTGTGTATGAGCATAAAAATTCGGGAAGGGGATATATATTACACCTGTAGACAATTTTATTAAATGTAAAATAAAATATACAAATACAGATTTTATGCACTTTAGAGCGATTCCTGGAAGTGGGCTTATATGGGAGTTATGGTAAAAATGGCTATAAAATTTGGCAACGTTATTTATACTGACACGAAATTTACTTGTATCGAATATTAACTTATTACTAACATTCGTATGGAATTTATAAACGTTAATATGGGAGCTGGATTCTATTCCCGATAGTCCAGAAAAAGCATAACAAAACAGCTTTCAAAATGGGCAAGCTGATGTTAAAATCTCAGAGATAAACAACTAAAATGCTCAACCTTGTATTTCCTAGTAAACAAAACTAGCTCCGTTTTTCCGGGGTTTACCCCTAATCCCTTACTGTTGGCCCAAAGGGACAGATCACGTAAACCTGTCTGCATGACCTCACTGATCGTAGATAAAAACTTACCAGAGACCAGTAAAACAACGTCATCGGCGTAGGCCACAATCTTCCGTCCCTTAGCATCAAACTGTCTTAAAATGACGTTCACGGCCAAGAGCCACAGTAATGGAGAAAGGACCCCCCCCTTGCGGTGTGCCCCTAGTCACGAGTTTCCTCATATAAGTGCCTCCCATGTTTGAGTTGATAACTCTGCTGCTAAGCATCAGAATTATCCACTCAACAAGGAGCTTACTTATATTCAGCGAAACAAGTGATTCCTCGATAGCCTCTATCGTGATATTATTAAAGGCCCCCTCTATATCGAGAAAAGCCGCCATGGTATATTCCCTCTGCAGCAGACCTCGCTCAATGTAACTCACAACGTCATGCACAGCACTCTCAACGGACTTACCCTTGAGATAAGCATGTTGAGACTCGCTAATGACCTGAGTTCCTATACTAGTCCTAAGATAAAGATCGATCAGTATTTCTATTGTCTTCAATAGAAAAGACGATAGGCTGATCGGTCTGTAATCCCTGGGCTTCGAGTGAGTCGTCTTACCCGCTTTGGGTATGAAAATGACCTTTACCTCTCTCCACCCCCTGGGAATGTACTTCATTCTAAGACATTCCCTAAAAAACTCCGTCAATAGAGAGATGGCTCTTTCATCGACATACTGTAGCATGGCCGGAAATATTCCATCCGGGCCAGGAGATTTGTATGGCTCGAATGAATTTACCGCCCATAATACTTTGTCTCTAGTGATCATCTCCCTTATCACATCGGTATCCCCAGCATCTGATTCGGGTTGTAGGTTATCACTGACACTACCTGTCCCTCCAACAGATTCTATATCCCTACAGCCTGGAAAATGAGTCTCCATAAGTAAACTGAGGGACTCTGAGCTAGACTCTGTCCACGAGTTATCCTCACGTTGTATGTATCCAGGTGCCACTGGGTCCTTGGATAATACTCGCCTAAACCTAGACAACTCGTTAATAGAGTCCACCGATTCACAGAAATTTACCCATGAAGTCCGTTTCGCTCGTCTAATGTCCTTCTTATACTTAGAGAAACTATCCCTATAGCTATTCCAATCCTCATCACTCCTCGTTAGTTTGGCTCTATTAAACAGCTTCCTAACTGTAGTCCACCATTTCGGCTAGTCCACCATTTCGGCTGTTTCCTTTTCCCAGGATAAATCACTGGACAATTGAGCGCAAAACTATTCCTTATAACATTCGTGAAATTATTCACCGCCAACTCGATACCCTCAACTGAATCTCTCCAGTCCTCAGTATTCCTAAGGTCCCTACAGACTGACCTCCTAAAGGACTTCCAATCTGTCCTTCTCGAGTTCCTATAGGGCTGCTCCCTCGCCTTCTCAAAGTCGAGACCAAAAGATATCATGCTATGGTCAGAGAAAGAGTAATCCAAAACTACTCTCCAATCCCTAACATAATTTCCCAACGGTTAGCCAGCGTTACATCTATAATTGTTTCCCTATCTTTCGCTCTGAACGTAGGAGTAGTACCCCTATTACAGATATGCAGATCATAACAAGTTATAAAATCGTATACCAACTCACCTCTTTTGTTGATGTCCCTGCTTCCCCATTGATAGTGGTGAGCATTCGCATCACATCCCAAGACCATGTACGCGACTTTCCTCCTAGCGTGCTCCGCCAACTGCTGCAGAGCGATACCTGGTGGATCGGCTGCCTCATACGGCATGTACACAGCCGCCATTATAAGCCCGCTGCATCCTGCGGCTTCCTGTTGGACGACTGTAAGGTCCCCACTGCTAAAGGAATGAAGAAAATTAATATTTAGATTATTCCTAGTCAGTATACATGTCCGTACCTTTTCCGTTGTGGATGGTATGAACAGGTTGTACCCCGTGACCCTCAGACCACATACCCTGGTGTTCTTAATCCAGGGTTCCTGTATGAGGGCCACGTCCACGTTGGAGTCAATGAGGAGTCTTGTCAGTTCGGTTGAGGCTGCCTCACAGTGATGCAAGTTAATTTGCACCACTGACAGCCTCTTTGGGTTTATCAGATTTGTTGAACCTAAACCTGATCACCCCGAATCCGAAATTGACAACTCCCCCCAGTGACTCCAGCTTCTTCAGAGACTCCTGATCCACTGCGAATCTGAAGTCTCTGCCTTGGTTCTCCTTACAAGTCATGGTGTTAACCAACTTCCATTGACCTGTAAGAAGACCCTTATTCTGATTTTCCAATACTGTCAGAATGGTTCCAACCTCTAAAATGGGTGGAGGGAACCATGCTGTCACTATTGGACGCAGGGGCAGCGAGTATCACCTCAAGCTTCGCTCCTGGATAGAGAGTGTCGCACCTAGCAACTGCGTTCCTGAGAAATTCAAATGATTTCTCGTTCCCGCAGTTAATAGTCTTGACACCCTTCTTCCAGTCTGCGCCTTTGAAGGATACCTCATCCGGCCTTCCTTTAACAAGAGCGATTTCCTCAATGAGCTTGTGTTCAATTTGTCGCCATTGCTCAACGCTGATCCTCCCATCTGGATCAACCCTGTCAATGACAGCAGCTTCAATACAATTCTGCAACACTGATTCCTTCGCTCTTTTCAATGTTGAGGGTTGTTCACCTCCTGATACAGCTCTCTTAATGACCTCCTTATGGAGGCCCTTACTAGAGCTGTTTGGCGTGTGAACAACCTTCTTGGCCATCGAAGGTTGCTGGTCATCCCCAGACCTGGCCGTCTTAACAACCCCCCTATGAGGGCCTTTAAGAGAGTAGAGGGCTTCCCAATCGAAGCTCGTACAGCCCCACTACTGGAGCTGGCAGGCTTCGAAAGTAAAGCCCTCTTACTAGTTGATGGCTGATCATCTCCAGGCCTAGCATCTCTGACAACTTTTTGTTGGTTGCCAGGTTTGCTGGAAGGTGTATGACCAACCATTTCAATGGTAGTTGTTGGCTTACCAGACGTTGCCTGCTGTTTCACTAGGACTGCAGGTTTGCCCGGGTTGCCACTACCACTCCGGTAGGGATTGATGAAGAGGTTGGCTTTTCTCCTGTGCTCTCACGAGACACTTCTGGAGTGTTGCCAGCATCCACATACAATCCTTCAGGATAAGACATTCCCAAAGAGGCACAGACAGGACCGTAGATTCGTTCGAATCTTTTGACGTTCCTCCTGTGCTTCCTGATAAGGTACTTATCCTTACCTGTAAGTGGCAAAGGGCCTCTCTTGGCTATCTTGTGCTCGTAGTGGCTCTTGCGCCACTACGAGCATGCTCCTCTTTAGTTCGGTTTATATCGCCGGTTGTCGCATCAAGCATTACCGCGTCTTGCCGAACTAAACCACTGCCAGACGAATGACCCTCTGAGTTCGTCGAGCCATCCCCCCGCTCAGACCCCGCCTCAACACTCGAGTTCTTCTCCAGACTATGAGCGCGAACTGAGATTGCAGTGATCTCATGTTCATCTTCAGAGCCGAGAGTAAGATTCTCAAGTTTCTCAGTGGCGCTGGTCCCAGTGAAGGAATCCCTCGAGATACCCAGAATCTCATCCGTCTCTGATAGCTGGCCCAACAGTTGACTTTCCTGAAGAAGAATGTCACGTTGGACCCCTATCATCTCATTATCGTCGTCCGTACTCACGTCCATTTTAGTCCTGTCGCCCTGCGACTGTCCGTCATCTTGTGTCCGATTTTTAGGATTCTTTGAATTTTCTATTTTGTCCCACGAGTATGCCAGTAAAGGAAAAGGACCATCTCGCGCAGTGACGGCGTGCGCGGACTAGGCTAGAATTACAACCAACCCGTGCCATGGGCGTTGGAGGGGAGCTGTTAGCTGTTAGTTTGTTTAGGCACCAACTAACCATTCAGGTCCTCAGCACTGCTGCCTACCACCTTGACCTTAAAGTGCACTACATTTATTTGGTCCGCGAGAAGCTGTAAAAGCCCTAAGATCGGAGATAATACACATGATATATACCCCCATGCGATGAGCCAGAATGCACCATTCAGTAGAGTGTGTATATCATGTGCCTTACAACCAATCCCCCCGATCCGCCACCTGGGGACGCGTCCGATAGGAGTAAATGTAGCAAAGACTCCAACGGACACAATATGGTTGTAGGAGTAAAAAATGTTTGACACTCTAACAGATGTCAATGGAAACGGCAAAAAAAATGAGGTATTATTCCCGATTCTCAACAGCAACATATACTTCAATGATGAAATCAACAATTATTTGATTTGATTTATGCACCGTTCAATATCTTCTTTTCACAGAATACTTATCAAGAATTTTTTCAAATACTTATGTCAAAAAGGACAAAAAAAAACCTAGTATTAGATAACTAATGATCGACGGAATCATAAAAAAATTGTAAGATCCTATACGGAGGGATACTTTGAAAATCTTGTTCGCTATATTCGCGGCAATAGCAAATCCCCTGATTTGAAGCAAATAGTGGAGAGTTTTTTGCAAAATACTATTAGATTAGAGACCGAATATCTTTAAAACTTAATTTTCTCTTTATCGATATTTCGATTATTCACTTAAAGGTCTGACGGTACGAGTAATGAGAAATGAGAAAGAGTACAATAAAATTGAACCGAAATTAAAAAAATAATAAAAAAGATACATGAAAAATATCCCAAATAATGCGAACTTTTTATTAATATAAATTATTTATCACATAGCAGATATAATAAAATATTATTTTGTTAATATCTCAAAAAACTAAAACCAATTTTGAAAAAGTGAGTGAAAATTCGAATTTAGCGCCCTAAATAACCTTATAAACCGCTTTTGGATGTACGTATTGAAAACCATAAAAAAAGAATTAGTAAAAAAAATATGTTGAGAAAAATATTAGTTTAGTTTTGAATAAAAAATGATTTAGTTCCAAGTTTCAAGTCTAAAAAAAAAAAAACAACATTAGGAAGAGTTCGGCAAAATTAAATATTTTTTAACTTCATGTGAGTGAAAATACAAATACATATTTATCACTTATTTTTACAGATCCAGAATCTGGAATCTGGAATCAGTTACATACTTCAAAGTGGAAATATTAGCCACGGAGGAGTGTTTTTTCACTGCAGAAAATAGAATAGAAATAGAAGATATAATAGAACGAATGAAATAATCAAATTTTTTAATCTGGGTTTTCGAAAGAGTCGTATTTGTTTTACAACTTCATATAACGTTTTTTCTGCACTTAATTCAAACTTAGAATTCAAAATATGGTACGAAATACTAGATATTATATTTAATATTAAAATCTTAAATCTAGAAATATAAAATATTTTATTATTGGAATATAATTTTAAAAATTAATGTTTCTCAATCACAGTGATAGTCTTACTTAGGGAGTTTTTTGAAAACTCTTCGAAGTTTTTCAACACTATGTAGTGCCAATGTATCCCACGGCATTCAAAATGAAGTGTCGAAGTATTCCTATATATTAATGACAACGTTCATTAATATTAACCTCAACCAACTTGGACTCGATGACATCCCAGTTAAGCAACCATATGTGTTTTAAGAATTTCTGTAAAAGTAATGAATTAATATTGCAATGATTCGTCTCACTTTTTTAACAAAATGAACGAAATTTTCTTTACTAATATATATAAGACAACTCAATATAATACAAATGAATTCTCAGCACCTTATGTTATATGCAATTTCAATGATCATCATCAGTTTCAGTTTCAAGTCGCTTAAACACATAATATATAGGCCATTTTTAGTATAAACTGAAAAGTGATTATAAATTTAAATTTTTCAGTTAATGCAGTTCGAGTTCTAAAAAAATTTTTCTCATACTACAAAAAAAGTTGGAACTAAACTTTACAAATTAACTTTATGAAGAAAGTGCAGTTTCTTCTGCCATTATAAGAATTAGGTATTTCATTAATACATTTTAAACCACAATTACAATCACTTCTCATGCTACCCCTGCAACAAACATATAAAAAAATATATGAAACGAAAAACTAACGTTACTAAACATTTCATACCAAACGTAGTATAAATACACCTAAGACTGTAAATTTATATAACATCCTGAATATAATAGTATTTAAATAGTAAACGGCAATCAAAAAATCAACATACTAACAAAAACATCCAGTACAAAAATGGCATCAACAAGGAAAACAGCCTTCCAAACAATAAAGCTCTACACCACCAACAACACCAGCATCATCATACAAAGCAACACAAAATCTGCAACCAAACTTTAACATCATTTGTATGTCGTCGCAAATTTTACTAAAGCTAAGTTCAGATTAAGTAAATATTTGATACGAACTATTTCATCGTGTTTTTCCGCAATTTTTGCGACTAAATACAGAGTTGATTTTTGTACACATTACACTTATTTATTTAACGTTTTTTGTTTGATGAAATAGCTATCAAATATCGCAAAATATGAGAAGGGGAAGGGGAATGTTTTAATCCTGTTTCGATTAGATGCAAATTATTTACTCAAAATTATTAAATGAATTTGTAGGAAAATCTAGTTTTTTTATTTTGTTTTAATCAATTTAGAACAATTTTCTGAGAGAATTTCGGAATATGTGGATGTCAGAGTAATATTTACTGCATTTTTGTTTAATGTAAAATGAAAATTACATTTATTTTAGATAGACATCTTTATAAAATTTACAAAGTAAAATATTTAGATAAAAAAGGAAATACAAACTATTATCAATCAATTAATTGCAATATTTAATACGCACATTAATAAAAATTACTTTAAAAATATATATATTCTTTGTAGGTAATTTACCTTTATACACAAGAATATTACTGTTTCTTTTTTTAGTTATTTACAAAACAACAATATTTTGTTTGCACGCCACTTTCAGCTGTACTAAAAATAACAAGTATTATTATGGTTAAATAATAAAAAAAATTAATATATTGAAAGTTTTTTTAAAAAATAAAACTATATTTTAATATATAAAATATAAGTTGATCACTTCTTTTGTGTTAATTTAAAGTTTGTATATATAAAAAAAAAAATTTCAACACAACCACAATAATCAGCTGTTGTTTGCCGCTGTTTGATATTACATTTATTTTGTAAGATCAAACAAAAATTAAAGCCAAATAGTTTTACTTGTCCAAAATCAGCTGTTATATTTTGTGTTCACATTTGTAATATTTATAAAAATCGTCAAATATTAGCATAGTGTGAACTTAGCTTAACAAATTCTTGTATATCTTGACTCTATGTATATTTCTGCAACAATATCTTGATGTTCTAGGTCTTATGAGATGTGGCACAAAAAGAAAAAAAACCAACATACTCGTGGGTTTGTTTGTTTCTGTCTTAGAAGTAATATTTTAAGATTTTATGCTTTCAAATGTCTGTTTACTTATTTCCACTTTGTACTGTTTTTGTTTCAGTTTTTTTTTTTTTTAGATTTATTTTGTTCTTTTTTCAATATCCATCATCAGCAAACAACAGAAACACGATTTTATATTTTTTGTAAAAGCAATTGCTTTTTAATGTTGTTGGTGCTTTTATTATTTTTGATGCTGCTTCTATTACAAAAATATATTTATAAGAGTTGCAAAGTAATTTCAATTTACATATGCATGCAATGTCGGTTATTATATCAGATATTTTCGTTCCTATTTTATACATAATTTGTTTGTGTTTTTTTTTCCGAGTAGGGTAGATATATTTGAATTTACTTATTTTATGGTAACAAGTAAGGGTATATGAAGGCTTCCATGATAATTGAGGATTTTGAATGTATCGAAAAAAAAACACTTCATCTCAGGATGAGCTAAAAACTAATAATCAATCACTTCAGATGTATTGCTATCTTAGGGTTAATTAGTGGCCCCGGATTTCCATAAAAAATTTTAAAAAATTTAAAAAATTGTTTTTAAAAACTTTAATCATTTACAAACAGATCAACAGAGAACCTAATGAAACGAAAAGGTGAGGAAATCAGAGAAATTGGAATTAAGAATGCTAATTAAATAGAAAACCACCAAGTGATATTTTTTACTAAGTATTTGGAAAATTAAGAAATAAACCACATGCTGAAATGTTAAGAATTATACATTTCATAAAGTTATTATGCAATTTGATCTGATCTTAGTTAGAGCATATCTCCCTTTGATTGTTTTTGTTTTTTTTTTTTTTGTCAAACACAAGTCGTATCACACATATATATGGTTGCTAAAATTTTTGAGAAATATTTCCTTTTCTTCTGCAAACCAGCAATCAAAGAATGACCCTTATTTACGAAGTGTTGCTACTAGGAAAATAGTTTATAAAAAGGAAAATAAACATGAATATTCCTAACTACTACTTAGTAATAAGAAAAACTTTAGCAATTGTAAAAACAATCTAGCTTGCGAAGTTGCTAAAATGATATCCCATCTAAATGCAATCAAAATGATTTTGAAGCTCTAGTCTATAAATTAGAGTTGTATTCTAATTCAGATTGGATATAAGCACTGCGAACGAAAAAATGTGTGCATAAAGTTCGACTTACAAAATTAAAATCTTCTTGAAATTTTGTTCTGTTAAAGTCTGTTACATTCAAGTTCTAAATCTGTAAGAAAATATTTTTTTTTATTTGTTTTCTACTTTGCTTTATATTGATTGAGCAGCGTTGTACAAATTTCAATAGGTGAAACGCTTACATCCTCTCGGAGACTTATAGGTCTACTTGGCTTTAAGGCATGGTATTATATTATTCACTTTGTGATAAAACCGTGCTTAAGTTCTT
Organism: Protocalliphora azurea; assembly: GCA_932274085.1. NCBI lineage: Eukaryota > Metazoa > Arthropoda > Insecta > Diptera > Calliphoridae > Protocalliphora > Protocalliphora azurea. The sequence goes on along the minus strand of OW026522.1, from coordinate 21,418,199 downwards.
AAAATTTTTTTATTAATGAAAACTTAAGTATTCTTATTCAATCCCTTAAGTTTTTCCTAAATATGAAAATTGTTTGACGTCTTAAAAAATATTTATCGAAAATAAACAAAAATAAATAAAAATACAAAATATAATAAAATTAATTTAAATTTTAAAAAGATGTCAAAACACGTTCTAAATTTATATGTTCTTTGTGGTTATGTAATTTGCTCCAACACCTTTTTAATTTTACAGCCAATAAAATTGATAATTCCTTACATCCTTAAAGTTATTACGAATTCTTTAAAACTATTGTTTTTTTATTTGATATTTATAATGATTTTTGGCATTACCATAAACAAATAGTATTATAAACTAAATGATATTCAATAAAAAATTAACATAACTATCATAAAGCATTTTAGTATAAATAAAATATATTTATGATTGTTAGTTAAAGAAAAATATTGGAAAAGTTGGGACCATTCCATTGCATATATATATATTATATATATATTATTTACGTGTGAGCTTCAACTTAAATTTTTCTTAACTGAGTTTGCACTTAAGTATACACTAAGGGAAAAGCAGCTATAACCCAATACATTTCAAATAGATAGAGTTTTAGGCAGTTAAGAGTTTATTGGATTAGCCTCCCATAGTACATAGCAGCACCATTTGTTTGATACCACTCAACTCGTTTTTTGTTGTAATCGTGAAATGCGAGATCTATCATAATGATCTTTTGCAACGTTACATTTCTTTGTCAAAAATGTTTCCTCCAACATACATATGGCTTGTCAGACCAAAATTTGTTTGACAATTTTAAATTTTTTTACGCGATATTTATTTCAGTATTTCCCATAACATCTGAGATATGGAATTCCTGTGCAAGATGTTGTTAAAATTTCGAAAGTACGTACTTTATATTGTCCTTTAGACGCATTAATATTTTTGAAGAAAATTAATTTTAATAATTTTCGTACTCTTCTTTGCCTTCACATTTTTTCTAGCGTTCCTAGTAGGAACTTTTTTACTTTTTACTTTTTACTTTACTTTTTTTTTACTTTGTGAATCAAATTTTTCTTCGTTTATCAGAGTTCTTTTCGGTGATCGTTAACTCTATATTTCTTTATGACTCTAGAAACTGTATTTCTCGACTCATCGGATGTCGGAGTAATTGCTTGACATCTTTTTTATAATTTTATGAAAAATTAAATACGCTATGACAGCAAAATTTACCATACAGTTATGGAGAATAATAACAAATGAAAACAAATTAATTGTACAATTCTTTTCTTGTATAATAAAAGTTATAAACCTTAAGGCCTATAAATTGCTATAAATAATGCGAGTGTGGAGAGAAGTATCTTACACAAAAAAAGACACCAATCACCAAAATAATTCATTCAATTAAAATTGGTTAAATTTGTACCTCTCACCATAATGATTATATCAATTGCTAATATATGTAAAAAATAAAAACAGAAAAGTTTTTCTAATTAAAAAATTTATTAAATCAATCAAATAGATGAATTAAAAAATTAAATGAGAAAAAAATCTTACCTGAATTTTAATTTTATTTTTACTATTTCTTTTATTTTAATTTATTTTTGTTTGAATATATTAATTCCATTTTAATGTAAAATGAAACAATTGAAAAATATAACATATGTTCGTAAAAGTGATTTTTGGTATTAACGGAAGTGGACCCCTGAAATGCTCCTTATATTGAAGCTATGGTCAATTCTGATCCGACCAATAATTAACAATTATATAAAACTGATTTATATAGAGCTTTAGCCAGATTTAAAATCATATTACGGGTGGAAATTTGTATGGAAGCTACGTGCAAAAATTGGCCGATTATGACCAGTTTAAATAGGTTTTGTCCTTGTGCGAACTTAATAATTTGTCCTAAATTTCATTAAGATATCTTCAAAATTACGTTGATGTGAAGGTCTAACACTTTTTTCAGTGCTTTATAAACATCAGCACAAACTCATAAGAATAAAGAAATGGAAACGTCTTGCGACATATCTGGATAGACATTTGGAGTCAATACCTAATTTTTCCCAAATTGTGTATGAAAAGACACCATCATTTAAATAGGAAGACTTGTAATTTTTTGTGGAGCTACCTTAAAAATACTAACCTATCGCTTAGAAAATTATGGAACTACCAATTCTTAGCAAGAAGGTAGACCATCATGCTATATACAACTTGAGAATCGCAGTTCAAATAACAATTGAACTATAATATTTTCAGTGTTGTAAGCCTATTATTTTTGATAAGTTAGCGTTATATAAATAAATAACCTTCGAAGAGTACAGGAGATTTGCTTATGTTGAGATCCGCTTAAGCTTTAATGATATTCATTCTGTGATTAAATACTTTAAAGAACATGCTAATTATTCTAACAAGAGGTTAGCTGTATCAATAGAACAGAATTAAGGAAACAGTGCACAGTGAAAGATTTGGCCAGCTGGACAAAAGTCGGTTTTTTCAGTTGCTATTATAGTAGATATTTGAATCAGTTCTACTAATTAATTAGAAAAATACAAAATACAAAAGTTTGTCTAATTTGTTAAGAGTAACAATATAAGAGTACTTCAAACTTGAATGTTTTTGAAAGAACTAAATATGACAAAATAAGTACATAAAATTACTAATTTTTAAAAGGATATAATTTTTGATTGGAAAAATCTTTTTTTACAATTCTTTTTTTTTTCTATTTTAGAGTATAGCTTCCTTGCTTTTAGTATCCGATAAATTTATTTACAAAACTTCGAAAAATTATTTAGTACGATATGATTAAAAAAATTGTTTTCTCGGGAAATTACTAGAGCAAAACAAATTTCTATAAGATATAAATTTTGGGTCCAATACGATCCATTTCCAAATTAGTTTCACATTAAAGAATAAATTATCTACTTTAATGCACAAATAAAATTTTTTGCAGAAACTTTCCGATTTATTAAAAAATCTATAATGAATGACAAAACCTTATACCATGATTTAGACTAATTTGATCAAGATTATCTTTAGCGATAGAAGATGATTTGATTTACAAGACACGATTTCATCACATATTTTATTAAAGTAGTAATACGTTTGTTCTCTGAAAAGTAATACAAAAAAAGTTTTCTCAAAAACCTCAGATATATGTAACTTTTTAGTATGTAAAAAAATATTAACGTATACATATAATTATTTTGGTTTTTAATTCATTTTCAATCAATCCACGAATAAAGACACACATTTTAGCAATTGTATGGGAGGTGGACATGGGAGCCCATTTTCTAACCAAAGCTTCATATTAGTCTAGTAATACTTTACACCAAAACTTAGATATATTTGTATTACTTTCCAAGATATTTAATTTTGTCTACCTAAAATGCTGAAATCTCACACTGTGCAATACAATCTTCTACGCCATTAACAAGTTACCAAAAATTCTTACTAGCGGGGTAGTAATTAAGATCCTACAGCTTTTTCCTTTCTTAGAATTTTGGATATACGATACAAGAATCTGTATTTGAATTTTGGTAATTATGCAAAATTCTGAATGTCAACTTCCTGCATCAGACTGCATGTCTAGTTAAACCAAGATTTATTTAATACTTACTGTATGCATTAATCCCCATCGTTTTTACTTTTTTGTTCTTTCTTTATCAAAAATCAATGATGTTTTCAGGATAAATATTATTCAAAATATTGTCCATCGGAAGCTATATCATTTTTGTAAATTGTTTCTGTTTTTATTCCTAACGATTTGAAAGGCACTTCTTTCATTTGAGACAAGTCTTAGTCGAACAAAACCAACAATTCTTTATCTTACAGGCCAGAATTCCTCTTGCCATACACATCGAACTGTCCGCTTTTACTTCGTCTAAACCACTCAGAACAAGCTGATTCACATAAAGCATAATCATGGTTTTCCGCAGTGGGTATTTTCACTATCAAGTGGCATAGCTTTAAAAATGTATTACTAGGAAATATATTTTTCAAAAATCGTTAAGCTTAGCAGATAATCGTTTCATAACTCTCTTAGAAACGTTAACAAGCTTGAAAAAAAGAAACTAGAAGTAAACCGAAAGGTACAAGAATGCTATTATAAGAATGAATATTAGTTTTTATTAATTTTGTTCTATATATTTTACATTGCAATGTACTTATTAAAAGGATTATTTTCTGTTAATTATATGAATTTTAATACCAAGCTATTGTAAACTAGGAATCAGAATAATGAACTCTAATTTTTATTATTTCTCTATTATAAAAAGTTTTGTCTCTTCTTGATATTGCTTTATTTGTCATGTGAAACTATATATTAAAATTTTATATCTAGGGAATGACCCATATTTTCTTTAAATATTTTTTATAAAGAGCTATAATCAGCAAATACCATCTCTGCCATTATTTTAGTTTTAAAATATTTTGGCTCGTACTTACAATTTGTTTGTAAGTACATAATTCTCAAACACATTCCTTTTAATGTGATATTTGAAAATTTGTGAATTTTTACATTAAAAAAATACTTAAAAAGATTACAAAAAATGTATAAAAAACATGGTCGAGAGTTGCCAGACGTAGAAGTTTGTTTAAAACTTCTTTCCCTTAGCATTTTCGAGTTTTTATTTTTTAGAAAATTTTTTATTAATTTTTAAATTAAGAAATATTTTCATTAAAATTTCTTTTTATAAAAAAATTTTTCTGTGAATTTTACTTTTTGTAGAAAACTTTTCAAACACTTCTTTTAGAAAGGAAATAAATAAAATTAAAGAAAATGTTCGATTAATTTTCTTTTTACAGAAAATTTTGGATAAATTCCTTTTTATAGCAGATTTTGGTAATTTCTATTACTTCTTTTTTAGAAATTTTATGATAAATTTTATAGAAATTTGCTATAAAAATATTATAATATATATATATATAATATATATATATATATATATATATATATATATATATTATTATATTTATTTATTATAGACAATTTTCGTAAAAATTTATTTCTGTTATTTTTCTCATATTTTCATTATGCAATCTGCCAACTTTAAAAGCTTTTTATTATTTAAATTTTACTCCAAATCATTAAAAAACAGAAAAAGCACAAAAATTTTACTAAAATATTAAAATAACTAAACTTCTGTAAAAAAAGGCTCTTAAGTCTAAATGAAAAGTACCCACAAATGTTTAAATTTTTTTAAAAACTTTTACTAGTTGCAATAAGCAATTTTCTCCCCAAAATACCGGAAATAGCAGCGACCAACGTAAATACCAACACGCGTCTCTTAAGAATTTATAATGCCATTATTTCAATATTCCTTATTGTTTTTACTATAAATTATTAAAATCAATGGAAGAAAATAAATAAGTGCAAGAAGACAACACTACTAATGCTACTGGTGGTAGTGTCAGACCTCAGCTGTATGTAAACTGTTTTAGTGTGGATGCCTATGTAATAAAAGTATCAGGGTGGTGGTTTACTTTGTTTAAATAAGCGTCTGTTTCTTAACATCCGCTTTAACTTTTCGTTATCAGCAACTGTTGTTTTCGTTGTTACTTACTTAAAATGCTCTTATTAAAATTCCATCTCATTTAATAACCTTATAAATTATGAGCTACAGCTACCAAAAGAATTTGACTGCAAAAGATTAACAACTTTTTGTTTAAAATTTTCGTCTTGTCGTCTTTGTCGATTATTATTATTGCGATTATTTCTTTGCTTTGCTTGATGTCATCGCATTACATTTTCTCTTTTTGAGGAATGAAAGTAAAATATGCATTAAGCTGACCATTATTTAAAGGAACAGGGTGCAAATGTTTATGGAAGGATTTACACGTATTCAAAGAATTATAATTTTGTCTAGCAAGCGGGGGTTATGTTTAATAAGTATTAAAGCATAAAGACAGGGTGTGGCCAATATATGGTGTTTTTTGTTAGTGCTATTTTAAATATTTAAAATATATGCTTAAATTCCGTGGAAGCACAGACGATTGGGGTGATATCATTAGGAAGGAAATTATGGGTCCAACAGCATAAAACCCTAATAAAAAGATTACTAAATATCAGTTATATTGAAAATTACATATTTTTGACTCAAAGCTTTTAAAAATGAGAAAATAGCTTTTAAAGCTCTGATTCAAATAAATCCGAAATAAAATCACTGAACAATATCTCCATCCCCATTTACAAGTGCTCTACCTGTAACAATTGAAAGAGGGTTGCATTTTAATGCATTTCTTAATCTCTTTATATTTTCATTTCTTTTCAACCCTCCTTCATCCCTCTAATCCTAATGGCATGTAATTCTTCTAGAAATATAATATTCCGAATTATGTTTTAGTTAAAGATTCCATAAACTCAATGAATGCATCTCTAATACAAATAATTAATATATACCAGAAAACTCACATCTAAATATAAACATATCTTCAAATTTGGAAGAACTTGTACTAAATAGTAGTATGTGCGTATTTTGTATAGCCTGGCAACATGCTGCCATATGTCCCATGTGTTTATTACTTCATAAACATAATTGCTCTATAAATCATGGATAATTGCAAGGGAATAATTTCAAGCTTCTTTTTGCTTTCTTTGTTTTATTTTGGGAAAATAGTAGTTGTCGGCATAAATTACAAAGTTTTCTTGTTCGATTTGTTTTATTTCAAATATTTATATTGTAGGGATATATTGCATAGTGCTTTGTCCATAGACAAAAACCAAAATAAAAACATCTTTCACATTGTGTTGAGATATACATTTTTTAGAAAGATAACAATAGTAGTCATATAATTTAAAAGGAATTTTTTAGGAATAATTATTTTTTTTAAAACGAAAGGGCACCAAGGTCAGAGAATTTAAAGCAAATATTAATGAACAAAAAAGGTGGTTTTAAACTGTTTCAGAAAAAAATTCTCGTAATTTTATCTTTTGATAAAATGCGTTGCAGTTTAATTTTTTCAATACTTCAATATATTTTTAGATTAAGGTTATTTTTATTTCTTAAATATAATATAAATATATATATATATATATATATATATATATTATTTTTTGCTCAAATTTAGACATATTTTTTTCTTTAAAAATTGTCTGATTTCCTCTTTTTTCTTTAATTTCAATTAGTTCTTAATATTAACGCAGTTTACTTTATTAAATTGAAATAAAAAATTAATTAAAATTATTTCGAAATTTAAAAAACAACTAAGAAATAAAAAAAAATATAATTTTTGGACTCAATGGTACAACTAAAAATTTAGATCGTAGATCTAAAGAAAATAGGAAAATTAATTAGTCACTAAATAGAAAATGGAGCTGCAGGAGTTAAAATAATATTAGAATATGACAAGGTTTGGGGGAGTTAGACATCTTCTATCTCCTATTAAATGAAATATTGTCTGAACTACAAAAACCTTATTTTCAATGTTTTGATAATGTTTTAGAAGAAAATGAGTTTTCCTCAATTCAGGATATATGGGATTTAGGCGTGTCCTTGCTCTTATTTCATATATATATTCACATTGAGTGCGAGGTAGTATATGTACCAAGTTTAAAATTTCTACCATACACCCTTCTATTTTTATAAAAATTCTGACCTGTAATTTAGCTGAAAATGCTTTTTTCAATATTAATATATATGGGCGGTACAGATGTTCTTGTTCTCTCCCAAATAAAAATTGGCAGACTTATATATAATATATATTTAATTGCAATCACAAATTTTGGTAAATTTTGACGAGCAGTTTAGCAGCAAATCCGTGTTTTATGTTTTTTTAGCAGACTCAGAAATAATTTACTGCTAAAGATAACCATAATTTTTTTTTAAAGTTCTGACCAGCTTTTAGAAGATATTTAGTTTTTTTAATTCCAGGATATATAGAAGGAAAGCATGTCCTTGCTCCGATTTAAAAATAAATTATCAGAATCAAAAATAATCCACGTTAAATTTTTGTAAAGTTCTCACCAGTATTTTAGAAGAAATTTAGTTTTTTTTTAATTTCAGGTTGCATTGGAGATAGGCATATCCCTGCACTGACTTTTTCAAAACTTCGTATATATTAATTTTAATTCCAAGGAAATATGTACCAAGTTTAAGTTTTCTACTACAACTTCTTCCATTTTTTTCACATGGTTATTTGAAAACAAAGCACTGTGCGCTGTGTGCAAACGTTTTTCTTTCTTATACGTGGTAATATTTAATGATTAATTTTCGTTTGTTAAAATGTAATAATTTGTTGGCAGAAGTTAAATGCATAGGCAGCATACATATGCTTTATAGGTTTACAAGTATTTTTCTTGTTGAAATGTTCAATTGATTTATATTTTGTTGAAGCGTTAAAGTTATGAGAATTTAATATTGAGGAGAGATTTATCAAGTAAATATTAATGATTTTATAGTTTTTTGAGGGAAATTTTTTGCCAAGTTTGCAAAAGTCTGGAATTTATTTTATAAAAATAATAAAATGCCATTAAGAACAAACATACTGGCTCTACCATAAAAATACTTAAATTTACATATTATAAACATCAAGCTGAATCACATTAAATTATATTTTAACAAAAAATCTCTCCAAATTTCCTACACCAAAAAGAAGCGATCACTCTTTTTTAGCCTCCCTTCACAGCTTTGTTTGTATACACACCACAAAGCCAAAGCTACAAATCTCAGCGGTATGTTTTTGCTTACGCAACAAATATTTTAAACTTTTTTTTTGTTTAAAACCAATTTTCATTCATATAATTTTTGTATTTACTTTCAAATTTGTAAAGTTTCACAATTAAGGGTTGCGAGTAACCTCTTCTCAAGAGAGAGAACAAGATCGCCGAAAAAGCTTAAAATGTTTGATGTATTTATAATAAGTTTTTAAAATAAAAAATATATGGGAATTATTAGAAAGCTATAAAACAATAAACATTAGGTGAGTGTAAGAAAGACTTTGTCTTTTGTAGATAAATACTATGAAAATATTTCAATAGGGAAGTTCAAGATAGCTATAAGGTTATTGAAGAAAAATAACCAAATACTCAATCTATACTTTTGTTTATGTATTGTGTAATCTAATATTTAAAAGTATAAAAAAATTTAGATTTTTTTTTTTTTGCTTTTAAAATTATTTCATTTAGCGTTGTATTTATACCACGTTAAGTTTTTCGTTTGCGCTGAAGTTTGTAACATACACACGAATCATATCCAAGTATTGATGTAAACTTTATTTTAGTCAAAAGAAGAATACAGATAAAATGGACAATGTTGATTTATATCTTTTTAATAAATATGTATATATCATCTCTTCAAAGATATTTTTAAGGGATGATATATTTTTTGTTGTATATACTGGATTTCGGAATATTTCCCGAGTAGTTTCAGGTAGCTGTCCCAAATTGGTTACTTGATGGACTATATTAGGGCACCGCTAATTACTTTATTAACTACATGACTAGTCACTTTAACGTGTGCATGTCCTAGGACATGCTGCCTCCACGATTACGTGGTGTCACATTTTTGCATACACAATCACCTCCACGTTTACAAAGAGGAACTTTTGTGCACACACAATCATTCTGTTGGTTACAATGAGTTAGTAAAAAAAAATTATCTTCTTTTCGACCTCTTCCGGCTTACCATAGGGTTAATTGCAGCCTCCATGCATACGAAGGGTCAGTAAAGTTTCAATTTGCTTAACGATCGTTCACAAAATGTACGAACGAGGGTAATGAAAAAAAATTTATACATTTAAGTGTGCTAGGTGTATAGACAAAAATGAACTTTATTGTCTAAAAAGCGTTTAACCAACACCGACACCGAAACTGGTAGATCTAACATGATCTAGCTACATCAGCTAGCTAAATACATATGAACGCAGCATAAATATTCCTTATAGGTTTTCAAGTATTTTTCTAGTTGAAATATTTATTTAAAGTTTTTAAAGCGTTAGACTGATGAGAATATAATATTGATTAAAGATTTTTAAAGTAAACTTAAATAATTTTATAGTTTTTTGAGGAAAATTTTTTGCAAATTATGCAAAAGTCTCGAATATTATTTAATACAAATAACAAAATGCTGTTAAATACAAAATAATGTGAATAGCAGATATCATAAATCATTTCTGTCCACTACCTGATTCCATTAAGATAAATTAATAAAATTTGGTATCAGATCTATCTTAGTAACTGTGATCATAAAATCGAAAGATTTAAGTATCTAGCAATTTTATTTCCGAGATATCGGATGTTGCGAAAACACATCAATAGTCAATTATTTTTACGTTCATATAAAAAACAGACGTTTAAACAAGTTTGATAGGAAAAATTAGTTTTATTTGTTGTTGTATTCAGTTTTATGATTATTTTTATTTTATTATTCATTTTTATTTATTTATTTATTTTTTTTTTGTTGTTATATTAAATAAATAATATATGAAGTGAAAGCTTCAAAAAAATATTACGGTATAAGACCGAAATATTCTTTCCGAAATGTGTTACACATCGAAGCATTTGAAATATTCAAAAACATTGTGTTTGATTAACTGTTTCTGGCTCATCTTGATTGGCATTAAGATATAGTGGTCAGGAATGCTGAACATTTTTCGATCCTTCATACAGGTACCTCAATCCGATTTGATGTTTTTCTTTTGCTAATTTGTTTTTGATTTTCAACTAGCTCATAAATTATTTATTTTCAGCTCTTGAAAATACACAGTGACTTTTGCCGCGTTCGCCGTGTAATGGACAAAATTATTTCGCAACGACAACCCCTACATTTTGCTACTTAAATGTATAAGAGAAATTTTCATCCTTTATCCTGGCAAAATACAAAATACAGTGGTATATAGTCTGATGCATTCCAATAGAATGAATAAATAAACAAAAGTTGTTTGGTTTCGTTTATTGAGAGCACATTCCCTGTCAGATGACTCTTTCATACTTTGAATATCTTTCCAGTTATTGCCTTCTTGACACTTTGAACGAATTATTAATTGTATAATATTTAACACAGTTTTAGTAATCCTTTAAGCATTCTTATCTACTTAAATTCACTTGATTGAAAGATAAGCTTTAATTGACATTTTGAGTCGAGAGCTAGAAAAAATATAAAAATATATAATATGTAAATATAGGGCCAAGAACACTTCCCTATGTGAAGTTTCCAAATTAATTTGCTGTCGTTTATATTTGTTTGCAAATTTCGATTTTCAATAGCAAGATCTTTCGAGGCTTTTAACCGATAATTTTTTTTAATGCTCTTAATCAATAAAAAAAAATTTTACACACAAAAAGTAGCGATCACTTTTTCTCTGCCTTCCTTCACAGCTTTGTTCGTATACACACCCCTTACTAAATCTTGAAATCTCAGTGGCATGTTTTTGCTTATGCAACAAATATTTTAACCTTTTATAGTTTCAACCCAATTTTGATTCATATAACTTTTGTATTTACTTTTAAATTTGTAAAGTTTCACAATTAAGGGTTGTGAGTAACCTCCTCTCTAGAGAGAAAGCAAGATCGCTAAAATACTCGAAAATGTTAGATACATTTATAATGAATTTTTGAAAGAAAAAGGATATGGGAATTATAAAAAAGCTATAAAATAATAAAAATTAGAGAAGCATAGATAATAAACCCAAGTACATAATGTTTGAATAGGGATGTTAAAGATAGCTATCGGTTTATGTACAGCAACTATAAAATACATTGAAAATCTGTACCTTTGTTTATATATTGTGTAATCTACCTTTATTTTGAAGTCCATAATTTTGGTTTTTATTTCTTTTTTTTTTTCTTTGCTTTTGAAAATTGCATATTTAATTTTTCGTTATACACCATCTAATATTTTTCGTTTGTGCTGGTCTTTTTAACATACGTTTTATATCAAACTGTTTTTGATAATATGATTTTTATCGAAGTAAGAATATAATTAAAACTGATCAAAATTGATCTAGATCTTTTAAAAAAGTATACATATATGATCTCTTCAAAGTACTTTTTATGCCTAGTATATATACTGCATCTCCTAAAATTCTAAAATGATCTATATCAGCTATATCAATTCGTTGAATACATATAGGTTTACAAGTATTTTTTTTTGTTGAAATATGAAATTGAATTATAATTTGTTTAAGCATTATATTAATTAATGGAATAGATATTTGTAAAGTAATTGTTAATGATTTTGCAGATTTTTGATGGTAATCTATTGTAAAGTATATAAATTTCTTACGCGCAAAAAAGTAGCGATCACTTGTTTAGCGTCCCTTCACAGCTTTGTTGGTATACACACCTCTTACTAAAGCTGGAAATCTCAGTGGTATGTTTTTGCTTACGCAACAAATATTTTAAACTTTATTTTGTTTAAAACCAGTTTTCATTCATTTAATTTTTGTATTTTTTCTTTCAAATTTGTAAAGTTTCACAATTAAGGGTTGTGAGCAACCTCTTTTCGGGAGACAGCAAGACCACTGAAATACTTCAAAATATTTAATGTATTTATAATGAGTTTTTAAAATAAAAAGGATACGGGAATTGTAAAAGATCAACAAAAATATAAACATTAAGTGAGAGTAATAAATGTTTTGTAATTTTGAAGATGAATAGTAAAAGGGTTGTTAAAAATCTGTCAGGTAATAAATTTATGTAGGATTAATAACTACAAAATACAATGAGGAAAAGTAATGAACTACTTTTGTTTGTAGAGTGTGTAGAAATCTGCCTTTTTTTAAGTTTATATAAATGTGCCATTTTAAAATATTGTTCACTCTCTCTCTCTGATATTTAGTCCTTAATAAGTTTTGTGTTAATATTATTTCCGATAAACGGGTTACAGATCTGAACAAGATTTTAGAAAATAAACTTAGAAAACGAGCTTGAATTTAAATGACTTTTTCCCATTCTTCTACTCTTTTATTACGGTCATTTAAACTTTTGGATCTCATTCTATTCTAGGTAGACCAACCGTATTTTGGAATAGATTTTAGTTTTCTTTGTTATCGTGAAGACTTTCAACAGTTACATATTGGGTAGTGCGATTTTTATCTCTTTTTTTTAATTTTTAAATTTTGTTTTTTTTTTTTTTTTTTTTTATTTGGGCGCATTCTTTGCGCCCCTAACCTGAATACAAATACTGAAACAGGTATAAATTTTGTAATTTTGTATATCTTGCATAATGTCTCGTTAATGGTCTCTAAATAGTCAATGCAGTAGATAGTCTAAAAGTTTAGAATATAAGATCGAAAATTTAAAAAAAAATCAGTTTTTCACGAAGCAAACAGTTTCATATAGAATAGCATAAATTACTACATGAACTTAGTTTTTGCTATTTTACGCAAGAAAATCGAAATAGGATTAAAATTAAATTTAATAAAAAAATTGTATGTACTTTTGAAAAATGTACAAAAGTTTCACTTTTTGTTCCTGTATTTTTTATAGTAAATTGCGCTCTGTACAAATCTTCTATATATAGATATGAGGACGTCGAGAAATATAACTGATGGGGACATTAAATTTACGTTAAATATCATTGATAGTTGAAAACGGGAAAATTTTGTTAAACATATTTAAACATATTTTGTTAATAACAACACTAGTTGGAGTAAAACAACAAAAATTCAAGACCTGAAATGTTTCCATGTGGTACCGGCAAGCACTCAAATTTAAAAAACCAAAAAAAGCGTTTTGAAGTAACAAGTTTTTTTCTGTCGTTTGATTACTGTAGCCGAGGATTTCAGCATATGTGCCCAATTCCTTCTCTTGAAATTGTATTCAATCATATTGCCGTTGACCAGTGTTGAATTATATTATGTACCAAAATATTCAAAATTTTAATTTTTTGCTGTTTTTCACTTAGAAAATTTGTACCATCTGGAGTATTGCAAAATCAAGAATGGACGTTTAATACTCGTTAATGTTCCCTCAATAGCAGCGCTGTAGGTGATGCCCAAACTTCGGGAGAAAAAACGTGAATGACTCTCTCTAAGAGTATGTTCGAAAAAGGTCTCCAAATTACATTTTAAATTCATTGCGGCACAATAAAATATTAAATTGCAAAAACGTCTTCAAAATCGATCTAAAATTTTGCGCACTTTATTTATATATTTTTTATATTTTGTATGAAATTATATTTATAATAAGTAAATCTATTCTATTTTAGTTAAGCGAAGAATAGGTTTCGGTAAAAAAAATTGCATAAAAATTATTCATAACCTAAAATCGAGGTGTCTTAAATATTTCATAAATCGTCAAGACTAACCCAAGGCGCTAATTGTAATTGTTATTACAGCTTATATCACGTTTGAATTTAATGCAACTATTAACAGTTTTGGGTGTGTATTTTTGTTTTATTTTATATTATTTATTTTATAGTTCTACAATTAATATTTGAAACTTTTTAATTATTAACATCATTTAAAGACTTTTTTGTGATTAGTTGTCAAAAATACATCAGTGAATTAAATATAATTAAAAAAGCACCAAAAATCTAAATACACTTTGCTTTTTACTTGCTATTTTAAAGGTAGGTTAAATCAAAATTATATTCACTATTATAAAGCGTATCTATTCTTTTTTAATTTATATTTTATATATTTTTGTATAGAGTACATATCGCTCATTTGCTGTAACAACGTCATAACTTAAAAAATATATTTTTTCAGGAGACGCATTTTTAGTTTTTAACTTGGTATACATTTTTTAAAAATCTTGGATGAAAATAATATTATAGTCAAATTTTATCACTTTTCTAGATAACGGACTACACAAAATCGGAAGCAAAAATGCTTTTATCCCGATCCTGCGTGAAATATAAAAAACTTGAGTTATAATGTTTTTTTGTTGAGCTTTGAAATTGCTGCAGCGAATGAGTAATATGTGCATATATTTTTAATATCGGATTTGAAATGGAATTTTTACGATTTCTTAAAATTTTTATTTTTAACTATCACAACAGAAACGGTCATTCCTTGTCCATTAATATCATTAATATGTTTTTTTTGTCAGATGTTAAAAATATATCAACAAATGTTATTAAATTAAAAAACAAAAAATCTATGTTGATTAAATTTTTTTAATGAAATGTTAAAATAACTGTATAATCACTATTAACTTCGAAGACATCAATCATAATCTATCACTTTCCGGGAGGATATTTGTATGGGGTCAAGGTGAAAAAATTGATCGGTTATAACCAATTTCAATAGGATTCGTTTTAGTGCCATAAAAGTCGTACGTGTCAAATTTAATTGAATTATGTTCAAAATTGCGCCCTGTACTTTGTACAAAAGTTTACATGGGCAGCCACCTAGCCGTTCAGCCAGATAGACGGACATCGTTGGATCGATTTTTTCTGTGCGTTACAAACATCAGCACACAATCACCTATGCTGGTGTGGGGTATAAAAAAAGGAAAATGTAAAAATGTAAATGTAAAGTTTTTTCGGGTTCCTCAAGTTTGTAAAATTTTTAAAGCCTGACTACATGGAATACTTTCGCTTTAACTGCAAAGGGCAGAAACGCAACGCAACGGTAAATAGATATGAACCCAATATTTACATTGCTTTATAATAAGTTTTAAAATGTACATACATTTATATTGACAAAATAAAAAAATGAAATGAATTTTTTCAACACAGAGAAAAAAAATTCATATATTTGAAAATTTTGTTCATAAATATTATGAATCTAACATGAATTTTTTTCCCAAACTCTTTTCATAAAAAATAAAATTTTATGAATAGATATTATTAAATTGTTCGTAATGAAAATTTTAGTAATTTTTCAAAAATTTTGTTAAATCTTTCCTTTAGTTTTATTAGATTTGATTGCAAGTGGTAAATGAAAAGAGTTATACATGAAAATAATAAAAGCAAACGCCTAAAAATTGCAAAATTTCAAGGAAAATCTGTAAAAAAATAAGTTCGCTCACATTCTGCAGCACATCATTTTGATAAAAAGCACTTCTCTTCTGTTCCCATAATGTAGCTAAAGATCATTAAAAACCTAAAATTTTTCGATGAAAATTTCAAAAATTTTTTTACAAATTGAAAATATAAATGAAAATTTAAACAACTTATTTTAAGTCTTCTTGACTTTTGATTCATTTCAAAAGTTTTAAAAAGTGTTAATATTTAAGACATTATTTTTAAATTTTATGAACTAAAATCAATGAAAGTAAATTCTTATATTTGTGCACAAACTATTTTCTGTAATATGAATGTATAATACATATATAACACAGAGAAATAAATTCATATATTTGAACATTTTTTTTATAAATATTATGAATCGAACATGACTTTTTTCCCAAACTTTTTTCATAAAAAATAAAATTTTATTCATACATAGATATTATTAAATTGTACTTAATGATAATTATGCGAATTTTGCAAAAATGCTGCTAAAATTTTAATTTAGTTTTATTAGGTTTGATTCAAATTCTAAACAAAAATACTTATGCATGAAAATATTCGCAATAAATCTCCCTAAATGGCAATTTTCCAATAAAGAACTATTAAAAAGTAGAATTAGAAATTTACTGTCATTCTATAGCGCATGTATCATTGTAATAAAAAACGCATTTGCTGTGTTCTTCTGCCCTCAAAATGTGCCCAAAAATCATTAAAACACAAAAATTGTGTGAAGAAAATTTTAAACATTTACAAATTGAAAATATAAATGAAAATTTAAACAATTTGTTTAAGTCTTCTTGACTTTTGATTCATTTCAAAAAATATAAAAAAGTGTTAATTCTTAAGTATTATGAACTTCAATCAATGAAAGTAAATTCTTATATTTATGCACAATTTTTTTTTTTTTAATATATTTGATCTTTTGAGTTTCTGAATAAGAAGTTCAGATGTGACCAAATCATAACTTTTTTATTTATATTGTCAAATTTTTAAAATTTTTTTGAAAATATTCTGAAAAGGTTTTAGGACTGGTTTTGTACAGTTTTCTTAGTGGTGAGATTGTACTTCAGTTCTAAAAATAGTTTTTCATTTCAAAACTTAATTATGCATCTTTTAAGTTTTTGTTAAGTTTGAAAAATGTCAGACATCTTCAAAACTATTTGTTAAAAAATAATAAAAAAGTACAAAATCTTATAAAATTAATTTAGTATTAGGGTGGCATCGAAAAGTGTTTATCCCAGAAAAGTAAATTTGATATTTTTAGTGATTTTTCGCATTATTATATGCTAGTAGAAATCTAAATTAACAGATATTTACAGAAAATTAACGTAATAAAAAATTTGAATAAATAAAATATAACTATAATTTTGGTTTGAAGATTCTTTTTTTTTGTGGAAAGTCAAGGCTACTCTATTTTAAGTACATAAAAGCTCAAAGATTTTTATTACTTTTCTTGTCAATTTAAGTTTTAAACTATAAAACGAAATAATCCTTAATGTGAGCTTTTACTTAAATGTTTCTTAACTAGTGCAAACTTAGTATACACTAAGAGAACATTATAAAATCGGTTCTTAGTATTTTATCATGCCTTAAGTTTATTCGCCTTTACTTGTATTTATGACAATAAACCGCGAAATTTAAATCCCGGGATTATTTTCGTCAGGGAATTTTCGGGATTGGCATCCCCACCGTGTATCTTATACTTAGTTTTGCGTGTAAATTAATTGACATTTTCTTTAACAAACGAATAAAAGCAAATTTATCGCTATGACATTTTGTTTTAATAAACTTATGCTACTAGTTAAATTAAAAATTTCTTCAAACACATATGGTTGACCAATTTTATTTTGCCTTAATTGTTTATAATTCTTTAAATGAAACCAAATTACTTTTTACAGCTTTAAACTAACAAAACAAAACCCTTAGCTTCTTTTAATTAAACTGCTCCCACTTCACAAAAGACAACAGCTGCCTTTTTTTATAACTGTAAAAACATATATGTCATCCACTCTGTTAATTAACCCTTTAAAGAAAATTAAAATTTTAATTTACCTAAAAGTATAAAACTTACAAAAAATGCTTTTATTAAATTTATTTAAGCTTCTAGTCCCCCTTTCTGAACAGACGCATTAATTTTTCTAAATTAAATTTTACTGACCACATGATGTTGTAATCATATTAAAAATATAAAAAAGGAATAATGATTCTTTTCATTGACTTTGGAATTGTGGTAAAATTTATTTTTTATTACTGTTCTTCTACCGCACTTCCTACCCTTAGTTTTGTAGGGAATAATTTTCATTTTTTTTTTTTTTTTTGTATTATAGCTAAAATAGTAGTAGATTTTTAGTTGTAGTTTTTACAACATACACATTTATCCTTAACTGTTGGATTCTTTTTTAATAAATTTACAAAATATTTACATATTGGGAAACATAAAGTCACATGAGTCATTCCATTTAAAATTAGCAAACTAGTCTCCCCACCTCTTTCGAATTTGTTATTATTTGGTACAATCATTATACTAAACGAAGTTAAGATTGATGCAAAATTTCAGATAATTTTATAAAGTGGTTTGCCAAATATAACGATTCGAAAGGGTAAAATAGCTAAAAGAAAAATTACAAAGTTGCATACACAAAATTAAAAATATATTTCGAAGTTTTTTTGCAACATTAAAATAGTACGTATCACGAAATTTATAAATACATATCTTTAAAAGAACATCTTATATATATATATATATATATGGTATTTTAAAATTCATAAAAAATGTAAATCTAAATTTCTTTAACATAATTATTTTTTGGTTTTTTACTCCATTTTTTTCCACAACTTTACAGAGAATATTCCAAAGGACTTCATCGTCTAGATTTATATTTTTTACGAATTTCAAAATATTATTTTCCGAGATATTCAGCCGCGAAATATATTTCGCGAATTATTTACTAATCAAATTCAACATAAAAATAAAATATGTTTAAAGGTATCATTTTAAAGGTAATTTTATTTCTTTAGCTATAGACCTGAATGAACATATATATTTTAGAAAATATTCGTATTGTTTAGAAAGACAATATATCTGATTTTAGAAGTATTTTAAATCGCGAATCATTGCGGGAATCATACCAAAACTCGGTATTTGCGTTACCAGAAATTTCATTATATTTGTGTCGTTTATGGAAACAATTGACGATTTTTATCTTTGTTTTAGAGATTGCATCCCGGGATTTCCCGTTTAGGAATTCCCGGAAAATTTACCATTTTAACGTACTCTTTAATACCGTTTAAACAAACTTTTAAATCTCTCCAGAGGTTTTCGGTAAAAATATTTGTCGGCTGGTATTTTTTGAATGATTATCAGTAGACTTTATATATATATATTCTTGAATTTAGTTTATAAAATCAATTTAGAACAGCATAAGGTTTTTATTCTAAATACTGAAATAATTTTACAAAATGTGTTCCCAAAAAATTTCCTAATTTTTTTTTTTTTTTAATTTTGCTAAGAGTCTGATTTCGTAAAACGAAATGAAAATTTAGTTGTCGTTTTATACATAAATTTTTAAGACAAATTTCCATTTCGTTTTACAATACCAGCCTATAAATTTTATTTACATTTTTTTTACATCTGTACTAATATTAATATACAGATTTATTATGCTAAAAAAAATCTTTAAATTAATTTTTATAAATTTAGTTTTTTAAGAAAATTTAGGAATTTATTAATTTTTAATCGATTTGACTAGATCACTAGATCAGATTTTCTTTTCTCCTATTTTAGATACGTTAATGCATAGATTCACATCTTATATATGTTCTCAAATGTTCAACTTAAATCGATTAACGATAACTATTATTATTAATCTAGGATTCTGGTAATCCCGGAAAGACCTCTTTCCGTGAAATCGAAATGTCCTGGAAATTGCGTTCTCTACTTTTATTGTAAACGAAACAATACAAATTGAAATAAATATTTCTTATTTATTATGACATTTTTTGTAATAATTCATAAACTACTGCGAGTCCCAGAATACCATTTGTCAGAGGTATGGAAAACATTTTCACCATTATTTTTTTAAATTCTTAAAAAGATCATATTTGGGATATTTAGCCGCGAAATATAAATCGGGGAATATGGACCATTTTAATGTTGAGAAAAAAAGTTATGATGTACGTCATATTAAAGGCATTAAGATAACTTTAATATACTATGTCAATGACTCTTGTACCATAAATAATTTGAAAGATATCTGTAATTTTATGTATACAAATTTGTAAATCTCTTTAGCTATTTTATACTTACAAAACGCTATATTTCACTAACGACTTTTTAAAATTAAGTGAACTTTTGTATCAGTGTTAGTTTTGGTGAATGTAGTTATTGTTCCGAATATCATTAAATTCGTAATTTTTGTAATTTTTTGTAATTTTTGGTGTCGGTTTTAAATGGAATAACTCACATGTATAAATTTATATGTTTTATGTAAATGTTTAGATTAATGGGAGTTTTTATCATAACTGGGTGTCTGTGGTTTATTGGTTTTATGTACTTGGAAAAAATTGTTATATAAATAGAAAATAGTCTTTGATTAAATAAAAGTAATCGAATTGAAAAAATTATATGAAAACAGGAATATAAAACTTTTTCAGAAACTGAAGGAATAATAAAGTCGCAGCGGTGGAAAATGAAATTATTTTTTGATATCAAAATAAATTTCAAATAGCACTTTTTTAACCCTCAGAGTACTGAAATTTAAATTTTTGACAGTTATTTATTTTTTATTTAGTTCAAAGCTCAAAGAATATAATTTGTATATCTGAGTCGAAGAATAATATACAATATCAATTCATTAAATGATTTTATTCACGATAAATATGGTAAAATATGAAGATCTTAATAAAATGTGGCCGTGTTATTGAAATAAACTTACGGAAAAAAAGTCTTCCTAGAGTAATACCTTAAAATCGAGCACTTTAGCTTTAGTTTTAATAAAATATAATTCATTATCAGATGTTTTTGAAATTCGAAACGTTTTCTCCTCAATTTTATTTATATATAAACTTGTAGCTTTTAGTAATGATCGTACATTAAAGACCATTGATTTGTATTGAGTTTGCCTCCGTAGGTTGCAAATGTATCCCCTCAAATTAAAGATTTTTACTTTCTAAGCTAATCGTCAAAATATTACGGTTTAATTATTTCGTTCACATGAGCTGGATCATTTTTAAAATACTTCCAAAAATATGGTTTTCGATCAACAGTGTATATAATTTTTAACTTTAAAACATATGATAGGCATTCTCATTCTCGCGAAATTAAAATTTTAGTAAATTTTTTATGATTTTATTTTAAACACTATTTTATTAAAGTTAGAATAGTTTGGACATTTTCCATCATAATTTATATTTTAGGGCATCATCGGAAGGGTCTCATTCAATACTATCGACGTATGCATTCATTTAACCCTTTACTTGCTCAAATAATATTTTAGAATATTTTCAGTCTCCAATTGTGTAAGCTAATTTTTATGTCAAATAAGTTAGTTAAGCAAATAAATGTCATTATAAATTCGTGTAAAATAGTGACAACATTTCAAAAATCTCTTTAATTCGTTTATTGTCGCGGTTTTAAAGAAACTTATTATATTTTTCATAAATTCATCTATATTTAAGTATAATAAATACTTTGATGTGACTTATTTGCAAAATTTGCTAAATTAACCTTTTGGAAACAAAATGCACAAAATTGACCCTTGCTGCTAAAGGACGTGTGTAGTCTTTAATAATATAAGGAGAGACCATTCCAATGGTATATTAAAACCCAATTATAAAAAATGTTTGAATGAAGAAAATATGACAAAAAAAGTTAGTGAAATCTTCATATTCCGCGGCTGAAAAGAATTATTTAAATGAAAATTCCAGGACTTGGTATGCCCCTATTACAATTTGAAGTTCATTATCTTCGAAAATTTTGATAATAAAGAAATACGTATTTTTAGGAGTGATTTGTAAATGGTCTAGCTTACGTAAATTTAAATATTCAGATGTAATATTTTGGAAATCATATAATAACAGACCAATCTTCAATTCTAGAGTGGTCCATATGCAACTTTTTCTCGTGAAGCTCTTTATTGTACATATATTTTAGAGTCTAAAATTTTATAAATTAAACCTACAAACCAAATGTTTCTATAATGTAGTTTGTTGGCACTGTAAACTTATTTATATTGTTCTAATTACTTATCTAATTTTTTGGGAACTCGAAGAATAAGCATTTAATCAGGGATTGTGTTCAATACAATTTAATTAATACTTCTAAACACCAAAATCTAAATCAAAGTTTTTAAGAAAAGTATAGGTTTTTATTCGAAAATTATATATTTCCAATATATATTTTCGTTTAAAAATTTTTAATTTGAATTTTTTAATATCAACCTAACAGTTTGATATTATTGAATGACACGAGGGAGTACTTCGGTACTGTTGAATGATAAATAGTATTAAAAAATACTATAGAACTTTTCCATACCTGTAATGTCTAAATAACCGTAAATTTGAGAATTCAATTTTGAGTTCCTACTTTTATTTTAATATGAAAATTATGCGATTACTTCTACCTTTTACTATTTATTCGTTTTAAATTTTTGAGTTTACCAACATTTCCACTAAATATATTCCAACACATATACCAAATAATTTAAAATTAATATAAAAACAAAATTTAATATATTAACTAAAATTAGGTTAAAGTCATTATCGACACAGTTGGTTATGGAATATTTACATAAATTTTTATTACATATTTACCAGGATGAACATGAATACATGTTAGTTTCATTTCTATCCATACATATATACCTAGTGACACATAAATTTTAAAATTACATACATAGGGAATTTGACATTATATTTTTAACACAAGGAAATACCCAGTGGAGATCATAAAAAAGGGTATGTTCATATAGACAAGCACAAAAGTTTTATGAATTATTTAAATTGTAAAATTGTTTAGTTTAGCAGCAGAAAAAAGCAATGTGAGTGAAATAAATGGAGCATAATTTTAGACAGAAAAGTTTTTTGAAAAGGAGGAACTACATTTTACAAAACAAAAGTCTTAAAAATATTTTGATTAAGTTTCTGCTTTCCTCTGAGAAAAATAATAGTTCCAAGAAATTTAACGACTTTAAAACTATATAAACTTCCAACTGTATTTGGTCAGTTTTTGCTACTTTAAACTTTGTTTGGTTTAAAAATTATTTAAATATTTTACTAATTTTCTTCAAACTTTTAATCATATGTTTCCATTAAGTTTCTTACATCTTTAAATACTTAATATTATTATTTAATTCCTTCCCAATTTTTTCTTTAATTGCCTAACGTCAAAGAATCTTCCCTTCACTTTTTTCTTTAACCAATCCTTTTTAATTTCTTATTATTTAATCTAGTACAGCACTGCTTAAATAATCACAATACTTGCGTAAGCTTCTTAAAACAAATTAAAACATTTGCAATTGGACATGATATTTAATACTCGCCAAATCGAAAGCAATAAAAATTGGTGTCACATAAATACTCACATAGATGTATATAAATCCAAAGACATACGAATAAATAATCCATCTTGACAAATGTTAACAAACAATTTATGTTCCAGATACAATTACAAGCATAAATTCTAGGAATTATAGTTAATTTTCTCTTTCATTTGTTTTTTTTTTTTTTTTTTGCTATATTTCTTTCTCTTTCTTCAGAGTTTGAGGATTTTATTTTGTAGTTTAAGCAAGTTGATATTTTAATTCATTTATTTTGGCAAAGAAAACGTTTGTCATTTTTTTGATTGCCTACATTGACAGGGATAAATGTTACATATGCGACTTCTGTTCAGCATATTCATAAGTTAGTTATCTCATGAATATTATCTGTTGGAAAACAATGAAAAAACTTTTATAAAAAAATCGGTAAGTTTATTAAAAACCCTACTTTTATAAGGAATAAACAAGAGCTTTGGCAGAAAATTATTTGTAATGAACAAAAAATTATTTACTATTGCTATATGACATTTTCAATGTCATATAGCAATTTACGAGGGTCGAGTTAACTTATCAACTTGCATACATACTCACCTTGGCACGTCTTCGAGGATCCGCAATCCTCTTGCTCAATATTAAGATTTATATGTACAATGAAACGTGAATCGAATTAAAAAAAATCTTTTCATGGATAAATTATTAGCAAGAGGTCCAACATTGTTTGGTATATACTGTAGACCAGCAGCATTACGGACTTATTCTAACATTTATTTTATACAGACATCTACAACTATTAAAAAAAATAAATAAAATAAAATAAAAAATAAAAATAGATTTCAATTATGAAAAAGCTCCTATCAATTAAATTTTTAATTAAATTTGCTCTTATCATGAAAATTAAAATATGTTTTAAATGAAATTAATTATTTTTTTCGGTATTTTTAAGCAAAACTTTAATTAAATTAATTACTTATATTATTGTAATTTTTCCAAAAATCAATTTATTTATTGGCACAAATCAAATATTAATTGAATCTGCGTTATTGCGAAATTCTTAAATCAATATAAATAAAATAAAGAAAATAAATGATAAATCTAATTGCTTTTTCGGTATTTCTCTTTATTAAAAGTTATAATTTTTTCAAAAGTAACAATAAAAGGTCTGTTTCAGTACTTGTCAGATTTATATGATTTAGTTAGATTTTGTCAGAAAACCAACGAAATATATGGACATTTTAAAATGGTGGAAAGCGATGGAAAAATCCACCTTCTGCGGAAGCTTCGACAAGGTTCTACGTAGTTCAGCGCAACTAATTACTGGTGCGTTTTGTACAACACCATCCAAGGCACTATTCGTTCTGATGAACTGGATGCCAGTGGATCTATTGGCCAAACAAATCGCCATGTCGGCGGCTAGGCTCAGTACGATAGGCGCATGGAAATTAGGAGCTATGGCCATGCGACTGTTTTGGGAATTTCGGATGACATCCCTGACAATATTGACTATTGTATTCAAAAACCCTTTCTGGAAAGAGGCTTCTCATTTTCAATTTCCATTACCACTATAAATGTCGGATTGATTAATGTTTATATAGATGGATTGAAATCTTCTGAAGGGGTTTGGGGGAAGTGTCTTCATTCTCACATATAGGAGAAACATTTCCTTCAAACTGCTGGATCACTGCAGTGCTCTTCAAGTGGAGATTTCGGCCATTAGGAGAGCGGTAAATTGGCTAATGTAATATAGGGTATTCAAAGTGTATATTTAAATTTGTACCGATAGTCAACTCGCGATTAGGACTCTATAGGGTGTCTATTCGACATTCAAGCTGGTACATGAATGCCTGGCATCTCTAAATGAGATAACAAGATATTCAAACCCAGAACTGGTCCCCTTTTTCAAAGTGAAATAGCGTAAAGATTTTAGGGTATTTCATTTTTCGATTTATAATGTTTCATTTTGCTTTATTTATTAAAAATTTAATAATAATAATAATTTTCTTTATAAGAAACCATGGCATTTATTCTTATAACTAAACCTTTAAAAAATTCAGCGAAATCCCGGGATTTCCCGGGAAATTTTATTCCCGTTTTCTGGGAAAAGAAATATTGCGGAAAAACCCAAACCATAGTTTTACTAGAAAGTACAACCATGAAAGCATCGAGTAGTTCAAATTTGGTATTGAATACTCCAAAAAAAAAAAATGGTCGGTATCCAGACTGAGTACCAAATTCTCAATACTTCGACAATTCAAATGTGTGAAAATAAAGAAAAAATAATAATAAAAAATAAATTAAATCAGTAAATTCCCATGTTTGTAATGTAGAACTTCTCTATAATATTATGTAAGATTATTAATTAGTATCCCACCTCTTTTACGCCCACTTTATATAATAAGATTGTTTGCTATATATGAGTAGTCACATTATTCAAGCGATTTAAGTAATCTTTAGTACATATACATATCGTGCCCTCTACGAAAATTAATAAAGTATATATAATGTTAATAACAATAACACGCCCTCTTTTTGTAAGCAATTATTTTTTTGAAAGTTCAAGTTACATTTAGCATACATACCAACTATTTTTTGAAGAAAGCTATGAACTAAAAAAATAAATAAGTTATAAGTAATAAGAAAATAAATTTTTAGCTCACTTTAATTATAAATCAGTCTTGATACTTTCTTGATTATACCAAGAAAATTCGTATCGAATTTGATATACAAAAGAAATATAATATACTGCATGTTATAAAATTTAATCCATATGAGTATAGCGCCTCTTCTTCGCCCACTTTTGTTATTTTGTGATATTTCTTTTTACCGCAATAAAAATTTTAATGAATTTTAAAATTTGTTTTCAAATTTCCGTCCGTTTTTAAAAAATTGGACGTCGCATCCAGTCAAAACTTCCTTCAAGGATAAACATAAGTGACATATTTATTTTTAATCGGTACAGTAGTGATTTTATGTCTAGTCAAGTTGAATAAAGTAAACCATATTATGAAAAAATGGGCGTAAAAAGGGCGTGGCATCCAGAAAAATGTGGTACAATAATGATGGTAGTCTGTAAAATAACAAAATATAATATATAATATAATATAATAACATTTGAATTAAATAATTTATGTGCGCTTTATTTCCAACTATATTGAAAAAAGGGCTCCAAAAATTTCGAATTTTTCAGGGGCGGTAAAACCGAAATTCGAACTAACTTTGAAAAACCATTTGAGGCTTTTGTTAGACTACTTTTACACTTTAATTTTTCATTTGAATTATTAAGACAATTTTTCTTGTTGCACTGTGCAATAAATGCATATTTTTTTTAATTTTTAAGGTATATTTTCAATTTTTAAAGCCATTTTTAAATGCATATTTTCAAAAAAATAAGTGCACATAGATGCACTCCACACTCATAATTTACATTACGTTATTGGCCTAATGAATCAATAAAATGGCGAGTACACCTGTTCCTCTTGTTAATTTGAAATATACTTTGAAATACCAACTGTATTCGTGAATTATATTTAAATTTCAGTCTGAAGTGAACGTTAAAATGAGATGAATTATTGCTTATACATAAACTCTTTTAAAATCCTGGCTATTTATAATTATTTATCATAACAAAAATAGTAACCCTCGTATAAAAATATATTAGCAAACTTAACTTCCAAAATACATGTACAATTAAATAAATATATGAGTTGAGAAAAAACTCAATAAATGAAAGAAAAACTTGAACAAACAATTTCATTTTCAATGTTTTTATTTTATTTTATTTTTTTCTTACATTCATTAGATCAATTCATAAGCGTTTGATATCAGATGTATATTACAGGCTATAATAGTTACTGGCACAATGGCATTAAGACGTGTTGACAAAGTAAACAGGACTTACAAGGAAACAAAAAAAAAAATAATAATAAAAAAATATATAGTGAAATATTCTATACAATCCAATGCACAAATGAAGAATATGACGAAAAAAAACTAAACTAAAAACGTACTAAATTGGATTAGTAGTTGACATTTTGGTAATTAATGAAAGCTAGAGCGCGTGTTGACAAATTAATGCTTTTGCCTCAGGATATTTTTTCTTCTTGTGCTTTTCATCGCTTTACTTTTACTAAATATTTCTTTTCTTATTTATTTTTATTTATTTATTTTTTTTTTTTGATTGGTTAGACTATTTTGGTATTTAGAGGAATAAAATAAGCTTTATATATGAAATAAAAACTCCTCGCCGTTGTTGTGCTTAAGTACCGAAAATGGACATGACATCCTTTGGATTTTTTCGGGAGTTTTTTTCATTTGGTTGTTGTCATATAGTCAATTGTATGAGAAAAAGGGATAAAAAAAGGCAGTGGCAACGTTTAGGGACAGTGGTTTGAAAGTAAAAGGGGATTATTGTTTTCGAGGACTACAAATGTTTCTACGCTTTTCCGTTGTTGCCAATTCCAAAAGGACATTTAAAATTTTATGGTGATCTTACTTTTCAATTGATCCCACTGTTCTCTGTACCATAAAATACGTCTACACGGAAATGTGTAATCTAGCAATTTTTCGATTAAAATCGAATAATAAATTACTATGAAATGGTGAAAATTGCTTTTTATATATAAATGTTAAAAAAAACATTGTAAGAAAAAAAAAAACTCAACAAACTATATATTCATTTGTGAACGACATTAAAGCCTATACAAAACTGTCTGCAAAAAAGCAATAAAAAATCTCCTTTAACAACATGACAACAAATTGGAAAATATATACCAAAGTCATTAGCAATCATCTCCTTGTTCTATCTTATTTTCTTCTTTTAGGGGCAGTGTTGCCAGTTTAGCCTTTTTAAGGCTAAAACCAGACTTCTCTTTTTTCCTCAAAATTTTCGTTTTAGCTTTTAGCCTTTTTTGATTTTTAAAATTGCCTTAAAAATCCTAAAATTTTAGCGTTTCAATAGCAAAGAAAAAATTCTTATTAGCTATTATTGACTTTATTTTTACAGAGTCATCCATTTAAGCATTTTTCGTATTTATTCGTACGAAAAATCTATATTATTTATATTTACTGAAATTTTTCACCAGAAGCGCCCCGTTATCCATATCAAAAATAACAACTAATTTTATGGACTGACTAAATCGATTACTTTAATTATTTTCAATTAACCATAGAAACTCTTACACACATAACATAATTTAAGAGTTTATTTTTTTATAATTTTATTTATTTATTTTTAAATTCTTATAAAAGCAAAAAATCACCTTCAAATTTGGAAATGCTTAATCAAAAATTAATAATAGTTAAAAAAAAAATTATTGAAACACTGAAAACATTAGGTAATTCTTTCATATGAAATTTGTATGGGAATTTTTGGACGATTTTTCAATAAGTGATTTTGCTGGAAGCTGTTTCATGTTTTATTTATAAATTTACTATAACATCTTTAAAAAAAATTTCAAAACCTAATGAGAATGAGAAAAAAAAATAAGTTTTTAAATTAAAAAAAAAACTCGCCTTATTTTATGAGACACTCACGCTTTTTTTACCTTTTTTAAAGTTCAAATTAGCCTCTTTTTTCTCATCTTCTGGCAACACTGTATAGGGCGACATACAGCTAATAAAAAAACAAGTAAAAAACTTAAAACATTTTTTTAAAGTAACCGCACGGAAAAATGTTATTTAACATTAATAAACCTTTTATTATTTAATTAAAATTAAAAGGAGACACTAAACATTAAAATGACAAAACCAAAAAAAAAAAAAAAAGAAAACATTAACATACTATTCCTAAATGATAATTCTCCCATTCCTTTAAAGTAGATGGAAAAAAAACAAGAAAGTGAAAATTAACTTTTTGGAAAGCAAAAGCAACCCGTTCATTTTTCCAATTTTTTTTTAACAACATTATGTATTTGAATAGTTAAAACTACACACCCAAAAGTGTTCTCAAAAAAAAAAAAAAATAAAATAAATAAATAAATAAATAACACATACTGTAACACAGAAGCACAATTTAGCAAAAAATAGTCCTTTCACTAATAAACACATTAATGTATATTTATACATACTCATACATACACCTTCTCTCAGCACTCTAAACATACTTGAAAAAGAAATATTAAAACAGGTTTATATTTTATTTATTTTTATACTTTTTATTATAAACATTTAACAAATTTGTTTTCTTTTTTTTTTCTTTGGATATGTGTGTGGCTTTGTCAGTTTTAGACCTTGGTCAAAAAAAAGAAAAAAAAATATTTTATACAAAATTAACTTTTTTACATCTTCTGTTTCTTGCAAATAAATTAGTTTTCATTTCTTTATTTAAAATAATATTAATTTTTTTGTGTTGTATTTTTAGAAAACTAGAACTTAATGTAACCTAATTTGCCTTGGAGTATAAGAGTTGTAAAAATATAATTACACTCCAGGAAAAATAAAAATCATATAAAAATAGTTCGAAATAACCCACATACTTAATCGAACTGATTTCTAACTCTAGTCTTACTTCTCTTGACCTATCTAGAATTCATATCTCAAAAACTTACTCTACTCTTACTCTAGAGATTGAAGCCCAAAAATTTTACTTCAGTTCTAGTTCAATTGGAGTGCAGCTCTAATTCAGTTCTAGTTTAGTTCTATTTAGTTCTAGTTAGTTCTATTTAGTTCTAGTTAGTTCTAGTATAGTTCCAGTTAAGTTCTGGATCAGTTCTGGATCAGTTCTAGTTCAGTTGTAGTTTAGTTCCAGTTCAGTTCTAGTTCAGTTGTAGTTCAGCTCTAGTTTATTTCGATTTGAGTTCTATATCAGTTTTAATTCAGTTTTAATTCAATTCTTTAAGTTAAAAAAACAGAAAATTTTTCATAAAAAATTAAGCTAAAAAATCAGCAAGTTTTCTGTAGAAAATTAAGCTAAAAAATCAGAAAATTTTCTATAGAAAATTAAACTGAACAATCAGCAAGTGTTCGGTAGAAAATTATTCCGAAAATCATCAAACTTTTTAGTGAGAATGAGAGAAATCAGAAAATCTATAGAAAATTAAGATAATAAAAAGGAAAACTTTCTATAGAAAATTATGGTGAAAAAACAGCAGATCAGGCTGACAAATCAGCAATTTTCTGTAGGAAAATAAGCTGACAAATCTATCTATAGACTAATTAAGCTGCAATACTAGCAAATTTGCAAAAAAAAAAAAAAAAAATGAAGTTGAAAATCAAAAAATTTTCTATGTAAAACTAAGCCGGCAAATTAGGTGTCAAATTAGAAAATTTTCCACAGAAAGTTAGCTGAAAAATCAGAAAATATTTTACAGAATATTCAGCTGAGAAATTAGCAATATTATTATAAATATTATATTAAGAATTCAAAAAAATTTTCATAAAAAATATGTTGAAAATTTAACCACTTTTCTATAATAAATCATACCGAAATTCAGTATATTTTCTTTAACAAAATGTGCAAATTTAAAAAAAAGACGCTGAAAAATTAGCAAATTTGCTAAAATATTTAATAAAAAATTATGCTCAATTCAGCAAACATTCTATGGACAATTAAGATGAAAACATTACACATTTTTTTATATGCATTAGAAAACTAAGCAGACAAATCAGCAAATTTTCTGTAAAAAATTATGCTGAAAAATCATAAAGTATTGTATGCTGAAAATAAGCAAATTATCTGTAAAAAATTATATTAGAGTATATTTTATTATATTTCTTCTTATAAATCAGCAAGTGTTATAAAAAAAAATTATTCAAATTTTCTATAAAAAAATAATGCTAAAAATCAACTTAAAAAAGTATGCTTAAAAATCACCAAATTAAAAAATTATCCGATTTTCTAAAAAAGCAAACTCTTTTATGTTATTCTTTATTTTCGACAAATTTTTCTTTTGTTTTTTATTATTTTTATTTCTCTGGCTGTATTTTTCAGCTAGTTTCCACTTTTCATTTAAAAACTGCAAAATATATAAAAATGTAACTCTGTAACGGTAAGTTGAAAATTTGCCAAAAACAAAAATGTTGAATAGTGAAAATAATTTAAATAAAATATGACATTATAATAGAGTGCATAGTAGAATTTTGTGGGTTAGAAAATTGTGAAAAAAAGTGTTTTCATATTTTTATTATAAACAGAAAAAAATGAAAACTACAAAAGGAAAAAAATATATATATAAACTTTACCAAAAACTAAAAATATGTGCCAAAAACTATTACAAACGGTGTCCTTAATCTGGCAGCATCAAATAGTAAATTGTATAGAAAAAAAAGTATTTTAACTATAACATTAAATTTATAATCACATTTATTGTTCTCTGCAAAAAATTATGTTGCAGACAATTTTGGACAACTATTTAGTTTAAGAATTATTTTGACTAAAATAAAATTAAAGTAGCATTCGGTAAATAAAATTTTTTTTATAAACTTATGTATTTTTCCATAAATTTTTCTAAAGAACAAATCTTTTATAGTCTCTTTTATGTTTCACATAAAAATGTTATTTTGCTTTTCAACGGATGGAAAATAAACTAAATTTATTTTATACACCTTCTTATTTGCTATAACTAGTATATTCTTGTTATAGATTATGGCTTTGGTTGCTCACACAAATACACTCTACACCCACAAACATGAAAATATATTACCCTGCTTTCCAAAAATGTTCATAGTTCAGCACTGACTCAAAAAAGTTAACTAAGAGGAACTGTGACTATCAAACTATTTGCTTATAGTGCTTTTGACTGGCTAATTAAAGACTCTCACTGCAATACTTTAGGCTAGAGTAAGTAGTATTAGGCAAAAAGTTTGCAAATAAAACTCGTTTTTAATACAAGTGATCAATAATGTAACTATTATATATTCTTTTACTGCTATTTTTCAAACTACAGGGTACAAATAATGCATTCTACGCATTATTTGTAGCCTGTAGCTTTTTATATATATTCCTAAAAGATGTGCATATAAAGTCGTATACATTTAGTTCACTCTTTAACATGTTTTGTTTAGTTCTCGGTTTTTTCCATCTTTTTCTAGTTTTGCAATCAAAATTTATTGACCGAGAATTTTCAATCAATCGTTTTGTGGTTTATAGGAGAAAATACAAGCCAAACAGGAATAGATACATTCACCCACTATCAGTACCAGCTAAACTAAACTACCTTTCAATTTCAGAGCAAACATTCATACTCACACCTTATGATAACTAGATATGAGTAGTTGTGTAGTGATATCAAGGACTTGAATAATAGCAATATGTACACATACATGCTTTTGTGGTCGTAAATGATTTTAAAGCAATTATGTTTTTATAATCGTCAATGGAGAGTTGTTGGTTTATAATAAAGCACTGTGGAATTGGTTGAAGTTAGTTAAAATAAACTAAAGCTAGAACTAAAGCTTGAAATGAACCAAAACTGGACTAGAATCGTACTAGAGTTGAACTAGAAATTAACTAGAACTGAATTAGTTCTAGTTCACGAACTGAACTAGAAGTGAACTATACCTGCACTAGAAGTGAACTAGAACTGAACTAAAACTGATCTAGAATAGAACTAGAACAGTATTAAAACTGAACAAGAATTGAACTACAACTGAACTAGAACTGAACTGGAACTAGATGTGAACTAGAACTGAACTAGAACAGAACTAGAAATGAACTGAAGCTGAACCAGAACTGAAGTAGAACAGAACTAGAAATAAACTGAAACTGAACCAGAACTGACCTAGAACTAGAACTGATTTAAAACTGAACTAGAACTGAACTAGAACTGAACTAGAAATCAACTAGAACTGAACTAGAACTGACCTAGAACTATAACTGAATTATAACTGAACTCGAACTGATTTAGAACTGAACTAGTACTGAAATAGAAATGAACTAGAACTGAACTAGTTCATTTCTATTTATGTAGATCGACTTTATAGGTTATTTAATCCCACTGTATTCTTTTAGTATTAGTTTATGTTAGTTGTCATGTTAAGACGAATACACAAACGCATAATGATTATTCATGCACCTATATAATTTTAATACAAATGCATATACCTTTATATTCATGCATTTTGATATTGATTTAGCTATAATAAAAAGGACAATAAATTCTGAAATACTTAACAGCTATACAAAAGTATATCTTTATTTTCTCTCTCTCTTTTCCTTCTCTCTAAATTTATAGCAAAAATTTTTCCCAATAAAACGTAAAAAAAATAAGTAAAAATATTTTTAAAATTGATAAATATTTTATGCATTCTCTATTGCTCTTCTCTACTACTACATCTCGAACATTTTATTTATATTGAATTGATGGTCATTTAGAGAAAAACCATAAATGAATTTAATTGAAATTTCTTTGTTAAGTATATCGGACGAAATGATTTAGGTACCCTTTAACAAATATAAGTAATATTTTTCAAAGACTTATATGTTATTGTTGCGAAATATAAAAATTGTCAGGAATCTTTGCAAAATAATTTATTAAGAAAAATACTATTGAATATTTGCAAGAGATGTTGCAGTAAATAGCTTTTGAAGAGTTGTTTGTCAGTAACATAAGTTGTTGAAAAAAAAAACAATTTTAGTTTTTAGAAATACACATATAAGTATTTAAAGAAGCAAAGAAGAAAGAATAGAATTTATAGACTAAAAGAAAATATAATGGGTTAAACTGAACAAATTAGTATAAAAAATTAAACATAGAATTATAACACCCTATAGAAGTCTTTTTCATATAGGAAAAAAAACCAATATACGCATAAAACTAGAGATCACACATAGCAAAACCGCATGCTCAGCTTTTCTCCTGGACATCAAATTTCCTCTCAAAACGACTTCAAAATGTCTAAGTTTAAACAAAATTATGAAATATTTGCAAAGATTATATCAACTCAATATCGATATCAGATAAAAGTTAAGAATCCGTGCAATATAGTAAGATTTTTTTAAATATTATACCACAAAACCTTAAGAAAATATCCTTTTGAAAATGTTACCCACAATTATAAATTTTTAACTATCCTACAACAATTACTTTTACACATGAAAGCATCAACATAAGCTTAAAAATAGAAATCATAAGTAATAAAACTGCATACTCAGTTTTTCTCCAGGATGTTAAATTTCCTTTCGAAGGATACACAACTTTAAGAAAATTATAAATTATTTAAGAATATTATATTGCCCAATATGTATGTTTTATGAAAATTTAGAATCCTTGCGATTTATGATTTTTCTTAATTAAATATTGCAGCGCAAAATGTTAAAAACAAATATCTTTTTGAAAATTTTATGCTGAAATATTTGTTCTTAAATAAATATCAAATATTTTTAACAGTTGATGCAAAAAATATTTTCTTAGCATTTTGTACTGCGATATTTAAATAAAAAAAAATGTTTATATAGCAGGGATTTGTAGCATTAATTAATTGAAATTGTTGTAGTCGTAGTCTCTATAAATGTCATTCGAAATTGCATTTCACTAGCCGCAGTCTAAAAGATCCTGAGCCAGTGATAGTGATGTCAAATTGAGAGAATTTTTTCTTTTCGAGTTTAATATATATATATATATATATATATATATATATATATATATATAAAAGGGAGGAAATTCTATTTTGAATGCCTGATGGATTGTTCTCAATCGTTAACTTCAACTTGTTTGACATTGTGGATTGCAGGATATCTAAAAAGAGTATGGCATGGTTGATAGTTTCAAGGGTCTTACACAAGTTGAGTTACGGGTCTCAGCCGATTTATGTTACATCAACTGCGGAGCTATGTTATTGGGCTTGGCTGCTAAGCTAAGATAAAAACTTCGAATGATTTAATACTGCTAAACAGGAGAGATATTAGATATGTAAATTTTGTTATGTTAGGTGAATTGCATTAAAGATTATAGAATCTAGGTTCAACCAAAATATGCAATTCTTAGTTGTAATTTAATTACGTGAAGGAAAAAAAAACAATCTTGCATTCACTCTCTCTCATTGAAATATAAAACATTGGGTTGTAGAATATAAATTCCTTTATTTGAAATATCCGTTAATTATTTGCTTGTTATTTGTGACTGTAAGCTTACTAACATAATATAATTTGAAAGTAACGTACTATTCTGAATCAATTATTCCCACGCTCCACTTCTTGAAAATTTATGATGTAATATAATATTAACAATTTCATATGCGAGAGATAGCTCTTACATGTTGGGAAAATATAAAAAATAAAAATATTAAGAAAAAAATCCTTTTATTTTTTGGTTAAAATTTTGACTTAAATGAGATGGAATTAAAATCAAATATTGGTAAAATTTTTATTTTATTTTATTTTATTTTTTTTTAGAAACTATAATTTTTTATCTCTAAGCCGTTATAGACTTTTTAATTTGAAATGTTGAAGTGTAAAAAATGTAAGAATTTTATTAAAAAATCCAACAATTACTTTAATAATAATAATAATAATAATAATAATAATAATAATAACAAAAATATTTTTTTTCTTTAATTTTGCCCATAAAGTCCATAATTCCTGTTGGTCTGGGAAGGGACGTTTGCAAACGATTTAAAATCCATTAAAGTTTTGGAAACGATTACCTCCAGCTTTGAAATTTTAGAACATAATGGCTAAATAATAATTCCGATTACAAATAGGCTAAATTGAGAAGAATCCAGAACGAAACCTGCCAAAATAAATTTGACAAGCTTTCTTCTTCAAATTTATCTTCATAATAATATTTTTCCGAAGAATGCAAAAATTTTTATGTACTTAATCCTCTAAAAGTCGGAGAGAAAATTTAAAAAATAAATTTTCAAATTAAAAATACAATTAGTATAATATTTTTCTAGGATTTAATGTTTAGATATTTTTAGAGGGTAAAGGATTTGTTATTAGAAACGAATGACGATTTCTTGGTTAAAAAAATATATATATATATATATATATATATATATATATATATATATATATACTTTTCTGACCTGAAGATAATGTATGATAGTTAACATTATCTCCAGGTCAGAAAAGTCAATCGTAGCAATCTATAAAACATTACAGTTTTAATTTCAAAATAATTTAACTCTGCTCCACCGTCTAATGTAGATGGTAGTTAGCGTATTTAAAAAATCAGACCGGTTTCGAATAACTCTAATTTTCAAACTATTACTTAGTCCGTTTTTTTCGGTTAGACGGTTTTTATGAAATGTTCTTTCTTTTATATTTTGTTTTTACTAAAGCAACTTATATTTTCAATTTCTTATACTTGCTCAGAGACCCTTATTTAGGGTCCGATTCATTGCAATAATCAAATTGTTTGAAAATAAAATTTGTATGGAAATTACAAATATTTTCAAGCGGTTTTTGAGTAGTTTTCATAAATTTTTTTTAAGAATTCGCCTCTTGAACTAAACTAGTACTAGTTTAGTACTAGTACTAAACTAGTATTTCTCATTTATATTATGGTCTGATAAAGCTTTAGTTTTAGTTTTCTAAAATTTCTAATTTATAATTTGAAAAACACCAGACGTACTGACAGATTTGTATATTCATAACCTACATTACCATACATGGTTGGGGTATTATGTGTTTGTGCTGATTTTTGTAACGCACAGAAAAAATTATCCATCACTCACCTCAGGGTATACCGTTCAATTCAGAATCAATTTTTGAGTCGATTTAAAAATGTTCGTCCATCTAGTTGGCTGGCTGACTGTATATGGACCTTGTAAACAAAGTACAGATTGCAATCTTAAAGCTATCTTGACAAAATTTGTTATAAATAATTATTTTGACCCAAGGACGAAATTTTTAATGACCGGTGCATTATTTCACCTAGCCCCCATACAAATGTCCCCACAATATAGGTGCTTAACGATCATTAATGCCTTAAATATAAAAATTTTTTAATGAAGTACAATAAAAAGAAGTCATGTATAAATATAAATTTTTGTGCCAAATTTCATGACGATCGGTCCAAAATCCGAAAATAACTTTAACGTACATAAATTCCACTCAAATGTTAGTTTGAAGTTAATATTCGACACAAATTATTTTCATATAAGTAGAAATCATAGTGGCAAATTTTATGAGGATTAGGCCATAATTTACCATAGCTCCCATATAAGGCCCACTTTCGAGAATCACTCTAAAGTGCATAAATTCATATAAATGTTAGTATCAACGTAATATTCTGTATTTGTATACTTTATTTTATACTTAATACGAGTATCGGACCACAATTGATCACATACACTATGGTCTAGGGTATACTATATATTTCTTACTTGTTTTTAATTGATTAAAAAAAAATTATTCATAAAATCTACATAAAAAGTAAATTTTAGTTTTGTCTTTTGTCACAAAAAATACCTCTCACTAGTGTTGCCAATTTAGCCTTTTTAAGGCTAAGTCTAGCTTTTTTATTTTTCTCTTAGCCTCAAAATCTTCGTTTCAGCTTCAAGCCTTTTTTCTTTCTTAAAAAAATTTTGTTAAAAAAATGAAAATTACTTTAACAAATTTTGTGGAATTACTAAGTCAATTATTATAATTATTTTTTAATATACTTCATTAATAATAGGAACTATTTATAAAAATAATAAAAAAAAATATATTAATGCGAAATATTAATCAAAAATTTGAAAATGCTTAGTCAAAATTGAATTATAATTCAAAAATTACGAAAAATTCCTTCAAAACATTAAGTAATTTTTCATATGAAATATAATCCAAATTTGTATAGGAACTTTTTTTGCAATTCGTTGAGTCATTTTACTGGGTGTTATTTATAAATTTATTTAAGTTTCTTTAGAAAAATATTAAAAACTAATGCGAATGAGAAAAAATAAGTTTCTAAATGTTTTTAAAAAGTTTTACTTTTTTTAGCCTTATTTTTTGAGTTATTTAGACTATTTTAACCTTTCTAATATTTAATTTAGCCTCTTCTTTCTGATCTCTTGGCAACACTGCTTCCAACACCCAAAATAATATATTTTTTTTAATTTAGTGAATACCGCAGAATTTAAATCACGCAAGTCATACAAGATAATAAACCTAATTCCTTTTTAATTTTATTTCCTCCTGTATTATCTATAAAAACACATAATTTTATTCAAACTTTTGTGAAATTTGTTTAACAAAATTTTAAAAATTTGAAATTCGAGTTTTGAAATAGCCTAAAAAATTAGAACGATTTAAACAAACATTGAGAGGGCTTTGAATTATCCTATAGAAACAAAAACTTATTTTTTCGTAATTACAGATAAAATTTAATTAAAAATAGCATTTTATTAACCATTTCTCAAAATAATTTAATTCTTTTTTTACACTCCTTACACAAGTGAAGTTAATGGTCTGGGGAATTTTTAATAAGTTTAATATTTTTTAACCGATTTTTTCTTTTTATATCTTGTTTGATAGATAATTATGTGCAGATAGCCATTCTTTAATATTTAGTTGGTAAATTTTAAATGTTAGAGAAAATTGGAAATTTTTCCTGATAAGCTGGCTTAAATAACCAGCGAAATGCTCATCGGAAATAGCTTATCCCCACAATAATAAATTTCTTATTTTTATTCTGGGAAAAACGGTTAAAAATTATTTTAGTAAATATATTTCTATAGACTTTAAAGTAAAACAAAGTATTTGATAGCTAAATTTTTCTAAAAACTGTAAAAAGCCAAAATTTTCCCATATAAAAAATGCACCCCACAAATTTCGGATCCGATGTGGCACGCGTTAGCGTTATTCTATTTCACTTATA
The DNA here is from genome assembly GCA_932274085.1 of Protocalliphora azurea. Lineage (NCBI taxonomy): Eukaryota > Metazoa > Arthropoda > Insecta > Diptera > Calliphoridae > Protocalliphora > Protocalliphora azurea. Next base: position 21,379,040 of record OW026522.1, on the reverse strand, counting down.
TTTCACACAATATCTTTTTTTTCTGTTTGTGTTGAATTCTAGTGCGTCAAAAATCAATAGTTGGTGAATTTTGGTGCAGTCCATGATACAATTACTAAAGGTAGAATCACTAAGAAGTTTGTACTCAAATTTATTTACCCTGAAAAGACAATCACAGAAAAGACAAAAGAAAATGTAAAAACAAAATAAAAAAAAAAACAACATACAAAAGAAAATATTTTAATTAAAAAAAAAAAAATTATTAACAATTAAAGTTTATCAAAAACAAACAAATATGTTTGAATATGTTGTGCACAAATGTCCATTTTAACAAATGTGCGTATGGAGCATTCAAAAAATGACCTCAAAATGGATTGTGGTGCCTTTAAGGAAGCATTTCAAATTATAAATGTAAACAAAATATTTAACATTTTTCATTGGTATTTTTTAATTTTTTGTTTTCCATATTTTAGTTTTTGACATAACAAGAATTATAATTTAAAACTCTCCCAAGTGATTCTACTTTGTGTTATTATGTATATTATGGTGCAGTCTAACCTGCACCTTGAAAACGCATTTGAAAAGTTTTCCTAAAGCACACACATACACATCAAAGGTGAGTACAATATTGCGTAGTACAATTATATAAATAGAAAAACAAAACGGATGCATAGCAAAAGAAAAAAACTTTCCAACAAACGTTTCAGCGTTCAATGTTAAAACGTTTTAACATTGAACCTACAAATGGGGTTTATTTAATTTTTTTATTGTTCAACACTTTGTATCCGGTATAAAAGTAAATTTTTAAAAAAAGCTTTTTTATTCTCTATAAAAAATGTGTATTGGTTGGCTTTCATTTGTTGCACTTTTGTATCAATAAATATTGAATGTTTATAAAAGCTCATAAAGGAGATGATGCATACTTGTAAGTGTGGATAAAAAAATTAAATAGTAAAATGTTGTTGGTTTTATTTCGTTATGCACATCTGTTTATTGTTGGGAAAAATTGCTATTTATACTAGTTAACTTTTGAATAAGATTGCCCTATAGAGAACAACGAGGTGGTTTTCAAAAGGGAGAGGATTGGTAACAAATTTTCTAAATATTATTGGAAGAGAATTTTTAAAATTTGATATTTTTATTTTGCTCTTTAACTTTTTGTGGAACTAAGTTTTGCATCCTGATTTTTTGTCCCAAATTTTCTTTTTATCTCAAGCAAAGTTTACAGTTCACTTCCTGCTTATTCATAGTAAAGGTTGCAATAATTGCTGTATTACGTTTTATCTCCAAAATCGAGTATGAATAAGAAATAAAATAGTACTTTATACTTGTATTGCATATATTATGACATCATTAAATTTAAGAGAGAAAAAAAGAGAAAACTTCAGCATCTAAACTCACATACACATACACTCATATACAGCAAACGTTACACTTTAAATATATAACGACATTTGCTATTTTAAGGACCTTATTGGTAGAGTTCATTTACACATTCAAGTATGATGATGAGGACAATGACGACGATGACTATGATACATATACAATAAAAATGAATGGCAGACGCGTGTGCATTCACTTAAAAAAAAATCCTCAAAAAAAGTTCAAAAAAATTATGTATAAAATGAACGCAGTGCAAAGCGCTTTTCAACTCCATACTCCTCTCCAGACACTACGACAAGTACGAGTGATTGTTTTTATAGTATTTTTTAAAGAACTTGTATGAATATGTTGAGTAAGTATATGTGTGTATTTTACTGGTTGTTATATTTTTCTATTTAAATGTTTTATGTATGGCATTAAATAAGGGAACAGCTGAGCTGGCGGTAGTAAGGATAATAACTGAATAAGTGGAGGTATGTGAAGTGTGGGGTTTTCGTGTGTGTATATGCAAAGACCTTGATCCAGTTTTATTTTTGGTTTCTTCCAACATAATTTCCATATGGGGTATTAAAGATACAAACACCAGCAGTAATTTCAATATATATGAAAACAGAACCCAGCGAACATATAACAGAATATCATAAACTATAGAGCTTAAAACTAAATTAACAGTTTGGAAGCCTTTAAAGATTTTTATCAATTTTAAAGTTAAAATAATTGTTCTATATGCAGTAATCAACTGAAGCAAGAAGAAAAGTTATCTAAGGAATAAAGATCAAAAAGTTGCTAATATGCAGATTTTTTGTAATCCTGGAAAATTTAGATTATTTTAACTCACAAGAAATTATCACAAATTTATTTACACGAAAACAATTTTTAAATAAAACTTCTAATATTTTTTCTCACATTATCTCAAAAAATCTTTACTTTGTCTTTTGCTGGGTTACAAAAAATAATTGAAAATTGTCGTAAATGTTTTATATCCTTAAGGGAGACGCAAAATGTTCTCTACCATTTCATCTTCTTATTTCATGGTTATTTAAATAAATTTCTTTTAAAGTTATTTTTCTTCACATTTTTTTTTTACCATTTGGAGTAAAATAATATTGAACAAACACTTTTGGTGTTTGAAATGACATTTACTTTATGAGTATATCGTCGCAGTCATTGACACGTGACTAACTTAGTTGTAAGTAGCACCAACGATGACAGCTGCTGGCTGCTGGCTGCAGCTATTACTTCTTACTTAAAATTGGTGGTACTAATGCTTCTTTTGTTATTTTTTTAGTAAGCACTGCGAGTTACGATGCATTTAGTATTTAATACATACAATTTCTTTAAATTTAAAATTTTTAAGATTTTATATGGCATATAGCTTAAAATGACTTGTTTTGTTAAAGAGCGTAAAATGGAGATAATTAAAATTACCTTAGTGTTTTGTGAGGGAGGGAATTGACTTAAGTAACTAAATTGGAGAAAGAAAGTGTGCTGCTGTTGTTAAGTGAAGAAGGCAATTAACGTGCTACATAATTTTTCGTACTGTGAACAATTAGACGTCTATGCATTATTTAATTTATTAAAGATTGTTTTAATTTAAGGGAGAAATATTAAAACATAGTAACTTCAAATCTTGCTCCAATTTGAAATTTATATTACATAATTTGAAAAGTAAAAGCAAAGTTTTTCTTCTAACTATTAATCACCTAATATACAAGCAAATAATTCATTCAATTAAAATTTCTAAAATTACTTTTTTCCAAATAAAAAATTTATCAAATCAATTAAGAAAATGATTGAAAATTTTTCTTTCATTTTATTTTTATTTAATATTTACTTGAACATATTTATTAAATTTACTGTGTTAGTTGAAAAATATATGGTAATAATTTTTTCTGTGTATTATTTCAGAAACATACTTGAATCAGCTTATTTAAAAAGTTCTCTTAGATAATACACTTGGGAAAATCTTTGTAATATTTGTCGTGATGTTATTGCAATTATGGTATTTTTTTAACCTCCATGGGAGAGATATTAACAATCATCGTTGCCATGACAAAATTGTTTATCAACTCAAAATACTGAAGACTTGAAGGACCTTTATTATCTTTTAGATATGTATACAGATACAACAGACTATTTTATAGAAAATAAGTATAAGTTTAAAATATTATAAAAATTGTCTGCATAAATTTAATGTAAATAAGTAATAAAAAATCGTATTAGAAATAGAATATTTATTAAGGAAGATGATAAATACCAAAAATAATAATAGTGATTAAGTTAAAATAGACATTTTTTGTTTGTTGTGTTATTTTAAATTCATTAATAGAAATATATGAATGCTTAGAAAAGGATAAAGATTTACTTAAATTTGGGAAATCTGGCAACCCTATTAAAAATAAAAAATATTTATTAATTATTTTTAAAAAATATTTTGTGTATAGATACTAGTAAAAGTATACAGAAATATTCATAATTTTCTAAGTAATTATTCACGCAAAACTAAAGGCAAAAGTTGCAAGTTTGTAAAAATATAGTCATATATACAATAAATTGGAAATATAAAAGTTTAAAGAAATGAGGCATGATATTGACTTGAATCTTTTTGCAAAGGATCGGAAATTATATATGCTACAGGATAAGCTTAATTTGGAATACATATTTTTAAAATTTCTTTCGCTATTTAGAAATAAACCAAACAAAAGGCCCAATTTGGAGTTTTCGGCGAAAATACAAATTTGGATCCTATTAATATAAATAAAAGCGCGTTAACCAAATTTCAATCACGGGTAGGGTTTTCCTGAATTCCCAAATAAACTAATCAAAAGTCCCAAAAGTGGGATTTTTTACATTTTTGGCTATAGAATCCACATTTTTCCGAAGGCCCATAGATTTTGATTTGAAACTTTTAACAATATATTGAGGATTCTTAAAATATATTCCGCTTGTCGATTCGTGCTTTGGGATTTGAGAAAAAATGGTCTAAAATCAAAACTTTCATATAAAAATTAATTCGGGAGGGTATGTACCATGACCGATTGAGTTATTGGGCTTGTTTTTATCTTAAAATCATCTCTGTGAAATTACCTTTCAGAAAAGTGCAAAATTATTATGTTGTTAAAGAAAATTTTATTTTAGATAAAAAAGAGTGTAGATACTTTTTCGGCTAAAAAAACACAAAAAGTCGTCTTTTTTGCAATTTTCAAATTCAAAATCGTTTATTTTTGGACTCGGTAAAGATATCGAATTCAATTTTCTTTTATTCAGTAGATAATTTTGTTCTTTAACCAGATAGGAAAAAAACTAATAAAATCGGTCGGAAATACTAGGATATATATGAAAAAACTGGAACATACAAAATTATGGTGCTAAAAATTCAAACGCAAATAACTCGAAAAGTATAAGAGATAAATAGGACATGGCTTTTGTAGGTCTTATCAAGGCCTACGACAATATATAAAAATATTTGAAATCGGACGAGAAACAAAAATTTGGCAAGTAATTAAAAATTTTTTATGTCAGAGGTACCTAACTTTGAGCCCCTTTAGCTCCGCCACTGAGGGGTTTGTTGTGCCTCTCTTCCATTGTACCCTCCTCTGCTACGCCTATACCAAATTTCATGAAAATCCAACCAGCCAATCAGAAGTTACAGATTTATTTCCAAAAAATTTCGATTCTGCCCCACCCACTGTGCATTAGAGAATTAAATAACCAACTAAAACAGCAACACTGGTTATAGCACATTTTGGCATATTTATGACTGTCTTACATTTTTAGGCGATACTGCAGTTTTCTCAATGAATTGAATTCTTGCTTGGTCTTTTCTGATGCTACTGCTGTTGCTAGTCATAAAAATGCTGAATTTATTTTATGTCTATATCGTAGAAATATAAATGTTTAAAGTAACATACTTTTTCAGTTTTCTTAACTTTTATAAAAATATGAAAAAAATTTTTTCTAAATCTTTAGCTGAATGAATGTTATTTATAATAAATTAGGAAAACTAACAACTGAGGCTTTCAATATAGATATTTTTAAAATAAACAAATGTTTAGTTTTGCTCCATCTGAGGAAAAATTATTTTTTAATAACAGTAGTGCCTCTGTTTTTGCGAAAAAATTCACATAGACTAAAAGCAATTTCATTCCTTTGGTTTTATATACTCTCTGGATTTTAATCCACGCTTCCCAATTTTATTTATTGTAACTCCATACATATTCAAGTAAATTTTGGACATGTTAGGACTTTTGTTATGACTTTAATTTGAGATCCATTCAAGGCTATTTTCCTTTCTTATTATTTGGACTAACGCCAAATTATGAGAAACATCAATACACCAATAAAGAACTTTTCTTTTGTTAAACAGTTTCCTTAGCCAAGTAATACTAGATGGTAGTTCCTCTTTTGAACCGACATCAATTATTACTGTCAGACAAAAATACTTTGGCGTTTGTCCCTTATGACGACTTAACTCGTTTCCAGTCATCCATGGTTAAAAGCTGATAGCGTAATTCAAAATTTATTAGGCTCACATAATTTCGTCTGACATCTAATTTTAGTTGTTTTGGTTTTTGTATCAAAAACTAAATTTTCTAAAATATCTGAATACATTAAATTTACAAAAATTGTAGTTGTCGATTTTACTAGGGTTTTTGGCGGACATAATTTTTCCTGATCTTTGTAATCTTCAAATTTATTAGGCATACCTACTTGAAAATATACTAAACAGCATATTCTTAAAAAAATTCTTAAATCAGTGAACGCACTATAATTATAAAATTTTTAGTTAGTTTCCAATTCTTGCCAATTTTTTGAATGAAATATTTTAAACTTTTAATTTAATCTGGTATTTAAATTTCTTGAACACAATAATAAGGAGTTTTTTAGTAGATGCTCTTCACTTATTCGTTACATTTTATGTCAACCAAAGATTTATATTAATTTTTGTATTTAATTAATTATATTCTATTATTTAGATTTCATTTCGGTGGTATCGTTAAGAAAATATTTCCCAAAGAAGTAAGTTGTCACAAAAAGATGGCTAATTTTGCCTCATATTTTTCTAGGTATATCTCAAAATGTAATATGCATTTTGCAGGCAATGAAATGATGTTCTGAGATGGAAACAATAAAATCCTATTTTAGTCTTTGAAGACCCATCTGACGAATTTAAATAAGGTGAGGTTGGTTTTATACTTGAAATATTATTTTATCTTAGCCTCTTTTCAGTCACAACTTTGACAACCATCCTAATATTTACTATTAAGGACTACGCAGGAAAAAATAAGTGCATATAATACTGCCTATAAAAACTAAACTAATGGGTTAATCTTTTTGAAAGTTTGTTTTGTTAAAGACGGTTACATTCTAGCTTTAAATTTAGAAGAAAAAACTATTTCTTATTTGTTTTCATTAAAATATTTAATATTTTCTGGAACACCATAAATAAAAGATTTATTGTGTTTTCAGTTACTTTTTCGTTGGAATGTGTCCACTTCTTTTTAAATTCTCGCCTATGTGATGGAAATCATGCGATCGTTATTTCACATGTGGTTTGAAAATTTATTTTTTGCATGTGCTGCAGTTTAACTACTAATGTTGAGAAAACAAATATGAAAGAGAATAATGGTTGGAATTTTAGGTTTCATATTTTTACCTAAAATTATTTGAAAATGTTACAAGATTTTATCTAAATGAAAAGAGAACGTATTAAGTTTTATTTGTACGCCATATTATTTGTTTCCTAAAACCTTCATTAAACAAAATAGACAAAATTCACTTTGGTATTAAATCGTCAATTTTCTTGCGATTGTAAACCACATTATATCTATTATGCGATTTCAAATAGTAATCGCCAATTTTATGCCATATGCGATTCTCATCACATAACCATTAATTTCATTTTTAATCAGCTTTAGGTGTTATTTAAATATTTTTTACTATAACCCAAAACATTTCAAATGGACTGAATTCTAGACAGTGTAGGGGATTGGCCTCCTTTGGCACATAGCAGCACACTCAGCTACTTCTTTGTTATAATGAGAATATATATGAGGCTAAACAAATTATAATTAGTTGTACTTTCTAACGATATGAAGGAATCTTTTCTGGCTGCACTCATTTGCGTACATTTCTCTGTTAAAAGTGTAATTTGTTATTAACAGAACGCTTTTTTCCCTCACATGTCTTGTTAAACCAAAGGTTTATTCGACAGTTTCGATCTGTTTACACAATATTTATCTTATATATTTCCCATAACATATGTGATATGGAATTACTAACCAGAATGCAGTAAAAAGTTCGAAAATATATCACTTTATATCACTTTTTAGGCAATATATGTATATATATATTTTTTTTTCTAGCGTTCCTATTAGGATTTTTTTTTTGTACTTCGTGGAACTTCAGGCCAGTAATTTTTTTAACTTTTCTGATAAAAGATATAGATCAGTTTAAAGAATGAGCCTAGGGATCGCAATTTCCCGCACTTTGTGATTTCCCCGGATGACGGGAAAAATTTTTCGAATTCCCGGGATTTCCAGGCTCCCGGACCAAAAACTATAATTATCACTACATTCATTAATTGAACAGCTGAGACACAATTAGGATATTAGTCTTTGCATTAGCAGATTTAAAACAGGACTGTAAATGTACTGAGACAGGGAAATTTGGTTAATTGCTTAAACCACTAATTAATAAACTGGAATGAATAGTGAAATATTATATGCGGTGAAAGCGTTTTTTGGATACCGATACAATATTAAGCAATATTGTTATTCCTATTTAAAAGGTATGTACCAAAAATCAATAGATATATCAGAAATAACGAAATAAAAATTTATTACTCATTTATGTTACTTATAAAATGCTATATATATATATATATATATATATATATATATATATATATATATATTTATTTTGAAATCGGAAGCCAGTTAACAAATTTTTCTTTAGTGTTGTCTACAGTGTTGCCGTTTTGGTTATTTTTATTCAAAACTGGTTATTTTACATTCCAATGTGGAGATGGTGATATTTTTAAGTTATAAAAGGTCAACAATTTCTAAGAAAATTAAAATTTTATAATTTTAAAAGTGCTTTGTATTATTTTTTAACAAAGCTATAATAATTTTCCAACATTTTTAATTTTAGTCATTTTATTTCTAATTTGGTTTTTTTTCAAAATTTTGGTTACAAAAATTGGTTTGCCATGGCAACACAGGTTGTTTATGCCACTGACAAATTAATAACGTATATTGAAAATACCTAAGATATTAATTATTAAAAATAAAAATCTTTTGAAAATAATATTGTCAATAAATTACTTTGAATTTGGATTCTTTCAAAATGTTAAAGGCAAATGTTTACTTTTCTTTAGCAAACACTTCTGATTAATAAAAAAAACATTTGTTGTGTTTTTTATTATTATTATTCCCGTTGTGTGCTAATTTAAATAATCAATTATACTAAAATATTACCACATGCATGAATATTTACTAAAAATTTTATTTTATCTTCAAATACAGTCATATTGGTAAATTTTAGGCAAATTAACATCCCCCTATGTCCCTATGTCCCTTTACAAAATAAACATATAGGAGGAATAGACACACATGAATAATATCAACAACATCACCGCATCACAATTATTAATAAATTTTTCTAACTTCTGCTTACTTTATTTACCATACAGGAAGAATTTATTTAACTTCAATTCATATAAATATGAAAACATTTATTTTTTTGAGCCTATCAAAAATATATAAAACATAAAATAAATATAAAGATCTCTATATAAGTAGCATCATAAAATTGCCGTGGCAGCCATATGGTTCCCTCTGGGCAAAAGTTATTTAAACATGCAACTGGACATATAAAATATTTGTGTGGTATGATAATTTTAGTTTTTGCTGTTGCTGCTTTTATATCCCATTTTCATGTCGTTGACATTAAAATTGTATGTTTATGATGACGATCATCATCATCATTTTCATCAACGAAGGTGTAGTTTTTTCCCGTTGGGTAGAGGGGGTAGTTATGGTTTTAAGTAAATGATTTAAAAATGTTTTTTATTAACAACATACTTACATATGTTTTACATGTGCATGTGAATGTAAAGCTATAAATATTATTTTTGTTATAATAAATATATTTTAGATGCATTATAGGGAAAAGTGTCTTAAGAGGTACATAAATATAAAATTTATTTTAAATATAAATTTTCATGAAGTTGGAAAGTTTTTAACAGCAATCAACAGTACTGCTCTTTTGGAAAATAACGAAATGAAACCTTACTCATAACATTCTATAGCGACGGTACAACAATGGCCGTCAGTATGTCTGTCCTTTCACACTTTATTTTAGTTAGGCTTTTTCTTGTTTTTCTTTATTTTTGTCACCCTGTATATTTTACTTAGCAACACAAATGTTTTGTTTTTCATTCATTCACAATAAATTTATTTATTTATATTTATTTTCGATATTTCATGTGGGATTATTTATAAATATAGTAAATTGTACTAAATATATTTTATAATGTTAAAAAAAGAAAAAAATATATATTTATTTAAAAAACAAAGAACTATTCTTTTACAAAAAATAAAGGTATTTCAAAAAATAATCTTTAAAATAATTTAATTGAAACTATTTATGGTGAAATTTATTATAAAATATATTTAATTGATAGACAAATGTTGGAAAGATAATGGTAAATATTTTATGATAAAATGCATTTTTTATAGAATCCCAGCAAAAAATTTGGTTACCATGTAATAAGTTAACAAGCTAATATAATGGTTCTTTACTACCTACACATTAGCTGAATAACTAAATATTTTAACACGGCACTTTTAAAGTCATTGCTGATATGCCATTACAAGAACTAATTACTTCCAAGTTGTTCAATAACTCGTTGATTTCGAAGTACTCGTATCACAGAAGTCGTTATTAGTGAAAACAATAGGAACTAGTTATATTTGTAGTTACAAATAACAAATTAAATGACAGAAAATAAAAAGCAGGTTTTTTCTTTTATTTTAAAGGTAAAAAGAAAATTTTATATACTTGAATTACTGATTTCAAAACCTAACAATAACATATCTATTTTGGCGTGCCAATTAAAGTTTTTAAGTTGAAATTTACATATCTATATGCATATGCAAAATTTGCCTTTTCTTGTACATATATAAAAATATATGAATTGGTAAACTGACTTAAGAAATAAATAAAAAATAACATTTTCAAAAATTTATAAAAAATTACTAAACTACTTCTACGTCATGCAAGCGATATGCTGTTTTCATTGAAAATTAATTACATCTGTAACTACATGGTTTTTGCTGGGATTTCAATAAAAAAAAAATGTGTGAAACGTATAATTGATATTTGGTTAAAATATTTATATTTTACGAAAGAAAAACAAGTACAAAGATAAAATTTTAAAACTGGATTTTATAAATTTTTTAAATACATTTTGGTTAAGTAATAGAAACATAAGTGTTAATAATAAAGAGTTTAAAAACAAAAGATAAGGATTTAATAAACAAATAATAAAGAATTAAGAAATATTTACTACAGATTTATAAAAGCAAAAATTAAGATTAAAATAAAAAATAAGTAAAAAATAATACATAAGATTCTCAAAATTTAGATTATTTCAATAACAAAGAAAATATATTAAATTGGAAATATTATAAAATCAAACTTTTAAAATTAAAATTAAATTTAAAAATTTCATATTGAAATCAAAATTTCAATATAAAAATTGTAAAATTTTCAACTATTTTCTTTAATTTTACACTACTCTAACCCAATAACTTTAAGTTTAAAAATTTGAATCCCTTATAAACCACAGGTGTCATTTTAAAAGCGTTACAGCTTTTATCAATAACTTTGCCTAAAGCCTCACCCCGCTTGCGCTTTTTGCTACTGCATTAACAAAAAAAAAAAATCATTTAATCTCAAATCTTTAATATTTCTGACTTTTTCCCTATAATTTTTTCCTTTGGCTATATTTTTCCAGCTATTCATTTCCGTTTAATGTTTTTTCTCTCCAGTTAATATCAGTGTTCATGTCATGACTTGTTTCTGTAATTAATTTCATTATTTTTCGTTGATTTCAGCATAAACAAGTTCAGGCTATAAGCGTGATAAAAAAAGCAGAGCAAAAATTAATTGAATTTCTTTTTTTTCCATTTAGTTACTTTTGTTTGCTAAAAACGTGTAAATCATTGCTTTCAATATTAATAGCCACAAGAATGAAAATAAAAAAAAGAACATGAATTGAAACTCTCACTTTCTAATGGTACTTTGAATGAAAGTACGAGTAAATGTGTTTACAGAATATAAAGTGGACATTTTTGCATTAGTAACAAAAATGCTTGAAAAGATTTATATTTTTGAATTTCGCTTTCATTTTTTGTATATCAAAAGAAAAAAACTTTACTTTCCCTTGGAAAAACAATAACAAAAGTGTTTATAATAGAAAATGCTACGTTTAGCTATAAATGAAAACGGCAGTGTATTAAATAATTTATCAAGTTTGTTCCAGCAATCTTTAAGAGTTTCTTTTTTTTAGATTATGACTCACAGTGGTTAATTTTTGTAACTTTTAACCCATAGTAATGGTAATAGGACACTCATAGAGGTTAAATGTTTTTTTCTCAGGAAGATATTCAGACGAATATAAAAAAGTCATAATATTTGTAATATACAATTTTAAAGTTTCGTAGTTCCAATAGTGGTATGAATAGTTTCCATTATTATTAAGAAATATAACGACAAAATAATAGACTATAATTGTAAAATATCGACTTTAAAATTTTCCGATATTTGAAAATATAAAAGTTTTTGATTTATTGAAAACCTTTAATTATTTTATCTGCAACAAAATGTTTGTTAATTAAAACATCCTAATAAAATTCCTGGTGAAGTTCGACTTTATTGTTTGAAATGAAAAACTGAATAATCATTTAATACTCAAATAAAAGCAGTTTCACGAAATTGAAAAATAATACTAATAATATTAATAATAATAATAATAATAATTTTTAGAATTTTAATAAAGTCCACTTTTGTTGTTCGGTTTTTAAAAGACGTTAGCAGAATATTTAAAACACATAAAATAGGTCAACTTCAAAAAGAAGTATACTGGTACTTATTAAAAGATTTGACTGCCTTTTTTTATAATGATATCAATAAATTCTTAAAATTAAGTTTTTATTTAGAACAGAATGAGTGATTGTTTCTCAATATATATATATATATATATATATAGATATATATATATATATATATATATATATATATATATATATATATATATATATATATATATAATTTTTACAAATTATAAATTTAAAACTTGGAACATTGCCTTTCAATTTTTAACTGAATAAATAATTTGTCCGCTATATTGAAAAAGTTGACCCAGGTTTTGTCAAATTGTGGTTTTATTTTAACACAAATAACTAAATAGCACATACAAGCAAAAAATCATTTGTAAATGCTTTAAAATTATATAAAAATCTCTGAAATCGAAAGTACAATTTAAATTTGACAAACGGCTAAAAATATTTCATGTCACAGGTATAACATACGACTCTATAGATTCGATCCTGCTAGTTTCTCTTCCATACTTGAATGCGAACATTCTTATACTACGCCTGCATAAATTTCGTATAAAAATCAAAAAAAAAAAAAAAAAAAAAAAGAAAAAACAATCTACCTCACTGTGCAGTATTTTAAAATTGTTTTTGTTATTGACTATATCATACATATGAAATAAAACTACAATGAAATTTATTCTTTGATCCTATCGCGAAATTCAAAAAAATACACTTTTTACTACGGAGGTTGCCTTTTATTTCTGTTTCCTAAGGTAACTTTCAAAAATCTTTAAAAGTCTTTTGAAAAAAAGGAAATTTACAAAACATTGTTTTGTATAAATTGTGGCTTGAATTTACTAAGCAACAATATCCTTTATGTAACCCTTGGGTCCATTGCACACTGGAGCGGAAATGAAATTTTTTGTAACTATAAATCTATATAAAATATAAAACTGCGTTGCAGAGGAGCGCTCAGTAGCTCAGGAGCGAAACTACTGGAGCTCAAAATAGGATACCTCCGACATAGAAAATTTTTAACAAAAATTTCTTCAAATATTTCAAGTATTTTTATATTTTCTTAAAACTGTAAGGCCAATGAAAAGCATGCTTGAACGTGCTATTTATCCCTTATAGTTTTTAAGTTATTTGCATTTGAAATTTCAACTATCTCAATTTTACAAAATCTTGGTCTAATTTTTTAAATATATAGACCAACAATTTCAATAGATTTTGTATCATTTTTGCAGTAAGTTAAAGAACAAAATTATCTATCGAATAAAGGAAATTTAAAGTCGATTTCTTGCCGAAAAAGTGTTACATTCTTTTTTCTCTAAAATAAAAAAGTAATTTTATATTTTTCCAAAAGAGAACTTCACGTCCCAATACAGAACTTGATCTATTTTGTATTAACCCAGCAAAAACTTGTTGGTTCTTGGTATTGGCAACTGTTTATTAAAGGAGTTTCTTGGTAATGTGGCTCGTTATTTGCACATATATATTACATAAATAAATACTCAGTAGTATAATAGTACAGTAAAATTGTTATCACGTAGATCAGTTGGCTAGAGCGATGGATTAACAACCAGATGGTTGTTGGTTTAAACCCATTCTTATGCTGTTAGTTTTTTTTTTAACAAAATTATTAAAAAGATATTTCATACTAAAAAAAACTTTTGTCACTTAGAAAATTAAGAGCGAGATAGTGTACTAACTAAGACGTCAGTCATTAGAAGCTAATGGTTAATTTCTGCCCAAGTTTAAATCTCACTGACTGTATAATTTTTTTGTTTTTTTTTATTTTTATTTTAGTTTGGGTACATATTTTTGAGTATCCCTATTATCTAAAAATAACTACATGAATTTGTGAACAACTCGAAGAAAAATAACTAGTTATTCAGGCAAAAAATTACTAATTTAATTTTGATTCCAATTATACCTGCTAACTTACCAGAAAAACAAAATTTTTGCTGGCGAAATTTTGATTTTAGCCTATATGTTATAAATCTTAAAGCGTGAGTTTAAAAACAGAATGCAGTTTCGGAATCTCCGACGTATTCTAAAAAGTCTGCAAGTGTGTTTAATGCCACATACAACAAATATGGATTTTATAGGTAAACTTAAAAAAAAATCCCATTTTTAGCATTTTCGCCTGTTTTTTTTTTTTAGAAATTTTGGGATTCGTTTTACAAAAATCTTATTTTTACGCTTTATTATTTTAAGTGTTGGTCTACAATCACCGAAAATTTCGTTAGGTTATCTTAACAAACAAAAATTCTATTACAGATAAAATAATTATATTTTATCCAAAGACTCATTTTTTACAAAAAAAAAAATATATATACTTCAATTCTAAAATTGGAAAAGTATGAAATGGTTTTTTTTTTTTTCTAAATAAATACTGCTGCAACTACTGTTGAAACTACGCTGCTTTAAAATTTAATATGCCACGAATATTTTCAAAACCTCCCCCCCCCCTCAAAAAAAAAAAAAAAAAAAAAAAAAACGATCATGATTCAAAAAAAGAAAAAACAGTTTGCTTTTGTTTTTCAGAAGTAGAACTAAGTGCATTTTTTTACTATTTGGAACTTAATGACTACTTCCAAAAAAGTGAAAATAGATGTATTTTTAGTAGTTAAAAATGTTAATAATTTCGAAGAAAATTTAAATTTCACAAATTTTGAAGTAGTTTTGTTATCTCTTAATAAAGTTAAAACAGTATTTTCATTAAAAAAATTTTATAAACATTGTTTTAATAGAAGTACTTCAAAAGCAATGAACAGGAAGCACAAAATAACTACATCCTACCAATGACAATGAGTTAAGAAAAAACTCATGCAGCTCTTTTTCAGCACTAAGTACTTCCTTCCAATGAGAACACAATGTTATAATCACGACTTTTTCAGCTATTTTTTAGTTCCTTTTTTTGCTGGGTATGAGCATTTTATTTGACTACTATGCGATTCTCATTGTTTTAATATATGCGATCAAAACATAACCTTGAAAAAATAGATAAATTTAAATAATTTACATATTTTTAGTTTAAAAGAACACCATTACGAATGTTAAAATAAGTAAGAAAGCTATTGGCGATCAAGCCCGACCATATGATACCCCGTACCATTATATGTTTACATATATATGTATATATATGAGTAAACATTTTCAGAGAAGCTCTTATGTGGAACTAAATTGTTCGTGGAATTTATGCACGTTGAAGTGATTTTCGGAAGAAATGTCATATGGGAGCTACAGCCAATTATGGACCGATCTTATTAAAATTGGGCACACTAATGCATTCTTATATAAAACTTATTAGTACCAATTTTCACTGAAATCATGATATATTTCTTATGTCAAAGTAATCTTATGTTCCAAATTTAGTCGAATTATCTTTAAAATTGCGACCTGAAATTTGTGTACAAAGTTTAAATGGATAGATAACCAATCAGACAGATCGACAGACGGATATTGTTAAATCGACTCAGAGAATGATTATGAGTATGTGTTTGAATATATTTTCTGTACGTTGCAAGCATCAGCACAAACGCATGATACCCCAACCACCTATGGTGGTTTAGAATATAAATAGTCCAAATGTGGTGCTTTTCAAATTCATCTACATTTCCACAATTTTGAGAATATCAATTCATTTATTAAAATCATTTGAAAAAGAATAACAATATTTTTGTGTCAAAATATAAATTAAGAAAGTTTCAAGTTTTTTTTTTTTTTTTTTTTCTTTCAAAAATAAAAATCTAAGTGAAAAAAAAAAAATGATTTAGATGCTGATAAGTGAAAAACAACTTCAAAAACAAGAAACTCAGTGTCCTTTTTTTCACTCAATCTTTCTCTCTCTCTCTCTTTCATCATACGCATTTAGGCTTTGGTAAGTAAAACGTCCTAAAGTCATTTGATTATTATTGTATTGTAGCCTATAGCTTAATAACAAAAGCAAAACTTATAATAACAAAAACAAAATTTAAAAGTATGAAAAAGCGAAAAAAATTCGAAATTGGAAAGAACAATTCATGGTCGCGTCTGTCAAAATCAGCACAAAATCGTTTTTTTCTTTTGGCTGCTTTTATTTCGATATATCTTTTTTCTGCTGTTTTGTTGTTTGCATTTTGACAATGATTAATATTGTTTTTTATTCTTGTTGCTATTGTTTTTTTTGTAGCTTTGTACATTTTTTTAGCAAAACGCAGGCTAAAAAAAAGAAAAATATTAATGATTATTTCCGTTTCCTCTTTTGTAAATTCGTAAACAAAATAAACAATATTAAAAATATATGACAAAAAAGCGTAAGTTTTTTCAACGTTATTTCAATGCGGCTTATATTTGTTAGAATAAAAAAAAACGATTTAATTTATTTTAAAATGCATAAATTTTATTTTTCTTTTGTTTTGTTTTGATGATTTGAAAAGATAAATTTAAAGGCTTTAAGGATAATATATCACCATTTTTAAAAATCTACTGCTTCCTAAAGTTTTGAAGCCACAAGTAATGAGAAAAAGTAGTTTTTGTATTCAGATTTAAAATTTCTAAGAAAAGATTTACCGAAGTTATGAGTCCAAATATGAGGAAATTAGTAAGTTGTAATATGTTTGTTATTTGGATATAAACAGTTCTTTTGTTAACTCATGAAAATAAATTTCATAAAATATAAATTCTTAATGAAATTATTGATATTTATGTGCCCATTGTTATTTTAAAATTATGCAAATTTTTCATTCGCTATCTTCATTTTTATGCTTTTTTGCCACTAAACGTTGGAAACGGTTTTCATAAAATGAAAGCGTAAAACTTTCTCTATACAATGGCCAAACTAGTAGTTCCATTTATGTGAACTTCCCTAAAGTTTTACAAAAATCTGTGTTTAACCATTAAGCACTTTTAATTCAACTTAACAATGGTTATTAGTGAAAATACCTTCAATCCACAGTTATATTTATAATAGCTTTTAATAAACGATTAAATGTTAAAACTCATCATTTAACATCTTCTTTTAAAACTCTTATCTCAACTAAATACAACAAAATAGTAGAGAGCAAAAATGCAGAATGGATTAAGTGACTAAGAGGGAAGATATCTAAGAGTGGACAAAATCGATTTGAAAATATTTTACTACGAAAATATTTGGAAATAATTTTTGTTTAACAAAAATCTATTATTTCGATAGAAGACTTTACTTCTCTAGTATATCGTTTTATTTTCATCTTTATATTAGGTTTTTATTCTAGAAATACTGTGATCATCCTGAAGCATACACTTTATTTTTTTGGTGTCACACTTGAGATCATAAATTATTAGTATAGCAAATTCATAGGTACTTAACGGATCGGCTTTACATCATAGATAATAATTCTTTTCGAGACAAACCATTACACAATGGGGCAGAATCAAAATTTTTTGGAAATAAATCTATAACTTCTAATCGGCTGGCTGCATTTCCAAAAAAAAATCCTTTTTTTGGGATTTTCACCAGTTTTTTGGGAATTGTGGTATTTTTTGCCAAAAATCTTAATAATTTCAAATTACAAATTTCAACAATTTCGTTTGATTATATTTATAATTTTTCCAAACACCTAATTATTACAAATATTTTATTTTAATTCCAAAAATCAGAAAAACTATACTTTTTATTTTTTTTAGTAAATTATGTTATCTAGCTGACGTAATTCTTAATTTTGTATAAAAGGATTGAACTCAATATATTTTACAGAACCAAAACCACTGTTCTCTTATTTACTTATGACTTTGTAACATCCACAATACTTATAGTATTGTATTGTTTGAATATATAATTAATTTTAAAGTAGCGTAGTTTTGTTTCTATAAGATATATTGATTTTAATCCCTTTTGATGTAATTAAGAATAACATCAGCTAGACAATAGAATTTATTTAAAAAATTGGAGTTTACAGTTTTTTATATTTTTGTAATAAAAATTAATTTGGTTTTAATTGATTGTTGGAGAAAGTATAAATATTTGATCCATAACAAAATCTTTATTAGTTAAGATAATGCAACGAATTTTTTGGCGATTGTTGACTTTATTATTTGAAGTGTAAAATAATTTAATATTTCTAGAAAAATTAGTAAAAAAAACAACGAAAATCCTTAAAATCGGATTTTTTTTTAATTTTGTTCATAAAGTCCACATTTGTTGTAGGTCTGGAAAAAGACGTTAGCAAACTCTTAAGAATACATCAAAATTCCAAAACTGCATTATGTTTGTGGATTCATGCTTTGAGATTTTAGAACATATAGCTTAAAGTCAAAATTTCTGTACAAAAAAGGGTGAATTCGGGAAGATTTGTATTTAGCCATATTGTATAATTCAAATAAAAAGATTGTGTAATTGAAATCGTTTTCAATTTTAAAATCATGTCTGTGAAGATACCTTGCAGAAAAGTATAAAATTATATGTTCATAAGGAAAATTGTATTTTAGAAAAAAAAAGAGTACACTTTTTAGAAAAAATATGTATATATATATATATATATATATATATATATATATATAATTCCAAAAAAGTCAGAAAATATAGTCAGTCAAGCACGAACATATGGTACCCTACACCATTGTATATGTGCATCGACATTTTGGAAGGGTCCATATACATATTACCATTTTCATAGTAACATTTATATGGCATTTATACATTTTGGTTACTTCCCGAAAGTGGGTCTTATATGACAGCTATGGTCAATTATGGACCGATCTTCAGGAAATTTAGCGCACGGATTTATACTTATACAAAATTTCTTTGTGCCAAATTTTTTGAAATTGCCATTTAAAAATATGAGGGTTACAAATCTGGGCTTTCGATTTATTTCTGCGCTGCTATTATTGAATGCGGAATTTTCAGTTGTTCAACATACAGTAGGGGAAACTGGGGTACTATGGCGTATGGGATAATTTATTTATTTATTTATTTTGCAAAAAGACTACAGATAATTGTTGCCATTACTGCAATACATTTCTTAATTATATGTCATCCATGAAACCTCTGTTGTTATTGCTTATCGGTCACAACCAAATAAAATATATTTAAAATATAAATATAAATAAAAAATATATTTTTTTAAGTACTAATGTTTCTGAGCATCAGATTCAAATCAATCGGTGAATACAAAATTAAATATATGATTTAACTCATATTAAAATTATAAATAGTTTTGTAAAAAAAAAAAAATTATAATATCTTTTTTAACTTAAAAATTATCGGGGTAAAATTTATAATTTATGAAATTTTCCACCTATTTTTTACAATTTTTCCAAAAACATAGTAACAATTTTATTGTATTTTTATTTAATAGATTTTTTTTATATTGACGGCTACATGAATGAAATTATATTGAAATAATATGGCATGCAATTGAAGTGATAGTTTATATAATCAACTTCTACTTATTTAAAATAAATAATTGTATTTCGAAAAACACAACCGAAATTAGTACACAGTTTATTAAAAATTGTTGGTAATTGTAATTAAAAATTTGGTTATGTTGTTTTATATAAAATTTTAACCATCAATTCTGTTATAGTATTAGGTATTTTAGTGCAAATCGGCTTGTCCAACCAACATAATAATAATAAATAAATTTTTAAGCTTGACATTTGTTAAAAATTAAATAAAGTGAGAAAAAATTTTTTGATTTAAAAACTTAAAAAATAAAAAATACGAATAAATAATTTAAAAATTTCTCTTTAAAGATGAGAACATTTGATAATTTATATTTGGTAAATAATTTTAATTTGTTGGAGCGAATGTACATTTACATATATTGCATTCAAAATAGATGCCATTATAAAAATAAAAAATACGAATCTTTAAACAAATTCATCTATAAACTATCAGTTTCTATGCCTTATATCCCTATTGTAATGTTAGATAAAGAGTGAGTAGTCTGCAAATTTTGTATTAGATCTGTTTCGAAAGGAACCAGATGGATTACCTAGAACAGGGTTAATAGTTATATAAAATCATTAATTTCTTTAATATGTATATTTATAAATATTTATTCTGCTGTAGTTACGGGAGTAATATGTAATGGACGCAAAAATTAGTCGCACACAGCGTTACTGTTGAGAATTTTTAAAAGGTGTACAAAAAAGAGGATTTAAAGAACATAATGTCGTCAAAAAAGGGGCCAACTGCTTCAATACCTAAAAAATTCTTAAAATTTATTTATTTGATAAAAAAATATATAATAAAACAAAAACATAAAATATAGATTTTAAAATAGTTAATATTATTATTAATTAATATTCTGTACTTTTATACGAGGTCTTTACCCGGATTCCAATCTTACAAATCCCCGTCTAATAAATTTAGGACTGAATGCATGGATTCACAAGTGTTGACATTAAGTCTGTTAGGAAATTTATTTTTCATTAGTGATAATTTAGAAAAAAGACGTTCCGCTGAAGCACTGCTATAAGCCAAAGTAAACATATAAATTAGGATATAAGTATTCATCAAATTTATTTTTCAATTTTCCCAATCATGTCCAAAAAGATTCAGCATTTGATGTTTTAAATGTTTGTACATAAACTATTTCATTAGCTTTAGTTTTCAACAGTTTAAGTACATTTACAATTTCTTCGGGGTCTTTTTTTATATCATTATACTGTGAAAGAATCTCAAAATAAGTAATATTTTCTTCCTAACTTAGTTTCTCGTCATTTAGTACATATCCTTAAAAAGTCGTCAATTAGTTCCACTTTAAAAAAGGGGCCAAAAAAGTGGTTAAGTGGTTGAAATTGTCGACAAACTTTAACGCTGGTCGCTCATTTAGTAAATGCTAAATGCAAGTTTTCGTTACGCAGTCGATATATGTATGCATGCTATTCATCTTGAATTTTTTATAGAAAAGTTATCGTTAGCTTAAATTTTCTAGAGAAAAGTAAACGATAACTAAATCTCAAAATGAAAACAAATTTGTTTTCATTTTGAGATTTTGGCAAGACTACTGACAAATATTAATTTTTTATTTAAACCGCACCCGAATTATTTTTTAAAGCAGTTCGAAATACCATATTATTTGGTTATTACAATCTTTTCGATTGGTAAAAAGTTCGGTTGCCACAACGAACCTGTTTTCTTTTTGTACGTAGGAAGTCTTACAAAAGCAACAAGAACATATGAAAATTTTGAATTATTCAATAAACTTATTAGCGAAAGATAAATTAATCTTATTATTTTTATGCAAAACATTAGACAATAATGCACTCAAAAAGATATTGGTTGGTATTTTATTGAAGTTAGATTAAAGTATGCTCCATATGAACTCTGAAGTAGTACGAATTACGTACTAGTTCATCAGAAGCTCTGAACACTATATTGCACCTAACACCTATATGCGATAAGATTATTTGCAAGAAATGTATGGGCATGCGAGGATATTAAGTTTAATACCCCCGCAATTCAATCAATTTACCGACTATATGATTCCCCAGATGGACTTCCGAAATACTATTAAATTCCTATTCCCCACCAGGAATGAATGAAGAAGGGGAAATCTTCTTGAACAATATGGAACTAGGATATACACTGACGGCTCAAAGATGAACTGCGGTGTCGGCTCTGATGTTTTTTCTAACAATCTTGGAATTAGGCACACATATAGACTCCCTGATGAGGCAAGGGAATATTGGTTTATTTGTCGACAGCCAAGCGGCAATACTATCGCTCAAATCACCTAAACCTACCTCTATTTTAGTCAGACAGTATAGAAAGGAACTGCTAGGACTAAGTCGACTGTATGACATTACTATAGTCTAGGTTCCTGCGCATAGGGATTACTACGGTAATGAACAGGCAGACGAATTAGCCCGGGCAGGCTCTGCTATGAATGCCTCCTTATCGGTTTCTGTCGCAATCCCTTTAGAAACAGTCAAAAGCAGAATCCATAAACACTTTCTAGAAAAGGCGAAAAATATATGGCGAAATCTGGACAAATGTAGAGTCGCGAAAGAAACGTTGCTTACCTACATGCAACGCTCAGTGCAACTCATTGGCAACAAACTTAAGGACATCTCGAGACTAATAGCATTGTTTACAGGTCACTGGACGATCGGAAAACATGCAAGCAGACTTGGTCTCCCTTACAATGCATATTGTCGTAGTTGTGACAGTTATTGGTTGTGATATGATGGATGTTGGTCCGAAACAAAAACTGAAGTCGTCATTACGGCCTAATTCCTTTTTTTGAGTAACGGGTGCGAATTCCATCAAACTATATATATTTCATGGACAGTAAATCCTGAAACCGTTTCCTATTTTAAACTCAATTTGTTTGTTAATCTCTGTAAATAAATTTGCTCGTATTGAAGTGATTCAATTAACTGCGAATCAGCGAATATATATATGTATATATATATATATATATATATATATATATATATATATATATATATATATATATATATATACTTTATTTGCAATAACTATGACTTTAGCATCCTTCCCTTAAAAACTGCAAACTTTTTTTTTCTTCCCAAAAAGACAAACTACTTCCACCCCCAGAATAATGACTATTACTTACCTACAATATAAAAAGTTGTACCCTCTAGAAAAAAAAAACAGAAGTAAAACTATTTTGCTATTAAATTTTTTTCCTTTAAGTTAAATATAAATATAACGAGAGGGTTTGACCATACCTTAGAGGTTAAAATAATAACTTCTTTAAAAACTACTTACTCAAAATTGTGGATTGCAAGAATACAATGAAACGAAAAACAAAAAAACGAAAAATGTATGCGATCTATAAGGCATACAAGGAGGAGGAGGACAAAAATCATAGTAATGGCTAACAATTGCTTAAGACTTAAATAATGGGATTTTTGGAAATTTCTTAAAGAAAAGGTCGTTAATGTGTTCCCTCTATAAAAAATCTATAGAATGTTTTTGAAACTTCTTATACTTTAACCATTATTGTTCCTTCCTACTATATTTACATTTGCAATTCATCTAAATATATGTGTATATTATTGTTAAGCTTAAGTAATTTTCTTTAAGGAAAAGCATTTTATTATTTCTTTGGACATTTTTCATATTAAAGAGGTGTAACAATCAACTAATACTGCTGCTTACTTGCTATAACTACTAACCCTATAATTCAACACAACCTGGCCAGCAGACACGCAGACGGACAGATAATGTAGGAAAAGAAATACATATCCATTACATTGCATAATAAATGGCTATTTACACTATGTGCTTTAAAAAAAATCAACATACACACATACACAACAACTACTTAACTAAGTATCTAAAACATTTTACTTATATTTGGAGGTAGTTGTGTGGGAGTGGTAACCCCTTTAAGCATACAACATCCCTCAAATCTAAATATGTGTGTGCTCATACTTAAGCCTAATTACAAAAAAAAAAAAAAAAAAGAATACTTTTGTACTTAAGAAAATAGATCAGGCTGCTGAAACAATTTACAGGGCGTTTACTAGTTTCTTACAATACTTTATTTTCTTAGTTGTTGTTTCAATTTGTCGTGAAAAAAGTGAAAATTTTCTATTATCTTGTCCTTTTGTATATTGTTTTGGAAGCTGTTTAGTAAACTGTTGTATAAGTGGTATAGTTATGGGTAGCGAAAATGATATATTTTTTTCCTTGTACATAAATATTTAGATTTCAAAATGTGTATAAATAGGTATGCATGACATTTTATATACGACTATTTAAAACAGGTCACTAGGAAATATTTTAAATTAACTAACTACATTTGCCAATATAAAAAAAAAAAAAAAATTTAAAAAAAAAAAACACGCAAAGCAATTTTACAATTATGCACTTTTTTTTTTTTTTTTTGGCTTCAAAAATAGAAAAAATATATTTTAGCGATATTTCCGCCATTAATGAACCGATAATTAATAAAAAAAAAATTCAGAAGCTTTGTCGACATTGATGTATATTATATATCATATACATTTGGGTGTTCGGTTTGTATGGAGAGAAAATATGATATCGATGTTCCCAGCTGAAATGAAAATTTACTTCATTTTCAAAATGTTCATTTCTTTCCTGATGTAGGTCAAAATTAAAAAGGTTCTTTTTTCTAATTTTTCCAAACATAGAAAGAAAAACTTCATTCTAAAATCAAATTTATTTTTCTTAATCTTTGCAAAAATTGTACTTAAAAATTTAAGTACAATTCGTACTGTGGTATACTTAAAGTAAGAATAAAAAGGGATTGATTTAAAAACTAAGAATGAAATACTTCATTTAAGTATTAAAATTCTAATACTAAGAACAAATTGTACTTAAAATTTGATTTAAGAGAAAAATCTTTTATAAATTTGTGAGAGAATATTAGTGGAATGAAATTTACTCTCACTGCTCTCTCACTCTTTATTTGTCTATTGGTATCTTTCAAACTTCGTCATACAATTATTAGTCATTTGTTTTAAATTTTTTAAACGGTGTTTTTTTTTTCACAAATGTGTGACCAAGAAATGAAAGTAACTTCTATTGAATGATGACTTATGCCTGCTCCACCTTCTTAAAGTGTTAATTTAGAAGCTACTATTTATTATTTAAAAGATAAGTGCAAATTAAAATTGTAAAGAAATATGGGGCATATGTGAAATACATGAAGTATTTAAAATGAAAACTACGTTTTAAGTACAATTTATTTTTTTATTAACATAATTGTATTTAAATAAATTAACAATAACAACGATAAATTATATATCAGGTATGTAATATTTACATCTATACAAAAAACATGCTAATTTTTTTTCAAAGTACATAGAAAAATAAAAAAATTCTTTCTTACAAACGAACAACTTTCTTTGTTTTTAAGAGAGCTACGTCATTGATTAAGAAATTATGTGTTAATTTAAGTACAATTTCTACTTACATATTTATACATGAATGTATATTTACAAATGCTTTGTAATATTCTCTTATAGTAGTACGGTTTTAACAGATGAAGGGAGGGTACAGCAAATTTAATTCTACTCTCTTTGAGATTTTTTTGCATTGCATTTTTTGTCATGTATTTATAAACATGTAAGTAGGAATTATACTTAAATCAAGACTAATTTCTTAATCAATGAATTAGTTCTCTTAAAAAAAAGCTATTTGTTTCTAAGGAAAAACTTTTTTTTTTTTGTGAAAATACAAGAGGTAAATTTGAAAATTGGTTAGAGGGCGATTTTAGAGGAGAACATGTTTTGAATAATGTTAGTATTCAATATAATTTTTTTATATCAAATGCATGAATCAATATATTTATGATTTTTTATTTATTACTCTTTTCAATATTATTATTTCATTTAGAGAGGCAACAAGGGAAACCGAAGTAGAAAGTTATTCTACAAGTAAAACAACTACTTAAAATTATATATAAAATAAGTAAAAATTATATATAAAATAAGTATAAAAATTCGGAAATAAACGCTTTATTGATTCAAATTTATATTTCTTAAATCAAGTGCATCTTGGGAGTAATTGTGCTCCAAGATTTCTAAAAATAAGAAACATTTGAGATTAATTCAAGCCAAAATAGGCTTAAATAGAGCTAAGATTAATATTTTTTGTCATTCTTTATTCAAGCAATTCGCACTTGGTTCAAGAAAATCCGTACTTGTCGTAGTATTGACACTTCTTCAGATTGATTTAAGTACGGATTACTCAATATCGTAAGAAATGTCTTTAAGACGCTCATTTAATGATATAACAATAGCTTTAGAGCAGGTCCTATTTAGTCCGAAATTTTGCAATTTTTATAAAAAAGTTGGGTATATGAATTTCTTATACATAAATATTAAAAAATAAGACCAAAACACAAAATATAATTCTCTAGGAGTTATACGAAAACCTTGTTTGAATTTTATTCCATTATTTCTTCATAAATAAAAGTTTTTATATGAAGGGAAGTTAAATGAGTTTAGCATCAAAATATATGCTTTCTAATAATATATAATTCTTCATACTTCTATTAACAAACAATGGAATAAATTATGTTATATACCCACAAAATTGTGTTAAGAACTATAGTACATCTAAACAGTTATCAGAAAGACATTAATGGTTATTGGATCTTTTAATGGTTATTGGAAAATTAAACTTTGTATTACTCTCATTAGAAAATGTGGTATTTGCGAAGACGCTGACGACATTGTGTGTGTGTTATTAAGGCCAAATTTTAAGTAAACTAATGGAGTCAGCTTTAGACATCTTATCTACATGGGCCAAAGGAAAGAAATAAGTCCCACAAAGACTGAATTCGTACTAGTTGCTAGGTAATGTGTAGTATTGGCTTTTAGACTATATGGTACTACTCATCTACTTTCGACGGAATCATCTTGGCGTAATTCTATAATTCTTTTTTTTACGCCAAGATGATTCCGTCGAAAGTAGATGAGTAGTACCATCTAGTCTAAAAGCCAATACTACACATTACCTAGCAACTAGTATAGTATATATAAATATATATATATATACATATATATATATATATATTTATTTATTTATCCAAATAAATTTTATATAAGTAGAAAACTCATTATCACATTTTATGAACATCGGTTCATTGCTGACCATAGCTCCCATATAGTTCCCATTTTCAAAATTCACTCATACGCGGCTAAACATCATAAAAGTGTTAGTATAATATTTTACACAAATAATAAGTATTATACAAGTGGAAATAACGGCACTAAATTTTAAGACGATCGAATCAAGAAATCTTAATAATATATTATAGAATAATGAACAGTTTCTATCTAAAATCTTAAAAATGAACTGTTATGGCAAGAAACAAATTTATAAACATAAAGTTTTATTACTAAAATATTATGTATGATATTGAATTTTGAGTAAAAAACTTTAAGCGTCTTATTTCACAATCTCAAGGAGTTAGTGCCTTTTTAAAGCTTAAAAAATTGTTTTTAAATATTATTTAAATTTTGGAGATTTCTTCATCAGTTTAAACGTTTATTATCTTTGTAACGAGAAATGTTTTATTGCGAGGTTGCCACAGTTTTTTTTTTCTGCATTTAGGGTGGCAGCTAGGGCAGGAAAATATTATTAAATTAGGTAGAGTATTATGTCGTTGAAGTACAACATTTAATATTTCCCGTAATAAACTGTACCTTTTTCTGTTCCATTGAATTTGGATAAATGTTCTAAATATAAAAAAGTGGGACAGCCTAAAAAATAAAAGGTCAAACGAAAATGTTTCTTTATAAGTTTATTTAGAATAAACCCAGCCTTTATATGGTGCTAAAAATAATGATTAATTAAATTATAAAAATATTCCTTGTCGAAAATTTTTAATTTCTCTAAATCTTCTCCTTTTTTTTTGCAAATCAAAAATAAATTTCAATCTTGAGCAACTCTAATGCCAGCAGTATTTAACTGATTATATTTTTCTGATAGATTCTTAATCTAAGTCCTCTGTTAGATCCAATTATTATCTTTATCAAGTTTTTCCCATAATTTTTTTCTTTTTTGCCTCAGTTTTCAGCAAAACTTGCTACTGTGCGATGTTTCACTTGAAAATAAGGTAAGATATCAAAATAGGTCTGAGAGCCTCCGAGCTAAATATCGATGTTCTATTTAAATAATATAAATAAAGTTTTATGAAGAACCGCATCGAAAAACAAGAATATTTAAATTATGACTACAATTTCTTACTGGGCTTTACAATTTTATGGAGGAGTTTTATTTAGCTTTGATAAGTAAGTATGTAGTTAAACTTGGTAATAGTTTGAGTAGTTTTTTTTTAGCTCAAGGGCATTCAAATTTTTGATCTCATAAATTTTAAATAACATAATTTTACAAAACTTCTATGTTTTCCTTTGATACGTAAGTACGTTGTGTGTGTATGTTGGTATCACTTTGTCCTGTTTAATATCCACAGACATACGAATATTACAACAAAAAATACTCTTATGTATTTTTTTTTTATTTTTTGGAAAATAGTTTTTGGTTGTCTTTTACTTTTAAATATTTTTATAATAGACCATGAAGTAGAGGATAAGAAAAATAAATGCACAGTGGATTTGATTATAAAAAATATGGTTTTAATTCTGTGTAACAGGTATATAATTTAAATAAAGAAAACTTCAACATTTAAGCAAATGATGGATGGACGTTGTTTTATATTAACATTATGGTAAGTTATTTCTTGAAATTTAAATCGCTTATTAACAATTTGATGAATGCTGTATATCAATGGAAAGGAAATTATGTTATTTTTTTTTAGTTTCCAAATGCTCTACTGTAAAACTTGTTTTCCATGTAGTAGTAGTGAAAATATATTTTAAAATATAAATTTATAATGCATGCAAATATATGTAACTATAATCAAAAGAATGGTAGTGGAATTATATACATACGTGTGTTTATGTCTAGCTAGATATACAAGTATGTAAAATATCTGTCTATCTATATGTTTTAAAATGTTTTTTCTACTAACATTTTCAAATATTTATAACTCCTTTTATAAAGTACAACGCACTTCTATCTATATATAAATACGGGTTTTTGTATATGTGCGTTAATATGTATACTTATGAATATTTTATACTTAAATATACACACAGCCAGTTTAACTTGTACAACCATACACTTAATATAAACATTAAAACCTTTACCTCTTCACAAGAAATATCTTTGGATATTTTATTAAGAACTTGTGTTGGAGAATGACTACTATCCCTGTCAACATTTTCTATCGAAATTTGTACTAAAACGACACCTCATGTAGTTAATAATAGTCGAATATATCACTTTCTTATCGAAGAAGAGTCACAGTTTAGGAAGAAATGTGCAGCAGTCTTAATGCTTTTTCATGACACTATTATTTGGGTATCGAAACACTATTATTAGAAATGCAAGAAAGTATCGAAATATAATTGCTTTTGTGTAACAAACATATTTTTAATATACTTAGAATATTTCTAGTAAGTATTTTTAATTATAATTGAACTAAATGCTTATGTTATAATTATCCACACTGTAAAATCTCACTATAACTTTAAATTATATATAAAGTATTTAATAACAAAAATCCCTGATTAAAAATTAAATGTTTTTTATATTAACATATTTCTTATTCAACACTAGAAACAATAACATTAATTACTTCAAGTCATACACCTACTGATCAAAATTATTTTGTGCTTGTTCTTTTTTTCAGTTTTTTAGATCAAAATTCTATACTAATGTGTTTTGTTATTGAAAATTTATATACTTTCTAATTTTGAACATCTACTTTTTAGTAGATGGATGAAAAAATTCGCGCCCAAATGTTGGCAGTGATACGAGTTATAATAATTACGCTTATATGTGTGTATCTAATGTTAATGTATGGATATGTTGGTCATACACACACTCAGGTAACATAAACTCTGTGCAAATATTTATAAACTCTTTATAATCGTCTAACATAGAAAAAAATATTTATGATTTTTACACATAAATATTTTTCAAGTTTTCTTTTTATAATATTTACATTTTTCTTTTTCTGTATGCAAAAAGGGTTCATAAATATACAAGTGAAGAGATATTCTTTCGTTGGTACTCTACATTCATTGGTACTTCTGGTGATATATATATGTTTCCATTATAAAAAATATATCCAAGTTTAAGTTTTATAAACTGCCCTCAATATAATACTGCCCTCTTATAGTCCACTTTTACCTATTGTCTTTAAATATTTCATTTATCTTTAGTTGGAAAACTAAAGATAAAGATATATATATATATATATATATATATGTTTCAATTATTGTGACTAAAAAATATATCCAAGTTTAAGTTTTATAAACTGCCCTCAATATAATACCGCCCTCTTATAGTCCACTTTTACCTGTTGTCTTTAAATATTTCCTTTATCTTTAGTTGGAAAAAGTTAATTCTATACAAAAAACATAAATAATTTAATATTTTCTTGATTTTTTATTTCCTCTTTTCAAATTTCTACCTCTAAACTATTTACAAAACTACTTTTTTTTAAAGCTAAATAGTTTAAATAGTTTAAGCTTATATACGTGAATATAAGAATGTTAAACCTAAGGTAGATACTTTATAATTGTAGTTTATAGCTGTGTTTGTAATATGAAAAATTAAAATTATAAATCAAAATAAAATTTTGAAAAATAGAAACATTTGCAGCAAATTTTCTTTAAAATGACAATTTATTGAAAACATGCTCTAGAAAGCAAAAGCATTTCAAATTATTTGTAACAAGAAAATTTATTGATAATTTTCTTAAAAAAAAAAAAAAAAACATTGAAAATATTCCTTTACAAGAAATTGAAAACTATCTATAAAATTATAAACTTAGAAAATTCTCAATATCGAAATTTTCTATAAGAACATAAAATGTATCTAAAATTATAAATTTATAGATAAATTACAATAGATAATTATTTACTAAAATTATTCTTTAGAAAGAAAACTTATTGAAAATATTCTTTTGAAAATTTTTTTTTAATTTTACGTAGAAAGAAAATCTGTGCACATTTTCTCTAAAAAATATACCGAAAGTTTTCTATAAAAACAAAATATACTGAAAATTTTCTATAGAAATAAATATTATAGACATTTTTCTATAGAAAGAAAATTTATATACAATTTGCCATAGAAAAAAGATTTAAGGCAAATCTTCGATACAAAAAATTTATTGATAATTTTCTATAGAAAGAAAATTTATTGAAAGTTTTATATAAAAAAAAAATTATTGAATATTTTATATAAAATGAAAATTTATTGAAAATTTTCTAGAAAGCGAATATGTATTGAAAATTTTGTATATAATGAAAATTTATTGACAATTTTCTTTAAAAAGAAAATTTATCGAAAATCTTCTAAAAAAAGAGTTTTTTTAAAATTTTCTATAAAAAGAAAATTTATTGAAAATTTTTAATAAAAAGATAATTTATTGTAAATTTTTTATAAAAAGAAAATTTATTGAAAAGTTTCTATAAAAAGAAAATTTATTAAAAATTTTCTATAAAAAGAAAATTTATTGAAAATTGTCTATAAAATAATATTGATAATATTCTATAAAAAGAAAATTTATGAAAAATATTATAGAAAATTTGCTAAAAGAGGAAAATTTTCTGAAATTGTTATTTTTCTACGAAAAGGATATCTATAAAAAATTTTCTATAATAAAAAAAATTATAAAAATATTTCTATAGCAAGAAAGATTATAGAAAATTTTCTATAATTAAAAAATTTATAGAAAATTTTCGATAAAAAGAAAATTTATAAAAAATTTTCGATAAAAAAAAATTAATAGAAAATATCCGATAAAAAGTAAATTTATTGAAAATTATTTATGGAAAATTTTCTGTAGAAAATAATTAATTAAAATTTTCTATAGAAACAAAATTAATTGAAAGTTCTCTAAAAGAAGAAATTTAATTCAAAATTTTGTATAGAAATAAAGTTTTCAATGGAAAGAAAATTAATTCAACAATTTCTATAGAACGAAAATTAATTGAAAAATTTCTATAGAAAGAAAATTTATTAAATATTTGCCACACAAACACAATTTAAATTTTTCCATAAAAAGAAAGTTTATTGAAAATTTTCCATAGAAAAAGAATTATTAAAAATTTTCTATAAAAAGAAAATTTATGGAAAATTTTCTATAAAAAGAAAATTTATGGAAAATTTTCTATAAATGCAAATTTATTGAAAGTTCTCTAAAATAATAAGAAAATTTATTAAAAATTTTCTATAGAAAGAAAATTTATTGAGAATTATCTATAAATAGAAAAGTTATTGAAAGATTTCGATAAAAAGAAAAATTGTTTTAAATTAAAAATTTCATAGAAATACAAATTTACGGAAAAAGATTTTTTAGAAAAACTAAAATTGTTACAAATTTTTTATAAAAATTAAAATTACTAAACATTTTTTATAAAAAAAAATTTATAGAAAATTTTCATTATAAAGAAAACTTTCAAAATTTACTTAATATTTTGTACAGAATGATAGTTTTCTATAGAAAAGAAATTTATTTCCCTATTTCTATAGAAAAAAATTTATTGAAAATCTTTTATAGAAAGAAAATTTATTGAAAATTTTCTTCTATCGCAAGAAAATTTATAAATTTTTTTCAAGAAGAAATTTTATAGAAAATATATATATATATTTTTTTTTTTTGTAGAAAATTTTAGATAAACTTTTTGTATATATAAAATTTTCGATAAATTTTCTATCTATAGAAATTTTTCTTTCTATAGAAAATTTTCGATAAATTTTCTTTCTATAGAATATTTGCGATAAATTTTCTTTCTATAGTAAAATTTTTGATAAATATTCTCTCTATAGAAAATTTTCGACAGTTTTTCTTTCTAGAAAATTTTCGTCAATTTTTCTTTCTAGAAAATTTTCGATAAATTTTCTCTCTACAGAAAATTTTCGATAAAATTAATAATTTCCTATAAGATCTAATAAAATTGACTATATTATTCAATTAAGTTGAATTTACGATGTAATTCATAATTAATATTAATAATTCGAAACAAGTTTAGGGACAATTTACGTTAAATTTTGCATTTAGAGAAAACTTTACTATAAATTTGCTGTATAGAAAGAAAACTTCCTATTGAGGGAGAATTTATATTTATAGAATATATTTATAGAATATTTGCGACAACATTCTATTTAGAGAATTTTTTTTTTATAAATATTCTTTTTACAGAAAATTTTCTATGGAAGAAAATTTTTTTCGAAAATGTTCTACAGAAAGAAT
Source organism: Protocalliphora azurea (assembly GCA_932274085.1). Taxonomy (NCBI): domain Eukaryota; kingdom Metazoa; phylum Arthropoda; class Insecta; order Diptera; family Calliphoridae; genus Protocalliphora; species Protocalliphora azurea. Next base: position 21,345,826 of record OW026522.1, on the reverse strand, counting down.
ATTTATCGAAAATTTATTGCAAAAAGAATATCTAAAGAGTACAGAAACAAAATTTAATTTTCGCTAAATAGAAAATTATCGTGAATTTTCAAATATAAAAAAATCAAAAATAGAAAAGTATCGTAAATGTTCTATAAACAAAAATAAAAAAAGAAATGTTTTAAACTTTATATAAATGGAAAATTATTGTACATTTTCCACAAGTAGAAAATTATTGTAAATTTTCTATAAAGAGAAATTTATAGTAAATTATCTATAAGCCAAAAATGTAGATTTGCTATAAATAGAAACAAATATTTTATACATAGAAAATTTTCGTATATATATTTTATTTATAACGAAAATTTATTTGTATTTTATATAAAATAGAAAATGATCGTAAATTTTCTATAAATAGGAAATTATCGTAAGCTTTCTGTATAAAAGAATATAATCATAAATTTGTTATAAATTGAAAACTCTTTGTAAATTTTATCAAAATATAAAATTTATCGTAAATTCTTCTTAATTAAAAATTATGGTAAATATTAGTAACTGGTTTTCTTTATTACAATATACTAATACAATTCATTCTTTGTATATTAATTAAAGCTATTTATTTCAATTTTAAATATTAAATTTTTTCTTTAATTAACATATAAAAGCCACATTATGTAATGTGAAAAATTCATATTTCAGTTCACTTAACCCTAAATAAAAGCCTTTTATTTAATAAAATCAATTATTTTTTTTTTTTTTTAGTTTATGCATTTAACTGCAAAACAAATTTATTTACGAGTATTTTAAAACCATACAAATTATATTCTGCTCATACTTGAATTAATGTATAAATTTGATATTTATATTTATTGTAGCAGCAATAAAATATAAAACGGAAAACAATTGAATTTTATTTGAGTAATATAAACAAATAAATAAAAAAAAAATATTATTATGAATATTGTTATTTTTATTACAAATTACAAATAATAATGAATAGATGTAATAAAAACAGCTAAATACTGATTACTGATAGACAGACATACGGACATACAGGTGGTAAAATAACATGGTATATCATATGACACCAATAAATCGCTTCATTTGCTCTTTGATCTGCAACCAAAAAAATACAGAAAAATTAAAATAAAAAATTGGAGAAAAAGCAAACACTAAAAACAGAAATGAAAGTAAATGGGGCGATGTAAACAGATACATAAACTAGGAAATACCGATAACAACTATAATAACAATAAACAAAACTGGCATAAATGAGGTATAAACTTTAGCTTTAGTGAAACAACAAAAACACTGAATAAAGAAGAGAGAATTAAAAAGCCTAGTTGACTGGTTGGTCGGTCGGTGTATTCCAGTAAATGTGCAAATGAGTTTGTTGAGGGTATTGAATGGTGTTCACAATTATTTGTGTAATTACTGAACTGGAAGTAATCTTGATATGCACTTGTGCTTACACACTATTATAAACACGAGCATGTGAGTGTTTATTTGCCGAAACATGCCCCTATGTTGGTAATATAAAACACTAGGGCCTTAATTGGCAGGAATCTAGGGTGAAAAACGATCAACATTTTTCTGAAATAGTTTATATGCTACAATTATTTAATAGTCACAGGTCCTATAAAAGTTTCCAATCTCTTTTTCCCCAAGAAGATTTTTAAGAGAATTTTAAGCAAAAATTTTAAGGTGTTATGAGATATATATCATCATCTCTCCATCAATATATATAAAAGGTATTCTAAAAATTTGTAGAAAAAATTATTAAAAAAAAAAAATCATAAGTGACTACAAACATAAATTTGACCTTCACCCTTCTTTTAAAACTTTCTGGCCGTGTATCAAGCCTTCAGTGTCTATTCATTGATACGTATAAAAATACTAAATTTAAATATTAAATACTTGTATATTTACATTAAATAAACCTTAAAACTAAAAACACACATGTATATATGCGCACACATATAAATTAACATATTCCTATGTATACATATGTATACATACATGTGTAGTTATAAATACAGGTGATTAATTTGGTTATTTTACTTTTAATTAAACTCATAATGAGTTAAGCACTAACAAATACATTAGCAAATATATAAAACAAAAAACATCTAAAGGACATGTGATACTTATTTAGTTTATTTTATTTTTAGAGTTAAGTAGTAATTTGAGAGGATTTAAAATTAATTTTAAATTTTTTCAAATTAGTTTATTTAACAACAAATAAATTAAGTTTAGCAACAAAAATTCAACACAAATATGACAGTATTCATTAAGATATAAGTAGCCATTTGAAAAAGTATTTATTAGCAAAGTGTTTTAGTTTAAAGTAGAAAAGAAAACAAATTAGAATTCTCAAATGTAGGCCAGACTAACTTAAATATTAAATGTTTAATGCAGAAAAGAAGGTCATTTGTTAAGTACAGTGAAATAGATATTTAATGAGTCTTTAGAGTAATTTCTAAAATAAAATGCAATGAACTAAATGATTGCAAGAAAAGGGGATTTTTTTTATTGTATTGCAGTATAGTTAATTACAAAATTTTGTATGAAGCGTTCTGTAGAAGTGAATGTCATTTAAAACAATTTACTACAGTGAAACTTAGCAGTAAATAAAACTGCAAAAACATAAATAAATAAATAAATAGAAATATATATATTTTACTGAAAAGATTATATGTAAGTCAATTAATATACTCGTGTGAACTATTCAAGTAGAAATCTATTTTTCCTTAAAATTTTACTTAAAATAAATAAGCAAATACTGAAGGAAAATTAGACGAAAAGATAGGCTCGATCATGAAATTTGACGGAGGGAAGTGAATTTTTGCATGTAGCTTAATCTTGTAAATGCTATAAAAGATTTAAAGGTCAACTTTAGACCTAAATTTCTTAACAACTGTTGCACCGATTTTAATGATATTAAAACTGGAGAAAAACTGAAGAAAATATCTCGTATCTTAAAGAATCTAAATATATTTCCTTTTTAATTGTCATGAACTCCACAAGGCTGCCTGTGTTACATTCTACAAAAGAAATAAATATTTCAAAATTCAGGAGTATCTAGGGGTTTGAAAAAAAAAAAATAAATAAATAAAAGTAGAAATAGAAAAATATTTTTTCTTATTTTATTTTTTCTTCTTATACATATGTACATATCGTCACCGAAGTTGCAAAAGGTTATAACCACAATTTTTAATTTTTTGCTTTAAAATTAAACAATTTGGAAAAATTTTTTATTTGTTCACTTAAAGAAAAAATAGATATAGCACAAAATACCCTTCAAACAAAATTTTTCTTAACTAAAATAAATTTTACGACTGTTTCGTTTATGAGGTTAATGTTATGGCCCTTTTTATTTTCTGTAGACGTAGTTTGGGTCAGTATATTATAATCCAGTAAAAAGCAATATTTAATTTCTCTGTGGTTGCAGTATTTTGCATTTTAGATGGCGCTATATCTAAAATTTATAATTGTAATTCAAAAAAAAATTTTTTTTTGACGTAAAAAAACGAGAAGCTATAAGTGTTATAAGTTCAAATAAATAAATCAAATTTTTATTGCTATTTTTGACATTTGTTGTTGAAAAAATAAAAATTTGTTTTGATTGCCCAATTCATAAATTCGTCATTGTGTTATTTGTTAAAATATTATGCGAAGAAAACTAACGTTTTGAAAACTAATACACTTTGTTAATAAGTGTGTTATTTTCAAATGAATCAAAATGTTATAAATGTAAAATTTCTTATTATTTTATTTAATTTTTTTTTTGTTTTTTTTTAACACTTAGGTATTTAATGAAAAATGTTGATGAAAATCTTATTTTTTAAAATTTTTGAGTTTTATACATTGCAACACCCACCTAGACTCAGAATCACTTAATGAGTATATTAAATGATGTCCATCTGGCAGGTTGCCTGGATATCCGCCTGGCTGATAGTCAGTCCATATATAACTTATGCGCAAAGTCGTAATTTCAAAGATAATTTGATGAAATTGGAAACATATAACTATTTTGGTATAAAGAAAAATTCGATTTTTGTTGAAAAATCGGATCTCTAATAAAAACATCAAATTTCTAGAGAAAAATGAAATTTTTATGGAATAATCGGATTTTTATTGAAAAATCGAATTTTTTGTGAATTTTTAATGAATTTGAACTTTTGGTGAATAATCGTATTTTTAGTGAAAAATTGAATTTTGGTATTTTTTTGAAAAATTTAATTTCTAGTAAATAATTGGTTTTTTGCGAAAATTTGAATTTTGGTGAAAATTGGAATTTTTGGCCAAAACTTGAATTTTTGGTCAAAATTTGTATTTTGGTGGAAAATTTTATAAAAAAAAATGTTGAATAAAAAAGTGTTTATAAAACAAATTTGTAAACAAAATAATTTTTGACAGAAATAATAAACATAGGTTTCACAATGTTATTTTAAATTTCCATATAAATTTTCAAAAAATATTAAGTAGTGTGTTATTTTAAATAACATAACACAATAATATGTTTTGTGAATATTGTAAATATCAAAAAAAAGTAATATATCTTTTCTTCATGAAACTCTCCCAAGTACTTTATTGATATTTTTATGACTGTCTAGTGTTTATAAGACCAAAAACAAAATCATTTAGGGATTCTCATGATGCCCCGATTTTGGATTTGCCGTCTTGATCACTCCAAAATAATTTTAATCATGTATTTTAAATGTTAATTTTTAAATAATGAATTTTTATTTTTCTTTAATTAAGTAATTAAATTTAATATATATGATATTTAATTAATTAATAATTAATAATTATAATTGACCATTCCAAAAATCATTCAATCTTGCATAAATCATACATATAACAAATAATTTTAAAGAATTTTCGGATGCCCTTTGAAACTAATTATCCATTTATAATTAAATTTTTTAATTATTGTTTAAACTACTGCCGTTTGCTGAACACCCAATATCTTCCAAGAATTTAATGGTATGAAGCAATATCTGTTCTCAGAAATGGATGCAATTTATTTTACTACTGTCACTTAACAATTAATTTACAGCAAACACAATTTTTTGTATTGTTTCATGTTATATCATTATTGTCGGTATACTGAAAATGTTGTTTATGCACAAATTTTAGACTTCTTGAAAACTTGTTTTTTTAACCTCAACATCACAGAAAAAATTACTACGGTATATTTTTCAATTAACACAGTTGTTTCATTTTACATCTAAATTTAATAAATATCATATCATTATATCATAATCATTTACTTGATCGATTTGGTAAATTTTTTAATTAGAAAAATTTTATGTTTTTATTCATTTTTTACGGTTTTTAGTAATTGAGAGGTAAAAATTAAAAAAAAAAAAATTTAAATGAGTGAATTATTTATTGGTATCTTTTTTCTGTGATTGCTTCGAGTCCAGCAAAGTGAAAAACTCATCATTTTAACTGCTTTTGCAGTTAATAATGAAAATTCTGTTTTATCCTTATTCAGATATTATAAACATACTTTAAAAATATTAAAATTTTAATTTTCTTAGTAATTATTAACTGCTTTTGCCGCTAAAAATACATTTGTTTTACCTTTTTTGAAAGTAATTATTAATAACTTCCAACTAACATGTATTTAGTTCTACTTTTTAAGTAATGGAAATGTTCTTTATTGGAAGCACTTGATCATTTCATTGCTGGGAATATTTACATTTATGACTTTCTGAATTCTTACCTTTCCAATCCCTACTTTAACTCTAACTCTGCGCTCATAGGATTCAAAAGAAAGGTAATACCCATTCCCTTTGCACTCAGAATTTTGTAGCTTTATTCTCAAAACATTCTTTCACTTTGATCATGGATTTAATATTTCAATAATTTGCTTTTTCAAGTTCAATGTTTAAATGCTGACTCTAAGCAAATTCAATTAACAAACCTTAAAATTTGACAATTAATATCTTTTAAAATTATATTACAAATCTTATTAGGTTTTTCCCGTACTTTTTGTGTAAAGTGCGGTAAAATGAGAAAAGGCTCATTTTTCTCCCACAAAATTACAACAATGCATAAAAATACGGGCACACAAAAATTCAAATTTTTTACCCAGAAAAAAAACATCAAACTGTTTTCAAAATTCGTATATGAATGTAATTTATTTTTCGATATATTTTAATGTTTTTAATTTTTTAAATGAAACTTTCTTGTTATTAACAGAAACAAATAATTTTTTATTCATTTTCATTCAAATTTTTTATTATATATTTTTAATTTTTAAATATTTGACAATTTCCACAATCTACCTGAAGAAATATTCTGGGCTGTTTCGGGCAAGAAGAAAAAGAACATTCTTCTCTTAAAATAGCTCTCATTTGCCCAATTTGCGAGTACGGAAACGCTTTTCGGTAACATTGGGATCTCGCGTGCTCCCAATTTAGAGTACGGAAACAAAGCTCTTGTTAAATACAATTTTAATTAAAAATCAATAAGTTATAAAAACATTCCTAATTTTATTGAAACTCATTAAAAGAATTTTCAATATATAAATAACATCGTGTGGCAGTCATTTTCACACATAAAAAAATCAATATGATGAAACTAGAGACCAGGTAGTAAAACTGCGTACTCAGTTTTTCTCCAGGAATTCAAATTTCAATTTAAAATGACTAAAAATTTAGAAGGATACACATTAAAAAATAAAAAAAAATCTAAAATATTTACGAATATTATATCAATCTTATAATGATTGTCAAGTGGAAGCTAAGAATCCCTATAATATAACACTAATTTTTATTTAAATATTTCAGTACAAAAACTTAAGAAAATATCATTTTGAAAATGTTACCTTTTATTATTTATTTTCACATCTATGTCAGCCTGCAACAATCATTCTGACACATTAAAAAATCTTTGTACAGATACATTTGTATAGGTGCTAGGTAAAACAATGGACCGATTAAAATCAAAATCCATAGGTTTGTATCATAAAAGTCGTACCACGTACCAAATTTTATTGAATTATCTTTAAAATTGCGACCCTTACTTTGTGCGTAAGGCTTACATGAACAGCCAGCCAGATAGACGGATATCGTTAGATCGATTTAAAAAGTGATTCTGAGTCGATTAGTATACTTTAAGATGGGTGTTGCAGTTCTAGAGATAGATTTTGAAGAAGTCGGTTCTAATAATGAGAATTTCATCGATATCAATAACTTTGAGCACATCAAGAGCGTATTTAAACAAAATTTTTCCAAAAGGAAATATAGTATATTCAACCGGTAGCGACTGAATATATCGGCAGCAATATGGCCACTTACGCAAGGATACACATGCTCTAACTTCAGTCTCTTTTCAAGGTAAATAAAAGTTAGAATCAATAAATCTGTAATTTTCTAATTCACCATTTATTGTAGTTCTATTTTGAAGGCAAGTAATATGGATGAAACTTGCATTCCACAAGGTTGTTACAATCACACTGTTAGGTAATAAACCCACCTTATTCTTGTTTTTGGGTTCATGTTATAACCACCGTTATAATGCAAATTGAAATGCAGTTGGGTAATGCTTTTTCTTCACTATAAAACATGGCAATCATATTGCAGACAAATCTTTGCAACCTATCAGATTACGAAGTCTTGTACATATAACAATTCAACGCATCAAACAAAGCAAAGGTGAATATGAAATATATAGTAACTTAACGTGTTTTGTACAAAAAAATTATAAATTTTTCATGCAAAAATTATTGTGATATACTAATTAAAAAAAAAAATATATATTTTTCATAAATAAGTTTATTAAATTAAAAATAAATTTTGTTAGATTACGTGTTTAAAGCCAAAAATTTTTTTATTAAAAAAAGTAGTTGAAATTTGTGAGAATATATATATATATATATATATATATATATATATATATATATTTTAATTCGTGCAATTTTCGAAACTTTAAAGGCCTTAAGAAAGAAAATTTGACATCCTGGAGAAATACTGGCTACGCAGTTTTATTATATATGGGCTCTAGTTTGATGCATATGTCCATTTTTTAATGTTTGAGAAAATTTTTACACGGTGTAATAAGTATTATTTAACATTTTAGTAAAAATTACGTTAAAATATTTTTTAACTACCAATTTTTTTTAATATATTTTAATAAAGTTATTAAATTTTGTCACACAGTAAATACTTCTATATACAAAAAGGAAATAATATCATATTTCCTTACTTTAATGCTTTCTGTAAAAATTTCGATAATTTTTAATGAGTTTTCATGTTTAACGGAAAAACATTTATTTTTAATATTTTCCTATTTCTATTAAAAATTACAACAACAACACTTTTTAATTAAAAAACAGCTGTGATTATGACTATATATTTTTATGATTGGAAAAAAGAATGGAAAAAAATGAAATAAAAATCAGATAGAAACAAAAATGAACTAACTATTAGAAGCAGCCAACATCATATTTGTATCTATTTAAAATGTCATAAAAAGGCATTATTATTAAGTGGCACATTAAAAATATTAAATAATGTTTATTAAAAGACTTCTCAAATAAAAATAAGACCAACTAAAATATATAACAAAAAAAAAAAAAAAAAAAAAAAATACTTAATACTCATAAAATAACAACAAAATAAGTAAATAAAGAGAAATAGCAACAACAATTGTTTTCCAAAAATATAAAAATAAAAACACGATGGTATTAAAATGTCATATAAAAACACACAAAAATACAATAGAACACATTTAACAAAAATAAAAATAAAATAAAAGAAGTACTTTACCAACCAACAATGCAGCAGCTATTATTTAAGAGCTTGAGAGGGTGGGGAGGATGATAGATCGAGTGAAAATAGAAAAAAAACACTTATTAAAATCACATCTAGTACACTGTTTCATACTCATACATACGTGGAAAGTGGGAATTTGAACATTTGGTGTTGAAAGTTGTTTATATTTTTGTTTTCTTTTAACAAGCACACACTCGTTAAATGCCGACATATGGACGGACGGACAGACATTTAGACAATGAAGATGACATTGAATTAAAATTTAGGAAAAGAAGACAATGCGTACAAAATGAAGACAATGAATCTAAACAAAATGCAATAAATATTAAAATGTTTTTTGGTTTTTACAAAAGCAAAATAACAAAATATGTATTGTGGCATAAAAAGAATAAAAGCAATGCAACTTTTTTGTTCTATAATGGAAAATGGTTTTGGGTTGGATAAAAAATATAAGTTGGTGGAGATTTGCGGTAGTTAATTACTGTGAAATCATTCAGAACTATCAAATTATTTTGTGATGCATATATGCGAATCTGAAAAAAAAAAAATATCTTAAAAGATATTCAAATCAAATTTTTGTAACGATATATACACATTCCCATACAAGTTTTTTTAGGTGGTTTATAAACACTACTGTTCATTAGGGTGCCCTCTTTTTATGGAGGTATTCAGATACTCGGTCTCACCCCTAGGAACTAAGGAATACCAAGTTTTAGACTAATTGGAAAATATATAGAGTTGGCTCAAAGCGATCAAAATCTGAAATAAACTGATTTTTGTGAACTTTGACCGTCAATAACTCGCATAGATCACATATGATTATTAGTAAATTTTGGTATGATGTAGAAAAAAACCAAAATAAAACTATACGCTTAGTTTCATTTCTTTCCTTCAACTTTTGATTGATATCTTATTTTCCTTAAATTACGTATTTTTCTTAAAATTTATTTTACTACTGCTTCATTGTATATATATATATATGGTTCAAGTAGAGATACTTTTTTCAATAGCCTTTTTTCGACAGATCGCGTGTGAGACGTGTCATGCTGTCATGTTATTTTTGTTTAGTAGTGTTTGGCATTTCATAATGGAAAGACTTACGTCTGAACAACGTTTACAAATCATTCAACTTTATTACGAAAATTTACGTTCTGTGAGAAATGTGTTTCGTGCACTTCGCTCAACTTATGGTCAACATAATCGGCCTACTGAGCGTACTATTCGCAACACCATCACCCATTTTGAGACCCAGCATTCATTATTGTATAATATTCGACCGAATAGATCACGTCCAGCACGCTGTGAAGAAAATATAGCGGCCGTAGCTGAGAGTACACGAAGACCGTGGAGAGTCGGTAAGGTGCCGTTCGCAGGACTGATGTATGGAACGACTTGGCCCATTTTACGTCGAGATCTCAAAATTTAAAGCTTACAAAATGCAGCTTGTGCAACAACTGAAGCCGCTCGACCTTCCTAAGCGACATCGCTTTGCTCTATGGGCTATTGAAAAGTTCCAAAAAGATCCGACGTTTTCGAGGCAAATCTTGTTCAGCGATGAGGCCCATTTCTGGCTCAATGGGTATGTAAACAAACAAAATTGCCGCATTTGGGACGAAGAGCAACTTGAAGAGATTCAAGAACTGCCACTTCATCCAGAAAAAACAACGGTTTGGTGTGGTTTGTGGGACCCAACGGATAGACCATCTGCGGCGTAGCAATGGCCAACATTTGATAGACATAATCTTCAAAAAATAAATGTCAAAGAATGTTCTTTCAAATGATAATAAACATTTCCCATTAAATTTGAATTTTCTGTGTTTTTTTCTTTAAAAAAGTAAGGAACCTCGAAATGGATCACCCTTTTTCACTTTCGCCATTTCTGAAAGGAATGGAAATTAAAAATATAAAAACCAAAGTAAGCAATTTTTTAAAATTTTAAATTTTAATATTTCAGTCGCTTTGAGTCACCCCTAAATTTGTTTCAATCAGCATAAAACTTTCTATTTCATAGTTTTTGGACTATTCGCAAACTTCTAGGGGGTAAGATCGAGAATTTAAATACCTTCACTGTTCTCATATCACTTTTTGGTGTTTTTCAACTGAGATGTTTTTTTCAGTTATCTTTAGTCTTAAAACAAAACTCAACTTATGCAGGCGGACGCCTTCTGCTTCATAAAACTATACATTTAACCCTTTGAGGCCCAAGCTGTAAAAACGTTGTAAGCTTAATAAAACTGCTTATTTGGAAATAATGTTATTTTATTCAGTTTAAACAAAATTTTTAAGATTTTATGAGAGCAAATTTTTTTTTAAAAGTGGACCTATCACAATTGTGCGTTTTGGCCATATCTTAACAATGCATCTTTATAAAGCATTTTATTTAACTGATTAAAAAACTATTTTAGTATTCTTAAATAAAGAAATGCTGAACAAAAATATTATATTTTAATTACACTTATAAAATATTTAAAAAAAAAGTATTTTTATTTACATGAATATGTTAAGGTCTTTTAAGTTTTATGAATGTGAAACTCTAAGAAGTTTTAAATGAGATTTAGATTTGAAACATCCGGTTTTACTTTGGACTTAAGTTTGGGTTACGAAATATTGAAGGATTCCCTTGAACAGCTTTCGCTCAGTAGTCATATTTGTCGTATCGAATATCTTAATGAGTTTAAATAGGCGGGTTCTTTTGTTTCTAGTAATCTGATATAGGTTCTTTCGAAGGATTGCAAAGGTTAGCGCTCTACATCAGGAGCTGGTATATATTTAGTCATATCCTCTCCAATTTCCATTAAAAAGAGTTTAATATTTGGGTATTGTTGTAAAGAATTTGTCAAAAGATATTCGACTGCCAACCGATATATCGATAGTCCACGATCGAAAACACTACTTGGTAAAGTCCCATTTCCAAGTCTAATATATATATATATATATATATATATATATATATATGTATATATATATATATATATATATTTATTTATAAAATTCGAGATAATTTTAAGTACCCAGGAAAAATTATGGAACTTGCTCTATAATCTAGAATTGATGAAATCAGAACCACTTTAGATTCTTTAATAACATCTTTTAATAACCGGCAAATTCTGACACTCGTGGAGTAAAAATGTGATTTTAATTTAGTATTAGTTAATGTTTTTTGGAAATTTTGCTTAAAATAAATTTCTGTATTACTTCGTCATTAGTTTCCTGACCAAATTACTGGTTCCCAAATGGCAGTTTAAAAGGTTAAAAAAGAAAGAGAGCATACGAAAAAACTTCACTTAGAAAATATATAACTATGTTTAAGATATTCAGCTTCGTTAGCCCTTGTGTTGTGTATGTGAAAATGCCGAAAACACTCGGCTCCGGAGTGCTATTGGCGTCGGTGTTAACTGTAGAACTTATGCTATCTACTTGCGTGCCTATCTTCTCCACCAGTTGCAAAATTTCAACCACTTTTTCAGTGACTGGCTGACTAAAGCGAGGTGCACCTTTGACATCGAAATTTCTCGAGCGGAATCAAACAAACCACTTCTGAGTCTAGTATTCACTCACGGCATTCTCACCGCACTCTTACAAAATTTTTTTAAGTTTTTCCCTTTTTAGTAAAAATAACTTTATAAGTTTTTACATGAACAAGAATTAGAAAACTATCTGCACCAAAAATGTAACATCTCAAATACAATCGAATTATAATTCCACAATATATGGGCATCAACATCATCTAATGACAATATATGGCGGAGATATTTCGAGAGTTAAACGACATCAAAATATGTTTCCAATCTGGTTACCGTTAAAGGAAAATGAGATTTTATAATTCTTGTTAAGATTCCAATCAGGTTGGGTTCTCAGCATTTTAATGTCGAGACAGTTTTGAGTTCAATACTACGTAATCGTATCATCCAAACAATTTATTCTCTATTCCGAAGTTTTATTAGTGTCAGTGCTAAAATTATTGGGTTTATTCTATTTTTTCCAGACCTTTTACGCGGAAGAGAGTCTATATGCATCTTTTTGTTTACTACAATCTTAGTCACAACCTATTATTGTTGGACTTTTCATAATTATATATTTTATATTTTATTTTTGGACTCCTCATTATTATACATTTTATATTTTCATTAAATTGGTCCACAATATAACTTTTAATGCAATAGTATATAATCTTTTATTTATTAGCTAACGCAATAAATCTCCCATAGTCTTTTCCCCTCACCTAAAGGAAATAAAACCATTATAGCACTGTTATATATACTTCCATATATAAACAAGATCTTGTTTTAGTTGTCTTTCTAACTCGCAATTTGAATTCTTCCAAAGGACGAAAACTAAAATAAGAGCATAGATACAACTTACCTACAACTAAGAATAAATATGTTATAGAACATCCACAAACATTTTGCTCGTTATATTAAGCGTTGACATGAGCAACACAAACATTATCATTAACAGTGTCACATGTGACATAATGAGACACGTTGATGTTGCCTTAAATGTTTGTACTCTGTTTCCCTGGCTCGCATGATGATTGTCTCGCCTGATAGTTAGCTGCATGACTAGATATGAAGATGCCTTCAACTGAATGGTTCAAACTGGTAAGAAAGAAATAAAGTACGAGCAAATTGAGTAAATTAATGATTGTTTGGTTTGAATACGCTGATGTTGCCGGCTTCATCATTATCATTACACTTAGTTTTAATGTTGTTGTTTTTAAAATGAATATAAGTTGGTTATGTTTGTATGTTACGTTGCAGTTGATGAGATGTTGTATCACAAACATCACACATGCTTAAGTATTGTATTTAAAGTATACAACGAGCAATGTTACAAATAACCCATAAAAGGAAAATCTCCCTCCATTAATACTGTAAAAAATTCTGTTCTACTTTTTATTAAGTACCCTACATGAAAAGAAATTGTGTAGATAGAAATTGTGAGCGATTTATCGTAATATTTTCTATTTTCTATAGAAAATCTTACGAATGTCAACATTTCCTATAGAAAATCTTACGAATGTCAATATTTTCTATAGAAAATCTTACGAATGCCAACATTTTCTATAGAAAATCTTACGAATGTCAACATTTTATATAAAAAATCTTACGAATGTCAACATTTTCTATAGAAAATCTTGCGGTTGTCAACATTTTCTATAGAAAATCTTGCGGTTGTCAACATTTTCTATAGAAAATCTTGCGGTTGTCAACATTTTCTATAGAAAATCTTGCGGTTGTCAACATTTTCTATAGAAAATCTTGCGGTTGTCAACATTTTCTATAGAAAATCTTGCGGTTGTCAACATTTTCTATAGAAAATCTTGCGGTTGTCAACATTTTCTATAGAAAATCTTGCGGTTGTCAACATTTTCTATAGAAAATCTTGCGGTTGTCAACATTTTCTATAGAAAATCTTGCCGTTGTCAACATTTTCTATAGAAAATCTTGCCGTTGTCAACATTTTCTATAGAAAATCTTGTGGCTGTCAAAATTTTCTATAGAAAATCTGCGGTTGTCATCATTGTCTATAGAAAATCTTGTGGATGTCATCATTTTCTATAGAAAATCTTGTGGATGTCAACATTTTCTATAGAAAAGCTTGCGGATGTCAACATTTTCTATAGAAAATCTTGCGGATGTCAACATTTTCTATAGAAAATCTTGCGGATGTCAACATTTTCTATAGAAAATCTTGCGGATGTCAACATTTTCTATAGAAAATCTTGCGGATGTCAAAATTTTCTATGGAAAATCTTGCGGATGTCAACATTTTCTATAGAAAATCTTGCGGATGTCAACATTTTCTATAGAAAATCTTGCGGATGTCAACATTTTCTATAGAAAATCTTGCTGATGTCAACATTTTCTATAGAAAATCTTGCGGATGTCAACATTTTCTATAGAAAATCTTGCGGATGTCAACATTTTCTATAGAAAATCTTTCTATAGAAAAACTTGCGAATGTTAATATTTTCTATAGAAAACCTTGCGGATGCCAATATTTCCTTCAGAAAATCTTGTAGTTTTTTTGATAGTTTGTCTGGATTCCACTTACAAGCAACCTAGTGATTTTTATGTATATTCGTTTTCGTTTCATAACCTCAAATATTAATGCTGTTTCAAATTATTTTTATACTTTAGCTTGGTTTATTTTCTTTTACTCTTTTCCTCACTAAAAAAGAAAAAATGCAAAATAATGTGTCAACTTTTAGCGTCATGTATACTCAAATACATTTGAAAATAAGTGAGAATGATATATTCGACTTGGCCGAATCTATATACCCACACTACTACTTCTGGATCACAAGTTTAGGATTTTATAAAATTCTTTGAATGATCTTTTTTTGCTGGGTATTTGTACAAAGTTTCGTTGATGTTTCTCCTTATATGGGAGGTAGGTGGTAAAGTGGGCAGATCACTTCCATTTTGTGTTTTCGGGTTTATATCAATCCTCGAACTATCTATACAAAATTTCGTTGTTGTACATACTTTTGTTTAAGTGATATCAGCCGGAAAGTATGAATTGAAGTTACCACTGATAACCTGTGTTTCTAATATTTGGCTAATAATTTTTTTTATTTATTAACTGATTTTTAAAATTTCACCTTATATGGGTGGTATGAGGACAACGCCCACTTTTTGTTTTACGAGTTTATGTTGGTTCTTGAACTATTTATATAAAATTGCGTATATGGTAGGTGGGCGGAAAAGTGTGCGAATCATACCGAGTTTTGGCTTCCCACTTTATATCGATCCTCAAACTATCTGCACATACATACTTTTGTTTAAGATATATCAGGCGAAAAAAATAAACTGAAGATACAACGCTGTGTTTCTAGTATTGGCCCATACTTTTCTAATACCAAACAAACCTTATATAAGTTAAATATTTGCTGCAAATTTCGTCCCCTTAGGTAGTCCCCATGAGTCCTATCCTGCTTTCAATAGATGGACCCAGAATACATACTCACGGAATAACAAACTCAATATACCCCCTATCTTGTTGATGTTGTTTATAAAAATATCAGCATCATCACATGCAGTAAATGTTTTAAAATTATAGCTCTCAGCAAATGGTGGATGGGGAGAGAAAGTATAACATTTGTTGTTCCTTATGGTTATTTCGTGTTTTTTTCTACAGTCTCATTGAAAAGAGGGGTTAACATAAGTGTTTTGAAATGATTTTAAAAGTTGTCACTTTTAGCACACACAAACACAAGCATTCACTCTATGGCGTCATATCACCACCACTTTACGATAAATAGGTTTCTTTCATTTATTTTTGTGGCGTTATTTTTATACGAATCTCATCAAAAATAGTTTTCTTATTGGTAAAGGAATTTCATATGTAAACATGTAGTTGAAATGTTCTGTATTGAATTGATTTTTAATGATATTGCTGATGTAAGGAATTTGATTATTAAAATTTTTCAATTTATTTTTAGTTCTCGTTTTTCTTTTTGTCTGGGGGAAAAATCATTCAAGGTTAACGACATTTTAATATATGTTTTTGTTTTTAACTAGGAAGTATATATTTGTTGTAGATGCATTATACCGGAAACTATGTTAATTGGTAATTATAAAAATAGATTTTTTTAAGACAAACAAGAATGTCATTAGATTAATTTATTAAAACAATAAATTTATTATTTATTAATTAACATATCTGGATACAATATTCCAAACAATAAATATGTATACAAAAAAATAGATATGGTTATTGGACTTTTTCGAAATTTTTTAATTTGACTTATACGAGGGCGGATCAATGAGTCCGTGGCTTTTCGAACTTCTTTTGCATCAAGATAATGCTCAGGTGCACACGTGTGCAGTCTCAATGGCAAAACTCTATGAATTGGTACCTCATCAGCCATGTTCTCCGGATTTAGCATCTAGTGACCACTTCCTATTTCCAAACCTAAAGAAATGGCTCGGTGGAAAGAGATTCAGCTCCAAAGAAGAAATTATTGACCAAACAAATGCCTATTTTAAGGACCTCGAAAAATCCTATTTTTTACGCAAAGTAAATGACGACACTTGCTCAAAATTTGACAGTAGTCTATTAACAGGTGGTACTTGATGGGAATAGTATTGCATTTCATATAACTACTAGGGAAGTTCGAACAGTCACGGACTTACTGATCCGCCCTCGTATTAAAAAAACTAATAATAAATAAAATAAAAAAATAAAATAAAATAAAATAAAATAAGTAAGTAAGTAAATAAATAAATAAATATTAAAGATTCGTCTATAAGTACTTTCTTGTAAATTCTGACTAAACCAGATTTACAAATCTGATTATTACTGGAACAGGGCTAGCAATTTATAAAATGTAAATAAGTTTGGAAAAGGATTTGAAACAACGCATTTTTCCAGTAAAAAGAAAAATTCTCTATTGGGAAATTATACTACCATTTCCGTTGATGCAAAATATGCAAAAAAATAGAACTTAAGTGAACAATGAACAAAATAAAATTAGAAATACATTTAATTTAAATTTCTAAAATATAATTATTTTAAAGTAAGAATTTTTCATGAAGATAGGACAAAAAAATGCTATTTAGACAAAAATATGCTGTCAGGACCAAAATATATATAAGAATCTTGTACCAAATCGATATCAAAATTCTTAAAATTATCTAAAATGAATTAATAATAAACAAAATTTTTCATTTGTCTGAATATATATTTCTTTGCTATCAATTTTCAGTATTCCTAAAACTATATCCTCAAATAGGGATACAAAGTGTGTCAGGAATTAGATGGAGGAGAACAAAGTTTGTGAAATTGTGAAGCTTTCTGGATCTAATAACAACTACTTAGAACATAAAATGCAGAATGTTTTTTGACCAGATTGTGAAAATTAAAAAAAAATAGATTTAATGAATGCTTATATCCAAATTTATATTTTTACTTTGGCTCATAGCAGTGCCTCAGTAGAATGTCTGTTTACTAAATTACCATAACGAAATTATTATAAATTATCAATAACGAAAAATAAATTTTCTAACAGACTTAAGGTCAACACTCTAAAATCCATGCTTACATTTCTAGATTTGTTAGACGAAGATTTGTAAAACTGGAGTCCGAGTGGAAACCTTCTACAAAAGTATAGAAGTTTGATTGGTAAAAAAAGGAGAATTTTATTTTAACTATTTCTATGAATAAATGCTTTTTTTGCAAAAATAAAATTATAAATAAATTATTTTGTTATCATTAAAATTTAATTTAGCAGTTTTTCTTAAAATATAAGAGTTTTTGTCTTTGTTTTTATCAAATAAACAAATTTTGAAGAAGTGTTTAGGTATTGAAGTAGTTGACTTCTTTTCTTCAATAAATCCTCTTTTTTTGGAGACCTTATTTTTGGAATTCCACTTTTTTAACACTTTTTGAAAACTCCCAATGGTAACGCTGATTGCAATTAATTTTATCAAAATAAAAATATGTACACTAGAGTGTTCTGTTGAAAAAAATGTAGGAAGTACATCATCAAGTCAATAATTAGTTTGTTATAAAAAACATTAAAATTTCTTTTTTTTTTTGCAAAAATGTCGGTTCATAATCATTTATTGTTGTATATTCCTGATGTGGTAAAGTAATCCACCACATCAGGAATATTCAACAATAAACGATGTTGAATTCTATATTAAAACGAACCTTGGTATTGAAGATTATAATGATGTCCGTATTTACAAGATAAATGCGCGCATTAAAGCTTCATATAAGAAAATTGTCCCAGAAAGCTTTTTGATCGTCTTGTTAATCCACAATTTTGGCCACAAAGTACAATTGTTCGACAATTTATTTATCGTGATAATAATTACGTAATTCTTCCAAAGGCTTCTGATTCAAATCCAAAAAAATAATTGAATTAACTAATCCGTTAAGTATATATATTTGTCCAAGAAATTATTACAACTCCTCAGCTATCTCCATCGCATATCAAAATGTTAGAGGTATGAACACATCATTGTTCCCTCTGAAAGATGGGTCTGAAAAAACTCTGATAAAGTGATTTAAAATTCTGAAATAATGTGAAGAAAATTTCAAATTTATATACGAGATAGAGTTCATAAAGAAGGTGGACGAGTTCTGATTTCTGCCTCAAATTTATTTCTTCGGAAGAAATAATTCTTAATAATGATCAAAATATTGTCAAACATTCAAATTTATAAGCAACATGAAAACGCGATAAAGTTTGTAGCTAATCAATCAAATGCTATTGATATTGTTGTTATTTCTATTGCTGATTTAGTACTCTTCAAAATAAATAACATAGGAAACAAGAATTTAATATTCTTCACATTAATCCATTCTTAACACCTGAAATTGCTTATCACCCCATACTGGAAATATGCATATACGTCGAAACAAAGCTATCATTATAGTTCAATGTAAATGATGAGATGCTTTTTGATTTTAGCAAAGCTGATTATTCCAAATTTAATCACCTACTTTGTTCTGAAATTAGTTTGAATATATTCCTTACAATAAAGTATGAACTCGTAAAAATTGAATAAATTCTATGATGGCTTATTTAAATGTTTTAAGAAATCAATACCAATAATGAGAAAAAAATGAACATGGAACGCCTTGGAATTCAAAACTGCTCAATATCTTGAAAAATTTGAAAAACAAACATCTTAAAAAATACAAAAAGTCCGTTTTATCTATCGATTATATGAGATACTCCATATCATGAGATACTCATATCAGCTTAAAATTCAGAAAATATCCAATGTTACAATAATTTTTAAAGTGAAAAGAAATTTTAAAAATAATCCAAATTATTTTTACCAGTTTGTAAATTCTAAACGCTTAGTCTCTGGATATCCATCCATGATGAAATTTGGAGATAAAGAATACTCAAATGATGCAGATATTTGTGATATTTATTCTGATGAAGAATTATTCTGATAAAGAATTACATCAACTTTCCAATTATCCATATCCAATTCCTGCTGAAACCCTAATAAATTGGCCAACATTAAATAAATCGATGGTACTGACAGCTGTACAGAATCAAAATTATTCTGATAAAATGTTCACATTCTCTTATATCTCCAATAACTTACTTATTCAACTTTTCGAAAAGATAGTTACTGAAATCTTTTCGCATCAAGTTGTTTGTTATCTTTCCTCATTTCAGCACGGATTTAGAAAAGGACGTTCTACTACTACTAACCTTATGGAAACACACACTAGCTTTCGATAAAGTAAATCACGATTCGCTATTGTTTAAATTTGATAAACTCCGATTTTCTAATGTTTTCCTAAAATAGATTTCTACATATCTTAAAAATAGATACCAAAGATGTATTATTTTGTGTATTTTTGTCCGATGTTCCTTTATTATTCCTAATATTTATAAATGATTTACCAGCTTGGATTAAGAATTCTAGAATATTACCATTTTCTGGAGAACGAAAGTGTCCATATTTACTATATTTTTTCCATAACAAGCGCAAAATTACGAATTTTTTGAAGTCGATTACTAAATAAAAGTCTAAACTTTTTTGACCTAAATAAATTTTTGAAAATTTTATATGTAGTTGTTTTAAGTTAACCGATATTTTGTATTTCTTTTTTTGTATGAGGGATACAAAGCCCGTTGGTTCTATCCTTTCTATTTTCATCTAAAAAGAAAGTTATTTCCTCAGAATTGTAAGACTTTCGCGGTAATAGCTCTTAAGTTATGCGATAATTAATATTTTCTTTATATGGGGGTACCATTCCCTCTGTTCCCATCGAAAAATAAAATTCTTTTAATTCTGGGGCTTATAGGATGATACTGTGAAATTTCAAAAAAATTAGTTCAGCAAACAAACATTGATGTTGATTTTTCCCAAAAATTAAACAAAATCAATTGCTATTTTCCAAAATTCTTATTGACATTACAAGCGGCAAAATTCATTGGTAATTTTTATATAATCTTATATATTTCTATATTGAGCTCATTTAAAATTCAAAACCAATTTCATGAAAGTTATTCTAGTAACTGTAAATAATAATATATTATATTTAAGCAGCTTAAAATGCATATATTGGCATATTTTTTAAGCAGCTTCAGATTTCGCAATTTAAAATTTTGTTATGGGAAAAACGTTTTGCAGATAATTTATAAATCATTACATTTAAGCTTTTAACTATACACTGGCATTAAGAGCCATAATTTTCCCACCAAAAAAGTACTTTATCAACAAAATGTAACAAATTATTGCGTCCCCCGCTTTTGTAGCATATATAAGTATAAACGGGGTGTTTATTTCTTTTTTCAAATTTATACATGAATATATAAATCTAAACCGAAAGAACAGAAAAAAAATCCTATCATATCCTTATTATAATTTAATATCATTTATTATGTATGAGTTTTACATTACATTACCCCCGAGATCATTAAGTGACATTACACTTTTCTGCACAACATGTCTTGCTGCCTGTTTTCGTTATAGATCTGCAACTGCTTATTATTATAATTTGTCCGTCCGGCTTTCAGCCTGTCAATCTGCCATTATATATTAAGTTGTTGTTGCTGTTTTTGTACTCATATAGTTGTCGTTTGCTGGCAATTAAAGAACATCAATTACATGATTTTCCATATCAATCCCAATGAAAACATGACGAATTTAATGCAAAGTAAATTTTAATGTTTAAGCGGATATGAATATTACTACAACAACGAAAGAAGATGTCGAGTATACGTATGTATGTGTAATAATGAAAACAACAAAAGATTGAATAATATTAAAATAAAAGAAAATTTAACTTGTCATGGTTGCCGCCTGTCATTTCTTGTTATTAAACAGAGTGGCAAACAAAAAAAAAATTACGAACAAAATAAACAAAATTTCAAAAAAAACCCAAAAGCAAAGTATTAAAGAAAGAAAAGTGAAAAACATATTCTGAGGGGTTGAGTGAACATTTTAAATGTTGCTTGTATTTATGGTGAGTGTGAGGAAAAACTGCATGCAACATTTGTTGTATTGTTAAGATACAATTTTATTTTGCTGTCTTTTTTTCTACATGTCATTTAAGCGTTTTTCCTTTGTATTCATACATACATGTATTTATTTATTCTTTTTGTGTGACTGTAAGTGAATTACTTAAATGCGGGAGGATTTTAAATAAAATATAATATTTTGTGTACACATTTACATTTACACAAAAAACCTATTTTTTTCTACCAACCTATGCACACAGACTTACTTGTTATACGTTGAATAAGAACAATAATATCACATCAATTAAAGCATTACAATGTCATAATCAAAATGACAAATAAAATTATATTTGATGAGAACTTGACAGCCGTTTTTACCATTTTTCTCCATACTCTTTCTCTTTGTATCTGCTACATATGTTGTTATCGTCTTGCTACTGTGTTACTCAAATAATAATCAGGCACTATGATGTCTCATTCCCTTCGTTTTCTTTTTTTTTTTTTTTTTTTGTTTTCTCCTGCGAACACTTGTTTTCGGGTTGACACAAAGGGTAAGCTTTAACTGTTCAAAATATGAGTTTAATAACCTGTTTACGCTAGACAGTTAAGAACGGCACGGAAATGGAAACTCATTTGCTCACAATTTTTTTAACTTGCGTTTTTAAAAGTAACTATTATTCGTGACGCACGACAATTTTTTTGTAGACATTAAAGTATTTTGTGACATTTAAAAGCACAACAAAAAATAAATAAATAAATATTATGCAATATGAAAATAAATTTTACTATAATTTTTGTAATATTAGAAATCTATTTTAATACATTCCTTTCCGTTTTCTCTTCTTTTGAAAACTACTAAATAGATTTATTAAATATTATAAATTAATTTTTGCAACAGTTATCGCGTCTTTTCAACTGAGCAGATTTTGATGTTTTTTAATAACAAATTGCTTAATACAGAAACAAATGTGATTATGCGCTTGTGAAAAAATCATAGGATCCCTATCTTAAAGTATACCGTTCGATTCAGAATCATTTCATGAGTCGATTTAACGATGTGCGTCCGTCCATCCGTCTGGCTGCCCGTAAGGGTGGTCCAACATCGTATGAAGAAAATCATAGAGTATCGCACATTTAAACGTACCTCAAATTACGAAAGCGTACATCGTTGAAAATATCTCTGTAAATTTTTAACTTCCTACGATGATTGGAGCAGGATGGTACATCGCCATGTAAGTTGATGATTTTTGAACAAATTATCAAAAATTTATTCCTACAATAATTAATGATATATACGTAGCTAATAAAAAGTTATGTGTATAGTTTTTTCAAAAAAGTTGACAGGTCTAAAAAACTAGCATTTTATTAAAATTTGTTAGTATTTTTATTTTTCTTTCATATGAGTTCTTTTTATTAAAATTACATTCTTATCCTTCTCATTAACTTAGAAAAAAAAAATCCAAATATGGGTATATTTATTATTTTTAGCTATCGTTTGATGTATATATATATATATATATATATATATACAATTAAAATTGCTCATAATTTTCTTAAAATATTCTAAATGATATCCCCCTGCATGATTTTAGGTACATTTAAATGCAAAAGAGATTTTTGGACCACTCTACTTTGTAATCAAAGTACAGACTGCAATTTTGAAGATATCTTAAAAAAATTTGGCTCAGATCGGTCTAGCCCCCACACAAATTTCCTACCAAAATTAAGGTTTTGGGCCCCGATATATAAATAATTTGATGAAATTCGGAATAAAAAAATTTGATATAGCTATAGATATGTATGTGTACTAAATTTCATGAAGATCGGTCTATAATTGATCATAGCTCCCATATAAATCTTCTGACCCCCACCTTAAAGTATACCGTTCAAATTAGAATCACTTTCTGAGTTCATTTAACGATGTCCGTGCATACGTCTAGTCGGCTGGCTGTCTGTAAACCTTGTGAACAAAGTACAGGTCTCAATTTTAAAGATATCTTGATGAAATTTGGCACGAACAATTATTCTTGCACAGTAATGAAGCCTATTGAAATTCATTATGATCGATCCCTTATTTTCCCTAGACCCCATACAAATGTTTTATATAAGTGCCAATTTTTATGCAAGATTTCATGAAGATTGAAAATCACTTTAACGTGCATACATCCCATACAAATGTTAATATCAAGTTAAAATTCGACAGAAATAAGTTTTATATAAGTAGAAATAACAGTGCCAAATTTTACAAGGGTCGGTCCAGCTCTCATATAAGACTCACTTTTGGGAATCACCATAATATTGATAAGTTCGTATAAATGTTTGTATCAACGTAATATTCTGTATTTGTACGTTTTATTTTACACTTAGTACAAGTATTGGTCCACAACTGACCATAGGTATAATATTTTGGTGCACATGCACCATGGTATGCGATAATTATTATTATGTTGTTTTAAAAATTACTAACTAATTCAAAAGCCTTAAAATTCATATATTAAATTGTAATTAAATGTATTTTTTACGATGCAAAACCCACTACTTTAGCAACTTTAGTCGCCAATTTTTTCTTTTTCAACCACCTAGCCACTTTTTCGGCCCTTTTATTTAAATGAAACTAAATGCGATTTTTTAAGACTATGTCTAAATGACGAGAAATTAAGTTGTTTTAAATATCTCGACCCTTTACATATTAACTACAATGAAGATATTAATTATTTTGTGATTGTTGCACAATATGGCGATATAAAAAAAGACCCCGAAGAATTTATAAATGAACCAAAACTATTAAAAACCAAAGCTAATTATAAAGTTTTTTAAACCACTATTTAAAAAAATAAAATACCGAATATTTTTGGACCGGATTGGAAAAATTAAAAAATTCATTTGATGAATGCTTACATCCTAATTTACATTTTTTAATTTGTCTCTTAACAGTTCCTTGGCGGAGCATCTTTTTTCTAAAAATCACTGATTAAAAATAAATTGTCGAACAGACTTAAGGTCTGCACTTGTGAATCCATGCTAAATTTGTTAGACGAAGATTTGTAAGATTAAAATCCCAAAAGTGCTGAAGTTGAATTAATAAACAGATTTTATTATTATTATTATTAAAATTTAGTTTCATCGTTTTTCTTAAAATGCAATATATTTTCTTTGTTTCTGCTTTTATGACATAAAAAGATTATAAGTTTTTATGCATTGAAGCAGTTGGCCCCTTTTTTCTACAAATTCTCCTTTTTGGCAACTTTTTTGAAAATCCCTTTTTTTAAAACTTTTTAAAAATTCTTAACGGTAACGCTGATAATAACTTTCTCAGCAGCTTCCACAACTGAGCTGAAAATAAGAATTGTAGGTACAGGGCGAGTAGTAGCTCCCATGCAAAATAAAAATTATTTTTCTTTTCAATGAAAAACTATTAGAGCAAAATCTTTAAAATTGTTTTGAATAATTTTCTTATCAATAAGATGGACAGAGCTAAAGAAAGTGTTAGCCTCCATATAAAGTAAATTAAGGCTTACAATTGTGATGAAAATAGTTATAGTATGTTTAAGGGGGTTAGTAGTCGCCATACAAAGTGAAGATTTATTTTAATATATCTAAAGAACTGTTCAAGTTCATATTCAGCATATATAAATAATGATATACTTGCGTAAAAAATATTAAATAATATTAAAAAAGAATTTTGTACTTAGAAATAAAAATAAATTTTGTACGATAGAGGAATACAAAAACGTTGATAAAATTAAAGAACTTGAAATTTTTACTTGAAACTTATATCGCAGATGAGGGTAACTATACACTGAGGGAAAGAATTCGTTTCAAAATATACCACGGTTGTGGTCACATTGAAAATTTGAGGTATCGGCTTTTTGATACAGAAAACATAGTGCAATTTATTAATTTGATACCCAAATGGGGTGATAATTTTCGTTAAGATTAGAACACGCTGTGTTAAATTTGAACATATGTGGGCCATATTCACTATTGACACTAAGTAGTATCGTTTTCAGTACGTATGTGGTTGATTTTTCTCCGAGTATAGGGAATATAACGACATCAAAAATTCAATATAATGAAATCCTGAGATCGAGAGCTTCAGTTTATTTCTATAAAAATGCACAAAATTTCTGAAGTAAGTAATTCTGTAACATTAAAATTAGTAATAACAAATAAAAAACTATTTTTTCGTTGTTGAAATAATAACACTTTAGACTTTTTAAGGAAATTTTTAAAACTGTAAAAACTATAAAAAATGTTAGAAGCTAAGACGAAAATTTGGACTTAGCCCTGAAAAGGCTAAACTGGCAACACTGCTAATGATGAAAGATTTTAAACACTTGGTGATATTAATTTTGTTAGATTATATTAAATATTATATACACATTTGAGCCACTTTGACAGTTACGTGGAGGAATAATATTTGATTTATGTATGAAGGACTTGAAGAACTTGCCTTCGCGTTCTTCTAGTGTCTTATTCTGAACACAGAATACGAATATAGAGTTCAAAGACTAACGAAGAGGTCAAAGACTAACAAAGAAGAAATAAGAAATATATAATCAATCGCGATCTACCTTTTAATACTCTGCATTATAGTGTATTTCATGACAACACTGGGGTCAACTACGAATCTGTTCTCATGGAATTGAACAATATTTTTGCTTACACAGAATTTATATGCTTTACATGTATATACATTTTGTTAAACAGTTCTAATTAACTGTTATATATCAAAATTAATTGGAATTTCAGGTCGATCCACATATGTTTCTGTCTATTAAAGATGCGTATGGGGTTACTACGGTGATTTACTAAAAATTTTTTACTGTTAGGTTTATATGTTTATGACAAGAAAGTTTAATATCTTATGTTTAGTCTACACTTTTGTATAACTTTATTATCATTTGGTACTTTGAACTTTAAAAACCGACCTATAATCCAGACTTATTTCTCTAGAATATCTATTTGCAAAAAAGTTTTTTTTTTTCTTTATTATTTTATAACAAGTGTGAACACAGTATTCAAAAGTACTACCAAATTTTACCAATTGCTAATGTGATAATTTATTTCCGAACATTTAAACACACTCACACCAAAATACGTTAAGAAATGCTACACCACCCATTATACCCTTTTGTCATCATTATTATTATGACTCTATTTAAATTCTATTGTACATTTTAATGTTTATATATGTATATATTTAAGTATTTGTCTTTGTACAGATATTTATGTGTTTGTAAGTTGCGTGTTTAAATAAAAAAAAGCCAATAGTGTAAATCCTTATAAAATCCAGCAGCGAAAAGGGAAATCATGCGAAAGCCCGGGTAGTTTTTGGCAGAGACAAATATATAAACAAACTCATTCATACACGCAATTTCACTTAACTGGGAGATATGTTTAGCTATTAGATACTAACATATATATGGAGAATTCTCTTTTTATGTTTACGTTTATAAATCCGACCTTAAACCTCAAATATATGTGAGTCTATGTCTGGAGTAAAACAACTAAAAATTCAAGAGCAGAGTATTGCAAAATAAGGAACGGAGGTTTATTGCTCTTATAATTAGGATTAATTTGAGATACATTTTATTAACCTGCCCTCAATAGCAGCGCTGTAGGTGGTGCCCAAACTTGGGTAGAAAAAACGTGAGTGGCTCTAAGAGGTGCTTTTTTCAAAACAGGTTTCCAAAAATACATTTTAAATTCTTTGTGGCGCCTTAAAATATTAATAAGCAAAAATGTTATAACAAGGGCAAGTTTCAAACATGCGATTGAAAAAGCATAAAAAATGGGACAATATTCACAGAATTATGCATAAAAAATGCAAAATTTCATGTGCTTGCTTGTATAAATAACCATAAATATGTCTTTTACCTACATTTAAAATTTTGATAGTTTTCGATTTAAAGAAAAAAAAAAATTATTGAAAACAGATTTTCTTTAAAAAAATTTTACAAAATAATTCATACTAATTTGTTAATCGAACTCCAAAAAATCACACAAAAAGTATTCATGACATGAGATCGAGGTGTATTTAATATTTTATAAATTGTCGAGGCACACCCAAGACGATAATTGAAATCGGTAAAAATGTATATAAATTTGTAGCTGTTATTATAGCTTATATAGGAATCAAGTGACACTCAAAAATAATTGAATTTAATGCAACTCAAGAATACCAAATATTTATCAAATATCATCCTCATCTAATGTCTATTATGACAATTTCTGCTAATGATAAAATTTCTGGACAGAATCAGCCACATTCGGAATGAAAATACTTTGAACTTTGGGTTGAAGTTACTTCTTATACTTGGGTTGGATTCTGGTCGTAGACATTTTAAACTCTTCAAACTTTTTTTGAATATGATGGCTGTTTACTTTACTGTAAAAAATTAAAAAATAAATAAAAGCGAATTTAAGTTATTTTTCATACGAAATAAGACACAAATTTGTATGGGAATTTTTTGGGTGATTTTTCTATATTTGCTTTGGGTGATTATGCTGACAGCCATAAATAACACCCAGAAAATTGACTCAATGAAAAATCGTCCAAAAAATTCGTATATAAATTTGGGATATATTTCATATGAAAAATTACCCAATGTTTTAAAGTGATTTTTCGTTATTCCTTTTTGATTAACCATTTGTAAATTTTTGGTGACTTTTCACATTAATAAGATTTTTTCTAAATTATTTTCATAAATAGTTACTACGGTTGATAAAGTAATTCCACAAATATAGTTATGGCATTTTTAATTTGGAGAATGAGATGCCGCACGTGAAAATTTTTATTAAATATAAATAATTTAGACTTTTTATGCGAAAAAATACACAAAAATAATTAAATTGATGATTCTGTGAAAATAAAATTAGTAATAGCAAATAAGTAATTCGTTTCTTCGTTGTTGAAAGTAAACATTTGTACCTGTTTAAGGCAATTATAAAAATCAAAAATGCTGGAAAAAAAGCCAGAAGCTAAAACGAAAGTCTTGAGGCTAAAAACAAAATAAAAAGGCTAAATTTAGCCTTGAAAAGGATAAACTAGGAGGGGTTGAAATTATTTGATTATTCGAAGCACAAATTTTTTAATCTTTTCGAACGAATAAAATTTTAAAATTTAGAATAAAACATTATTCGATAAATTTTTAACGATTATAAATTATTATGCCTTTTTGAGATTATAAGTGTAAAATGTTTTGCTTAGTTAGAAAACCCTGGTGAAAGTGATTGAAAATAGATTTCGCGTTAAAGCATTTTACTGAGTCTTTGTATTATTTGGAAAAAAATAATAGAATAGCTTCTCTAAAGATTTAATCAAATGTCTTAAACTTAGAATAAAAGGGAGACGTATAAATTATTATTAAATTCTGAAAAATATCCAGGGCATATTAATTTTTTTTTAAATATTCAACAAAAAGTGAAACAAAAGTATATGCAAGTGCTTTACTTTTGAGAATTTTCCCTTTATTATTTATTTCAGAAATTATCTTAATGATTCAAGTGATGGGGTAAAAATCGAAGATTCTGAAATGTATAACGATGGTTTGTTAACTGAACTCAGTCAATCAATAAATAATATCAAAAATTAAAAAAAAAGAAAATAGATTTTAGCAATATTCATGATCATTGACTTTATTTAGAAAAATTTAAAAAGAACAGAAATACTACATTTGCTTTTAATGTTATGTATTGACACTATCAATAGTAAGTGAAAGGATTTTTTCCACATACTTGTTTTATAAAAAAAAAAAACAATAATCGCTTTAAAACCAAAATGAAAAAGAAGTTTAATTCCATTATAAAATTTGTCTATAATTTGTATATGGTGTCAATTTTTTTGTTCTGTGTTAATGAACTGTTATTTCTAGGTTTGTTTTATGTTAATAAAATCAAAAATTGATTTAAAAAATAATAGTTTTTTTTTTTAAACTTGTAATTAATTATTCGAACAATATATTTTATTTTTTATTCTTTCGATTAATTGAAGAAAATTAAAATTTTATTCGATCACACGAATAATTGAAAAAATTATGAAATTTTATTCGATCGACTTAAATATCGAATAACTGAAAAACCTAGTTGATATGCTAATAAAAAAATAAAATTTTTGGGAAAAAAGCAAACGAATTTAAGGAAATCCCCACATGTATATGTTTTTAAACATAAAAAAGGGCACTCTCTGTTAGAGAAGAGGTAGAAATGCAAGTGTAAAAAATTTTGATGACAAAAAAGGTTTTTTTTTATGTTCTAAGGGTTGAAGTTACTTCTTGTACTTACCTTATGTAGGTTGAAGAATAGGGGGTTGTTTTATTTTAATTTCTAAAAGTATCATGAGATATTGGCCATATTTTATTATTTTATTTTAAAAAACAAGTAGTTATTTATGATGTGGGTGTTGGGTTTAAAAAACAAAAAATATATGTGTTATATATTTAAAAGAGGGTGTCAGAGTTGCAAACGAAAGAAAATTTACAAGTGTTTCATCGAAACAACTTTCACCTGAGGGCAACATTGGGTTAGACTGATAGACAAATATAATATATAGTTATTGAGAAGGAGTTGAGGAGAAGTATTATATTTTGTTGAAATTTTGGTAACCTATATCAAATCATACTACTTGTAATCATTCTTTAAGAAATTTAAACATTTCCCCAGTTTCTTTCTAAATATTAAAAAAATACCTTTTAAAAAAAAAAATAAAAACGAAACTCTTTAAGAATAAGTTTTCGTTAAAAGCTCGTAATATATTAAAAAGTTTGCCTGATATTGGTTGCTTAGATTTTTAAAGTAATGAAAATATTGTTCTTTATAAAATACTTAATCATTATTTTTCCCCATTCTGAGAATTCCTTGTACAACTCTTCCTTAATGCCTTTAACAGTGTTAACCAAGCATTTAAAATCAAATCGATCAAAAGCGTTTTATAAATACTGTACATTAATTTTATTACATTTATTCTTTCTGTTTGGCTTTATGTTTCTCCCACCATTCATTCTTCCAAAATCTATTCAATCTCCTTCTCCAAGAACACATTTGTCACTTGCTTATGCTCTAGGGAATTTTATAGTTATAAAATATTTAGTTTATAAATTATCTTATCATAATTTTTTTATACATTTATAACAATAAAAATTCATACTTTCAGCCGTTAGTGTTTCGTTTCGTTTCCTTTTTTATTTTGGGGGTTATCAAGCGTTGTCATCAAAAGGTTTTACCAATGTCATTATTAAGGTGGTCTTTATTTATGACTGATTGACTGACTGACTGTCTGTCTGGCTGAATGAATGAATAAAACTGAGTTAAAGTTTGCATGAATAGATGGATAACAGTTTTTTTCTGTCACAACGGAATTGATTAATTATAACTTCTTTCTATGGACCTTGTTATTTTGTATGCATGAATAAATAAAAATTTTTAAAGCTATAAATGAAATATTTTGTTTCATTAGTTTTATGCTTTTTTTCATACTTTGCTATAAACTTTAAAAAGATATTTCCTCTTAAATGATTCAGGGTTAAAAAAAGGTATAAACGAATTTGCTTTGGTTAAAATTGATAAATCTGTAATAAAATGAAAACTGTAGAAATAATTGAATAATTTTGGTAAATAAATTTTTCTTTTTTTGTAATTCCATCATAAAGTGTTTTTTTATTTTATTCATAGTTTTGTTTAGGGAAATAATTGTTATAAATGTTTTATGTGTCCAGTTAATGTTTGAAAATAGTTTTAACTATTCTTCACCTGCCTTTATGGCAGCTGTCAATAGTAGTTGACTTGTTTTACAACTTGCAGTAGTTTTAGGGTAAAGCTTTAGGGTCTAAAAATAAAACAACCAGATCACTTAATAACGTACATAATTTTTATTATTGGATTTTTGAATGAAAAATTAATGTTTATTTCAAAATAAATGTACAATATATTCGATTGAAAGTATGGAATGCGTACGAAAAAATAAGTGCTTACAATTCGACTTGAAAAACTGAAACCAATGGGTTAATCTTTTTGAAATTTTGTTTTGTTAAAGACCCTTATATTTTAGTTTTAATATTTTCTTGAATATCCTAAATAAAAATGCTATTGTGTTTTTGACTGCTATTTGGTTGGAATAGGTCCATTTGTTTTTAAGCTCTATTTTATTTTTTACACAGCTTTAAGTGCTCCATAAATATTTTTTATTACACTGAGGGAAAAAAATTATATTCAAAATTCAGGATGATTTTGCTTACATTGAAAGTTTACAGTTTATAGCTTTTTGATACCGTTCGTTGACAAATTTTAAATACACAAAATAGATTTGAACATGCAGTGTTGAACCTGGACATATACGGGGCAGATCACTATTGATATTTTCGACATAGTAGCGCTATTTATTTGATTCCACTCATCTATTTTTTTTGTAGTGATAAGAAGAGATCTCAGGCAAGAAAGATTAGAATTCGTTGTGCTTTCTATTGCCAGGGTAGAATTTTTCCTTAGAACACTCATTCGCGTGCATTTCTTTGTTAAAAGTGCTTTTATGAATAACCACCAAAGTTGGTAACCAAGGGTATGCAATTTTTTTAAAAAGATTCGCCAAAAATTCATTTATAACTTGAAAATTTACATATATGTATTTCTTGTAAATCTCCACAAAAACTATGCTAAGATAACCTGTGTATATCTCTTTTAGTTTAAGAAATATTTGGGTAGAAGTAAATTTTACCCTCATTATTGGCCTAGTTTTCTTGAAGTTTTTTTTTTTAATTTGGTGGCCTTAATTTATGTCCTAACATTTTTTTGTAATAGCCATTAGATTTCCTACTAAATTTTAAATAATACGGCTGGAAGAATTATATAAATATATTTACCTGATGAAAAGTTTTAATAATTTGAAATGAAAACTTTAAAAAATTTCAAGAAATTAAATGAAATTAAATTTCTCCAGACTATAAACCTAAAAACTTAGAATTTGGATACTAAGCATATTTTTGAGAAATAAACAAGCAAAATTTATATTATTATTATTATTGTTATTATTATTATTATTATTATTATTATTATTAATATTATTATTAATATTATTATTATTATTATTATTATATTGTGCCGAAATTATATTTTGGCACAATATAAGAAAATGATCACCACGCTGTTGTAAAAGGCATGTTTCAGAAAAAATATTTGTGCACTTAACTAGGTTAGATGAGCAGCTGTAAATATAAACTTACTTGAGTCCTATTGGTCCCGTTGTATTAACTAACGTATAGTGGTATATAGCCAATATACTTTTTCATTGATCTAGACTTTGACATTTAAGAATTTTATAAAAATATTTTAAAAAATTCTTCGGAACAAAAAAAGTTATTTTAAAGTGAAGAAAAAATGTAAAATATTTTTGGTTTCAATTTCAGATTAATATAACTTTTTATCGAATAGATATATTTACATGATTCTTGCAGTTATATTATTTCTAAGTTTTCAAAAAATTTAGGGTCTAAATTAAGACCTCCAAGTTTAAAAAACTAGCCCAAAAATGAGGGTAAAATTTCCTTCTACGTAAATATTTCTTAAACTGAAAGAGATAACCTAAAAAAAACCTAAAAAAAACACCTCAGCCATTACCAGGTTGTTTTTTATTGAGATATCTCCAACGTTTCACAAGTTACAGAGTTATTTACAATAAAAGCATTTTGTAACCACTGCGCAACGGACACTACAACCATGCAAACAATGTGATGTGGCTGCATGCCATTGGAGCTTGGGGAGTATGAAACTAATGTGCTCCTATATTTAGCAAACTGAACATGTGAATAACTTAATTCCAGAACCAATTTTTGGTTATGTTTTTTTTATAAAAACAAAGAACGTCAGAATACTGATGGAATAAAATCAAAATGAATTTGAAATTCTTCCTTAGACTAGCGGACTGTAAAGTTATTCGGGAATACCTGTTGTCTCTTAAAAGATAATAGGACATTCAACGGTGATACAATTCTCGGTTTCTAAGAATTAGTACATCAAAATTATAACCAAATAAATAATTTTTTAGAAAAAAGAAACCATACTTAATATTAGTGTCAATAGTATCCAGCTGGAAATTGTGTCATAACGACAATTTCGCAAGTAATTCTTGAGGTGCAGGTCATTACTTAATGACAAATAAAATCGAACGACTTAGTGACATTTCACAATATTTCCTATTGTTGTTTTAGTCAATTAGTAATATTCTGTATTCTGTAATATCTTGACCAATATTATAAAATGTTTTAATGACTCTAGAGTGCTGTGATAGGCTAATTTTCAAGCTGGTAGTTCACAATGTTTTGTTAAAAAATTGATTAGGCATTTTTAAAATATATCAGTACTAACAAGTAAAAAAGTGTTGCCATCAGGGAATGAAATACATCACAAGGTTAGCGAAAATCATTCAGTTCCTGTTTGGAATACATATAAAAGATATTACATATTTTTTAATAATATTGATAAATTATTGAATTTGCCTTTAACAAAATATATGATAATATCATAAGGTGTCATGATATTTTCTTACGGGAACCAGGGGATAATACCAGCAGCGACGCTGTTTAGACATAGGATGCCTTAAGGAAATTTCCAACTGGGATCCTATTCGGGATATTTGAATTGGAGCTAGGTCCGTGTATCAAAAATATAATAAGTTTCAAATTTCATTAAATTATATTGGTTAAACATATTGCTTTGATTGAAAGTGCAACAAATCCCTCTCTTCAGCTGAAATTATTCTGTATAATATTTCATTGTACGATATGAAATAATTTTCGAAGATGAAGGTCAGTTATGAGACACCTCTCTAAATTGAATAAAAATTCATTAAAATTTATGAATGCATTAAATTTTTCAGTAAAAATTGCTTTAAAAGCAGTAATTTTAACAAGGTGTTGTAATTGGCAGGAAATTATTTAGGACTGAAAAATAGCTGCAAAGAAGTAATGCTTAAGGCTTGTTTTCTATGATTAACGTAAAAATCAATTCGATCATTTCAATTTGCTTCTTTTAGGAGTTATTTAGCCCTAGGGTTATCGGTAATCTTATAAGCACTAGCTCGACCTCTTGATCTGGTCAGACCACAGGATAATAATAGATAAAATGCTGCCCCTAGGAATTATACACAGTAAGACTGTTGTTCTTATTTTGTAGATTTTTATTTGTATAAATTATATATATTAATATAAAATGAAAATATTTCGTTAGACTTATAAAAACAGCTATTGCAATGCAAATAAAGTAAGAAGAAAAATATCATTAATTTGCATTTCTTCAAATAAAAGGAAATTTTATCTTTATTAACGATTGCATAGAAAAAGAATAAATATTGTTATTTGTATTAAACAAGATGTTTATCTAATTAATTACTAAGCTTGGCAATTGTAGCTAATATATGAATTTGTTCATTTACAATGTCCTAGATTGCTGGTAATATCACATATTTTACATCGGATAATGATTTTGTGATTAGTTTTCGGTATTAACTTGCACCTAATTTCTAAAATTGTTCCTTCCAAGGAGATGATTCTTCTTTTTATACATATCTACGTATTTAACTATAATATAAGAATAAAGCTGTCTATCCGCGTAAAATTTACCACGGGATTATATAATAACACGACGTTTTCAAAGATTCTCACCCAAAGATTTTTATGGCAGCTGATTTTTTATATCCTTGATACTTATGGTGATTATATGAATTTTAAAATCTGATAAAACACAGCAATGAAGTGAAGTATCTTATTGCTATTGTAGCTTTATAAATATCGTGGTTATATAGTTCTTAATCGATTAATTCCTATTCGTTATGTATTATTCAGAGATATACCTCTTGAACTTTATAGTTAAATTCCTCAACAATAATACTAAGCATTTCAGGAGTAAACATTCTTTTTAAAATATTCATAGCACTCGTTAGCAAATTTCGGGTTCGTAATATTACGGTCTAGTGTTCTAAGTATTTTAAGTGGTTACAACAATCTGTAGATACCAGCTTTACTTTAATGTAGAATGTTCAATATTTTCCGAACATAATGTTTCTTTACCATCATTATCTTTGCATGGAAATAACGGTTGTCTATCATGTTAATATATAGACATAATATAATATCTATCCCCCTAAATATCTTAACATCAAGAAGTCTTTTTTGAAAGAATCCTTTCTGAATATATATCAATTATTTACAAATTTCAATAATTTATGTTCCATTCTAACATCTGATACTTTCAACAACATAACACGATAGTTTTTAAAATGATCGTACATGAACAAAAAAATAAAAATAAAAAAATAAAATAAAAAACATGTTTACAAAGAGATAAAACATTGTGGTCTATTTAGATCAAGAAGTCAGTTTATCGGACATTTTCTTTAAACGAAAAATTTTTCTGTATTATCGTAATTCAATCAACTCACTATCTCTAAATAAGAGATTGTAAATTTGGTCTGCCCAGGTTAAAATGATAATCCTTGAGCTAAAAACAGTGAAATTTGTTAGGTCTAATAATATTACGAGCTCTTACATATTTATTTATTTATTAATTTATAGATCAAAAAGTAAAAAACTTTCCAGTTCTTTTATAATCCTGAAAATACTCTTGAACTTTAATAAATAGCATACTGCAGATTAGTATTAATTTCAAAATAAATTTCTTATTATAACTTACTATAATCACAATTTTTTAATTTCTTTAAATTTTACTTTTGTAAAATATGACATTTGCTATTTTTAGCCATAAAGTTATTTAATTTTTCTTTTTTTTTCATCAATAATTTTTATTATTAATTTCTGTTTTTCCTGCTAAAAGCTTTTTTCTTCTAAAAATGATACAATTTTTTATATAAAACTTCAATATAAAACAGAAATTAAATTTTATTCTAAAAAAATCAATTTAAGACTAAGTGCTGCACATAACTTGCGGTAAAAATGTTTGTATAAAAATATTTTATAATAAATTTATATGCTGTAGGTTTCCAGTGAAATTTAAAGCCTTAAGGTTTAAAATATTTATTTTATATGAGTACGAGGGATGCTATTTAACTACGCAACTTATGTTAAAACTCACATCGCAATCATAAAATACGATATTTTCAAGGTCTTACGTAGTCAGAAATTTTTTGTATGATGACTACTTCTGCTTCCTAATGTTTCTTAGAAAATCGCCTTCGTAAAAATTTTATTTTACAATAAACATTTTTCTTACGGATTAATTGAAAAACAGTATATTCTTTAAGTTTAATCAACCTTTAGAAATGAAGCTATATAGAGGGCCTCATTGTATCGCTGGAAAGCGAAATTTAATCATAGACAATGTTGGTGCCAAAATGAATTTTGTGGAGGCCTTGTCTTACTAGAAATACTGCTGATATACGTGCAATGATTACTCAACAACAACATATGACATATCGTGAAGTAGAGAAACACCTGGGTAATAATTCCACTAAAAGGTGTATATATAAAAGTTAAAAATCGTTTAAAAACAATGCCCTTTGATATTTTTAAGGAAACGGAGCAAAAATTAAGTTTATGTTCTTGAAAATGGTGCCAGGAGGTGAGAAAAAGAGAAGCTAAAATGAACTTTAAAAAAAGGTAGCAAAAAAGGCCAACTAAGCACCAAAGAAAAAGAAAAAATAATAAGACCAGAAAAAAAGTTAGTATTAGTTTTTCATATTTTTTTTAAAGATTTTGTCACAAATTTATAAATAAGCTATAAAATTTCTGCCATCAAAATAACCCAATAAACAATCACCAAAAAAATTCCAATACAAACTTGGGTTATATTTCATATGAAAAATTATTTAAAATTTTGAATTGTTTTTCGTCACTTTTGGACCATAATTCCATTTGGATTAAGCATTTTCAAAGTTTTGTGTGATTTTTCACATTTATAAGTTTTTTTTTTTAATTAAGTTTATTATAAAATAATTGTAATAATCGATATAGTAAGTCCATAAAATTAATTGTTATTTTTGATTTGAAGAATGAAGCGCAGTATTCCAAATTTTTTGTAAAATGTAAATAATGTAGACTTTTTGTGTGAAAAAGTATGTAAAAATTATTAAATGAATAATTCTGCAGAAATAAAATTAGTATTTATAAATAAGAAACTATTTTATTCGTTACTAAAATACTAACATTTTAGCCTTTTTAAGGCAATTTTAAAAATCAAAAAATCTAGCGAGAATAGTACAGAGGAAAATGATTCCGAAACAAAAGTTCAGTGAATAGTATTACTTCCTCTAAGTTTTTTTTACCCTATAAAAGTTCCACCCAGTCGAAGTATTTGATGTCAAACGACCGTTTCTGTCTTAAGAAATCCGGACACTTGGGATGTGTCAGTATCAAATTACTTTGTTTGTCAAAATTTTTGCAAAAATAAGGAAAATTAATTTCCGAACCCGGATCATTCTCCACTACATTGTTTAGAAAAATCACCAATATTATTAGCTTAAACATTGAATTGTATAGTTACTTTCCATACAACCCTAATTTTTTATCCAATAACTTCATTTCGTTACCCAATATCAAAATAAATAGCTTATTTCAACACTTGGAAAATCGGTTATTATAATAAAAATGTATATTTTTCGAGATGCTTTAATCAAAGTGAAAAAACTTCTTTAAGACACAAGTGGGAAAAAGTGCTAAAATTTACAAAACAAAATGCTAGAAAGTGCTAAAAGTAAAATGATGCAAGAAACAAATGCTAATAACAAAAACTGTATTATTTATTTTCAGGTCCTGGTATTACATTGCTCACTTAGTGGCAAAATCGTACTTAAGTTCTTAAAATTTTTATGATTGTATACTAAAAAAAACTTCTTATTCAATCCCTTAAGTTTTCCTAATTATGAAAATTGTTTAAAGTCTTAAAAAATATTTATTGAAGATAAACAAAAATAAATACATATGCAAAATCTAATGAAATTATTTTAAGTTTTAGAAAGATTTCAAAATACGCTCTAAATTTATATTTTCTTCGTGGTTTTATATCTTACACCAACACCTTTTTAATTGTACAGCCCATAAGCTTAAGATTTCTTTACATCTTTAAAGTTATTTAAAATTTCTTAAAATTGTTGGTTTGTTATTTCTTTTTGGTGCCACATTAGGGTGACATCAAAAAATATTTGGCCAGAAGAAGGAAGTTTAATGCTTATTATGATTTTTGGCATTACCATAAGCAAATAGTAATCTAAACTAAAGAATAGTCAATAAAAAATTAACATAACTAGTATAAAGCACTTTAGTATAAATAAAATATATCTATAATTTTTAGTTAAAGCAAAACTGTTGTATAGTTTGGACCACCTTATTGTAAATACATAAAATTTTAAAGCTCTTTGTTTATTTTCTTGTCAACTTAAGTTTTGAACTGTAAAACGAAACATTACTTAAGTGTGAGCTTTAACTTAAATGTTTCTTAACAAAGTTTGCACTTAAGTATACACTAAGTTTTATATATAAAAATCAAATTTGCTTGTATTCTTTTTACTGTAGAATTTTCGGAAGAAACATAACTGATAATAATTATTTATTTTAAAAGCTATACTAAAATTTTTATAAAAAAAGACTTTTTATTCTTTAATCCGAATTATAGAGTTATGGAATGGAAAGTTCGTTAATGTTATATTCATGAAATTGCTTAAAAAATGTTTTCTTTAAATGAACCAAATTTAATTTTCAACAAAACTAATTTTTAAATAAGTAATTGATATTGAAATAATATTTAAAAATAATCTTAACTAAACAAACAGACTTACCCAAAAAACAATATTTAACAAAACATAAATTTGTCGAAAAATTTTGTCTTCATAAAAAATATTTACAAATGTAGCAAAATACTAACAATAATATAAAACACCATAGGGCTGTTAACTTATCAAATTTTAAGCAAGTGTTAAATCATAACCATATATAAACTTTATCATTTTGTCTACAATTAGGCTTTAACTTTGGGTTAAAATTTCATAAGTTAATGGCCCATAATATCACATTCGGGTATTGTGATGAAAATCGATTTCGAAAACGAAACGAATTGAAATTGAAAAATGTGTGATATACTGATTTATTTCGTTTTCGTTATTTATAAAAATTACATTAAACTCACTTTTTATCACATTTTATTATAAAATTTTAAGCGTTCCACGAAAATTATTCCTTGGTTTTCAATAGTGCTATACTTTGCAAACAGTGTTGCCAGTTTAGTCTTTTTAAGGCTATATCTAGCCTTTTTATTTTGATTTTAGCCTCTTTCTAGCTTTTTTTCTACCCTTTTTTCATTCTAAAAATTGCATTATAAATGCTAAAATGTTATTATTTTAACAACGAAGAAAATAGTTTCTTAATTTTTACAGAATCATCCTTTTAAGCAACTTTGTGTATTTATTCCCACAATAAATCGAGATTATTTATGTTTAACAAAAATTTTTGCCTGCGGCCCTTCATTCCCCAAATCAATAACAACCTAGCTAATTTTATGGACTTTCTAAATCGATTATTATGTATAATTATTTTTTAGTATACTTCATTAAGCATAGAATTATTTCTGAATATAATTCAAAAAAAATAAAAAAAAAATAAAATAAAGAATTCATAAATCCAAAAATCACCTAAAAATTTGAAAATGTTTAATCAAAAATGAATTATAGTTCTAAAATGATGACAGAAAAATTTAAATATTTTTTCATATGAAACGTAAACCAAATTTGTATGTGAATTTTTTGAATGATTGTGCATTGGGTCATTTTTCTAGCAACCGCTCCATATTTTATTTATATAATTATTAGAATATCTTTACAAAAAAATGTCAAAAACTAATGCGAACGTGAAAGAATAAGTTTCAAAACTAAAGAAAATGTTAGCTATTTTCTGGCTTTATTTTTTACGACATTTAGCCTTTTTTGTCATTTTTTAAAGTCAAATTTAGCATCCTTTTTTTCTCATCACCTAGCAACACTGCTTATAAAATAAAAATAAAGCATTATTCCAAAAATTATTCTTATAATCGACCGAAATTCATCATAAAGGGATTCGAAATTAATTAAAATTTTATTTTATTTTAATTTACGATACCAATTTCAAAAAATTAAAAAATTAATAAGTAATTTTATAATAATTATTTCGTATAACCAGGGAAACCACAAATATGTCTTAAAAGAAGTTTTTTTGGGAGCATTAAATATGCAGCAAATAACTGAAAATGTGCTCTAAAAACGCAAACAATATGTTCTTAAAAAAACAAAACAAAAGTGTTTTTTTTTTAATTTAATTAATCAACTATGTTGAAAAGCACAGTTTTCAGTTCTCCATTTAATATAAATATATATATATATATATATATACATATATATATATATATATATATATATATTTTTTTTTTTATTTATATATATACATATATATATATATATATATATATAGGAGATATACTTAATTAAAGTTAAAAAAATGTGACTCCTTATTCAAGTGGCAGGCAGTGTACATATAGTTTTCATTAAAAAATATATTTATTTTGTAACATTTATAGCTTTAAAAAGATCAATTTGTCTGTTTCAAGATCTTCTTGAATT
Source organism: Protocalliphora azurea (assembly GCA_932274085.1). Classification (NCBI taxonomy): domain Eukaryota; kingdom Metazoa; phylum Arthropoda; class Insecta; order Diptera; family Calliphoridae; genus Protocalliphora; species Protocalliphora azurea. The sequence goes on along the minus strand of OW026522.1, from coordinate 21,304,527 downwards.
ATTTCTACAAATCGATTTTTAAAGAATAATTGAAATAAATTTTAATTACTGAATATTTTTTGATATCTTATTTTCTTATATATTATAATTCAACTTTGAAAAACGCCTCATGTGGTGTAGAAAAAAATTATCTTCAAAATGCCTAAATGTGCTCTAAAAGGTTTATATATGATATAAGATATGATCTAAAAATTATTGTATGTAAAAATATGCCGTTAAAAGTGAAATATGCCAAAATATGCACTTAAAAATCGATGTTATGAAACGAGTAAATATTTTACCTGTGGCATCATTGACCGCACCAGAAAAAGCATGTAATTGCATATTTGTGGTTTCCCTGCTTATAACAAAGGAATTATAGTTTACTTAATTCTCAAAATTTTATTTGATATGTTAATCGTTTTTAATTGCATTGATTTTTATAAAGTTTATTTTGCCAACTTTAAAAACAACAAATTTTATTTGCAGCTTTAATTTTAGAAACTGATAATGTTTTTATAGTAAAAATAAAACTACAAGTTAATAAAAGATACACAAAAAGCCAAGAAGAATTCGTAAAGTGATAGAAAAAATATCAGGCGCCTGACTCTTTTTTTCATATTAAATGAGTTTAGAAAGTCAGATTTATGTAGCACTAAAAGTGCTAAATTGGCAACACTGATTGTAGTTTTGAAAAATAAATATTATTGTTTTATATATTTTTCGCAAAATATAAAATGCACCCCTCGTATAATACAAAAATTCCTCTCTTTATAAACTAAAGTTTAGTAAAGTAACCAAAAAAAAAATGTTTAAATAGCAAAAAATAAAACATACACACAACACACATAGAAAATATTTAAAATCCAAGAAAAACTACTTAATCTTTATGTTTCAAACATAGACAAACATAATACCCGCCCTTAACTTGTAGATATAAATGATATATGAAGATTTAGTTCTTTGACCAAACTAGACGAATTTCCAACTTTTTTTATAGTATTCCCCTTTCCTTTAAGGAATTAATATGTTTTGTCTTTGTATACCGCTTTAGCACCTCCTTTGCTAAGTGATTCATGAACAAAACATCAGAAAATAAAAGGCAAATAACCTTGACCAGCAGGAAAATCTTATTTCCTACAAGTGATGTGGGTTGTTTTAAATAAAAAAATGTTATAGATTATACTTCAAAATATGTATATTTATAGATGAAAATTTAGATGAAGTGAAGGAGGGAGACCCAGTGATGTGCGACAACATTCATCAACCTTGCTTTAAGGAATAAAATCTGCTCATTTAAGAAAAAACACTTTTTTTGACTTATGCAAATATTATCAATTTAAACCACATGATTGATTATTTTATACTTCATCCTTCATCATGCCTTTTCCTGAATATAACCCAGCAAATATTTAAGAAATGAAAATGGAAACGCTTTAACAAAAATATTAGTTTATAATTTCAGCACAGGCAAATAGAAATTACAGTTACGAGAATAAAAAATGCAACGCAATGTGATGTGATCTTTTTATAATTTGCTTATAGTGCGACCCAATGTATCAGTACTGTTGTGATCTCACTATATGTGGTCATAAACTCCTGTTATATATAATTTTGTCGAATATTTTTATACGTAAGGAAACTTATTAAACGTTTAGTAAAAGCAGTTGTAAATTTGAGCAAAAAAAAAAGTGCCACTCCAAAAAAATCAACATGATTTTTTTTTAAATCTTGATAAAAATCGTTACTGGAAACGATTGGAGACTGTAGTGTTGTTAAATATAATGATTTTCTAAAATACATGAAATCTACAATATTAGCAATAATTAAATTTTGCTATCTTTGCGAACAATTTTTTTTTTTTTGAAAATTTTCTGTACACACAAAGAAAAAGTATTATCACTACAACAATATTATGTTCTCATTGTTAATTTTCTTCAATTTTGTAACTCTATGTTGATGATAATAATGTTCTTGTTTAAATTTAGTAACTTGATGTTTACAATCAATAAAAATTGTAATATGATTGATTTTCAAATATTTTTACCAGAGATAAAATTTTTCTAATATGAAAAGTATCATTATTTCTACAACTATTAAATATTTGTAGTCTTTTTCCTTGTTCTGTTTCTAAACCATATTAGTATTATTATTCCCTTGATAATAAAATGTTTCAAATAAATACAAGACTTATCATTTTCGCAAACTTAATGGAAAAACTCATAACCTGTTTGTTTTTAAACATATTTTTTTAATGTTTGTTTTCCCACTTACTTATAATTCTCATTTATTTTATATAAGAATATAAATAGGCAAGGCTTAGCTATACTCGGTGTGATTCAAGCAAAATAAGATATTGACTAACTGCCATTAAAAGGTTTAGTTAAAGAAACATATCTTGCATTTGAACTTCATAATATGTATATATTTTATTTTTTTTTTGCTCATGAACACTATTCTCTATTATTTTCAGTAAAAAATTTATAAAGATAATATTTTTTATTAATCTGTTTTATTTTAATATATGATACGATGGAATAATATGACCAATTGGAATAATATTACGATAAGATTGGATAACTATATGATATCGTGGGATAATAACATAATGAAATAAGAATATGAATAATAATATTATAAAATGGAATCATAATCTGACAATGTGGTTTAATAATATAATAACATCAAATCATAATTTAAGAGAATGGGATAATTATGTAGAAAGATTGTTCAATTATATGTAAATCTAGAATATTAATATGAAAAAAACAAACTATAAAATCGAACACAATATGACAAAATGGAATCAAAATAATTATTACTTATAATCGTTTCTATTTTTGGCTATGATCATATCTTTCAATTATAATGGTCACTTCCAATATATTATTTTCTCCACGTGTTAAGATTGATATTTTTGGAATTTTTACTTATTTTTGTTTACCTTTATAATTTATGATTATGTAAGAGCTTTCGATCGAAAAAAAGTGACCAATTTCGACCGTTTTTGTAATGGAATCAACAGCTAGATATAATTTTTTCGCATTGACACGACATTATTTAATGACCGATAACGCAGTAATGTTCAAATATTTCTTGATTTTGATTTGGACCAAATTTTAACATAGGGAAAGACAATTAAGAATTATACCTATTTTGATACTCTACCTATATCATCCTTCATGATTATCAGTGTTGCCAGACTAGCCTTTTTAAGGCTAATCTAGCTGTTTTATTTCGCTTCTAGTTTCCATTTTATTTCTAACCCTCTTTGATTCTTAAAATTTTCTAAGATATTATCATTGTAATAACGACGAAAATAAGTTTTATTTGTTATTACTAATTTTGTTTTTACAAAATTATATATTTAACAATTTTTATGCATTTATTCGTACAAAAAAAGAGATTATTAATACTTAATTGGAATTTTCGCCTACGGCGCTTCATAAAAAATTCATATAAATATCTTCTCCAAAAAAATCTAAAACTAATGAGAACGAGAAAAAATAAGTTTTTAGATAAAAAATTTAAACTTTTTTCTGTACCTATTTTTTAATTAATTTTAATTTAGACCCTTTTTTCTCATCTCCAGGCAGCACTTTACTTATTTTTGTTTATATATATATATATATATATATATATATATATATATTCAACTGAAACACGAGATCAATATAATATTAATAAAAGCAAATTATCTTAAAAACTGTACACATTTATAAAATAATAAATGGTCGGCTGAGTGTCTTCTACATATTAGGCACAATTGATCGATAAATTTTAAGGTATTATAAAATCTGCTACACACAAATTATTCTGAGTATGATATCCCAGGTTTTTGTTTTATTTGTGTTATTTAGGACATAATTTTATTAAATTACTTAAAAAGCTAGTATCCTTTCGGTTGGTTTTTTGCTGGAATGTTACGGATAATTTCTCAATGAGGCTATTCAGAGATATCACCCTCAATTTATACCACTTAATAAAGCAAAAACAAATTAAAATTTTATTATGGAAAAGACTGTCAGGTGTTTAATTTACTTGGCTATGTCTGGTAATCAGTCATTGTAGTTTATCGGTTATATGGGTTATAAATTTGATACTAAAGATGTTGAAATATATTTTCGTTATAACTAAACCATTTAAAGACATTTTATGCTCCAAATAAACAAAAGTTTAGTAGATCTCCGATATTTAAAAATATTGTGCAGATATTTCGAATTTAACTGAAAACCTCTGTGTAGCACATACATTTGTATATTTAAAATTAAAAAGTGGGGTTATGAGACGAAATCGCAGACTGTTTCAAAGTGGATAAAAACTCAACGTAAGTTTTTATTTGAGTCAAAGACATAAATAATCACCTTTAATTAGGTATCATTAATTTTTCCATAGTGCAAGAACTACAAATTTTAGCGTTTCAAATATGACAAGAAGCACTTCGGTCAACTCTTATATTTAAAATCTCTGAATATCGCATGCTTCCGAATTGCAGATATTTGAGCAAATCTATTTCAAAATAAAAATGTTTCTTCGGAAGTTATAAGATATTTATTAAGTAAATTGTCTTTTTATTTAATTAAGTAATTAAGCTAGATATTTTTGTACATATATAAAATTATTTATATATTACTATATTTTTCAGTTAACACAGTTTAAGCAAAAATAAAATAAAAGAATAAGATTTTTTTCTCATTTAAAATTCATTCCATCATCAACTTAATTGACTTAATAAATTTTTTAATTAGAATTTTTTTTTTTTTTTGTTTTTCATTCTTTACAGTTATTAGGATTTTAATCATTTTGGTGAGAAGTGCAAATTTAAAAAAATGTTTAATAAATTATTTTGATGATTAGAGACATTTTTTCTGTATATAGGAGACCAAAGGGAATTGACTTCATATATATAATTTTAGCTCATTTGATTTCTTTCTTTCGTTACCAAAATTGTTTGTTGGGTTATATGGTCAACCTCATACATTTTTAATGATGGCCAAAATAAATCCGTATACACTTTTGTATTAAGTACAATATCGGTTAAAGAAGGGATTTTAAAGGCAATACTTGTATTAGGTATAAATTTCTTGTGTCTAAAATTAAAATAACCAAAAGGAGAGCAAAATAAATCAATAAATATGCTACAGAATTTAAATATCTGGAGAAATAAGATAACTTAACGAAAACCATAAAGTATAAAATTAAATAAAGAGCTGGAAAACTTATAAACAATTTTGAGATTTTTTCAAAACTATTGCCTATCATATATTTTAGGAATTTTAAAAGCCAATTGGAATTTCTTATCTGTCGGCGCTATTAAAGGCAATATATATATATATATATATATATATATATATATATATATATATATATATATATATATTGTATTTAGTTGTATAAATATTTAAATAAACCTAATATATTCAATCGTTTTATGTAGAGTGTTTTGTAGTAAAAAACCACCTGAAAAATTCTTAAAACATCAATTAATATTTTTTTTCACTACGCCTATGGCATAGTTAATATTTTGAAACAGTGAATGCTGCGGAAACTGGACACTGATCAGAAAAGTATTGAGGTAATATTTGGTAAAAATTAAAAAAAATCCTTCTTGTTTTCTTGAGCTGTTTACGTTAAAAAGATTTTAATAAACCAATTGGTATGAACTTTGACAGTATTTTAGTTTATTAGGTTTATTAAGGAATGAAGGTGTAAAGTATGATATATCATTGGAAAGCTGACTGAATTTATAATATAATATAATTACTTTCTTGTTTCGAATAAATTATTTAAGGACATTCATTTTAAAAAATATGATGGTTTTCGGAAAGATTGATTTTTCTGTTAAATAATGTTTTTTTATTTAATTATGGAATTCATAGTCCTCATTTGAAATTATATTTCTTTTCAAATCTTTACTTTTAATTTAAAATTTATGTCCGCTTCAGAAATCATACTTTTTTATTTCTTTACTTTTCTTTTAAATTTATTTTAAACTAAATTTATATTTTATTTATCTAAATCAGATAAACCATTCTCGAGTTATACTAGAGTAACCCCCTATTAAGGGAGTAATATTAGCCATGTTCAGATTCTTATTAAACACTTTTTATAAGGCCCATTTTTTAGGAGGAAATACTTATAGGCCTTTTATTCATTTTTGGAAAATTGTTTATTATTATTTTTTTTTTTTTTTGAAAAATGGTAAATATTTTTTTAATTTTTTGTTAGAAAATGCAAGAACTCTTTCTCCAAATGGGTGGTGCTGAATCGTCAAAAATAGGAGAAATTAATAATAAGATGGTTTTTCGTTAAACTAGTATTTTCTAGAACATTTAGGCATTAACAAATTTTTAAGTTTTTTGAAACATTATGCTTTCTTTTCTTGTAGAAATTGATTTTTTATTGATAATTGTAACTGTTCTAAAAAAATTTTAATTTATTATTTTTTTTTTTTTTTTTTTTTTTTTGAGAAAAGTTCCTTTTTAAGAATTTTCCAATCTAGATTTTTCAGTTTGTAGATTTTTTGAAATCTGTGATCTTTCCTGTAAATGTGTTTTTCTTTTTAAAACTTTGGGAAAAATATTTTTACTATTATAAATACATATATAATAAATAATGACAAATATAAATTTTGTTTAATTTTTACATATTTCTTATACTGTTAAATGTTAAATGGGTAAATTTTTGAAAAAGGTATAAATATATTTTTTTTAATGTCTCGCGAAATTTTTAATTGCCAGTTATTGCTGATCACAAACATTTTTTTTAAAAGTTTGAAACTAGCATATCATAAACAATTTTGTGCAAATATTGCATAATTATAACTACTAAAAAAATAAAAATAAAAAAAAAAGTATGGGCGAACGTGATTATACAACCCAATGATTTAAAATAACATGGAAAACATATATGTGATTCACTATTATAACTGCAATAGCTCTGGAAATTTTCATCACAATTAATTATTAATAAAAATGACTTGATAGCAGATGACATGGTAAACATATTATGTCCGTCCGGCTGTCTTTCCGAAACATTAACATCTAATCCCAAATAATGATATGTTATCATGGTTTAAACCCATTAAAGTATTTAGAATAATTCTATAAGCCAAGGGCTTAAATTTTTAAATTTTAAATAATACCACAAAAATAATGAATGATGTACAGATAAAAAAATAAATAATAAATAAATAAAAATATAAATATCAGTATAAATTTCTATTGGAATCTAATAAAAATACGAGTATCAATTCATGTAATTAAATTTTCTTACGAAAAAGAAATAAGAAAAATATGAGAGCTTTCTAAAAAGTTAAAATAATTTTTAGAAAAATTTACGTAAAGAATTATAATTTCAAGAGTATAGATTGTATAAATTCTTGGTCTTTCTGTTAAACCGTCCCTTTGGTTCGCAGATTATACATTTTCCTCAGATGTTTAGGTATAACATTTAACAATGAATTTTTGCATATGTTGCGGTAAGTACATGTTTGTATATATAAGTGCTCCATATTATTGTAGGCATTACCATTATCGTGAGGTTGTCGTATCAAAGTCAGGATTTAATTGTTATTTCTGTCGCCTTATAGGGCACTTAGTTTGGCTGCTCTTTAGGAAAATACATGTATATATTATATAAATAGGTGCGTCATCGAATTTTCAAACATTCGATCGCTTATCAATAACTGTTATAATGTTGTGCTATCTCATGTTCCACTAACATATGTGCCTTTATTAGGTGACCAGATTTCCTGGTATTACACCAAACATTTTTACACTCTTACTTTTCCGACTCAAGTTCAACTAGGCCAAAGATTGTCAACTCACCAACAGCTGTATCAATCGCAAGCTTTCCCCCGGGAAAAATGACAGCAGAGCTATTACAACAAAAATACTTACTATTCAAAAAATAATTTCTACATATAAATAAAGTTCATGTATGAATTACTAAAAAGGAAGCTAAATTTGATTTACATATTGAGGGAAATATGCTCCAATGGCACAGATTCAGTTAATATTTCAATTGTGTTAATAAATAAATAAATAAACAAAAAATTTATTAATTTATCAATTAATAAATAAATTCTAAGGATAATATTAATCATAAATAAATAAATAAATAAACAAAAAATTAATTAATTTATCAATTAATAAATAAATTCTAAGGATAATTTTAAACATAAAAGTAATATAATAATAAAATATAATAAAAACTTTTTTTGAAATTATATAAAATCCTACTAATTTAATTTTACTAATATTATCATTTTAATGACTGAAGCAAAATCAATTATAATTTTGATTAATGTCAACCGTAACTGAAACTATTTTTATTTTTTTCTTTGCAACGGTATTCAAAATGAGCAACTGTGCATTTTCGCTAGTTCTAGCGGCAATAAAAATGAAAAAAAAAGTAGTTAAAGGTAGTAGATGTTAAATGATTTAGTAATTCCTTATATTATGGATTTTTCGTATATTTTTAGATTTATGAGGTTATGAACTGATTCAGAAAATATTCTTCGGCTGTTAACTCAGTTGCAAAACGAAGTGAGAGAACTTTATGGCTTTTATATTGACCTAAATACATTGAGTTTGGCTGCACTCTGGAAATTAGAACAGTTTACATAGTTTTGAAAATGCTATTACCATTAGGAGTATAGCCTTTCTCTGTTGCTCACTATTAACTTCATCATATTTAACCATATTTTACTGTGTTCCTCTACCAAAGAAACAACTGATACATAACCCTTTTTGTTATCCTGATTTATTTTTCCTTTCACACATGAACCTAGTCGTCCAACAACTAAACTTGTAAATTTTCTAATTTGCTTAGCAAGAATGCTAAATTGCAAATATTTATTGGGGCAAAACTATAAAAAAAAGTCTTTCTAAAAAGGCAAAAACAACAACAAGACACTAACACAATATAATACAAATATGGAGCAAGATTGGCAAGGATATAGAACAAAGACTGATTACGTCTTTCGTTCTGTAGTAGGAACAGTCCTGTGAAATAAAGAAAAGGAAGTAAAAAAAACTAAAAATGGTCTTGTGGTTGATAAAGGTTTCTTTTATTTAGATTCTTGTTAAACAAAAATACAAGCACAATGGTGTAGAGATATTGATGTTTTAATAAAAACTAAAGCAGAAAAAACTAATGCTTATACATTTTTACAAACACATACACTTTATTATTTGCTCTGTTATAATTTTATACATATAAGAGGGGGGGAGTATCATGGTCTTGTTTGTCTATTATATCTCTCTATTTGTATAGGTTATATTTTTGTTTGTTTTTTTAGTTAGCTCCAGTTTACTTACTTTACTATCTTACAAGCCCTCCTTCACCCTTTAACAATATTTATCATTGGTCCAAGATTTAACATTTGCTGGTAGCAGAGATTTATTTTTATCTTTATTTTTGTACATTTTTTAGTAAAAATGACTGCGGCCATAGTATTTAAAATATATTATGTATAGGTATAGGTTTGTATTTTGAAGTTTGTAGTATGACCCTTTTAAATAAGTTTTTTTTTTTTTATTCTCGGTTTGGTTTTTTTGTTGCATCCACTATCATTCCTGTGAATGGTTTTCTTTTTAATTCATGGCACAGTGGTTGAGTGGTTAGAATAAACTGGGACTGCATAGAAGTTTCTTACGAAGAGAAAAAATACTAAAATACTAATTTCATAGATTTAATGAAATTTTAAGTGAAAATTAAAGAAATTGTTGGAGAAGATAAATAAATATTAATAGAATAAATAGCATATCAAATAAGGCAGGAGTTTCCACAATAACTCCCCTCACGGACCCTCTTACTAAGTGTTCATTTTTCCCCGCACTCCCATACACAGTGCTATGCAGAACATGAGCAGCAAAAGAAGGGTTATCCAAAAGTTAATAATAATTATAATAATTTTCCAAAGTATTAAATTTGCAACAAAATTAATTTTTAAAATTAATGGCGGTTTAACAGAAAAAATATCTGAATGTAGCATTAATTTTATTTTTCTTTGTTAATTTTTCTTACACTCAACATTTTTTTAATAAAATTTTTTGTTTTTGATAATATATCCCGATGCAGTAAATTGTAAGATTTTTCGGTATCAAAAAGAAGAAAGTAATCCAGTTTGAAACTCAAAAAATTATAGAATATTGGGTATTTAAGGTCTAAAAAAAATTATGAATTTTCAGAGTATATTAATAGACTTCTGCCTAAAACTTTGTTTACTTATGAGTAAAAATAATATGGCAACGTGTTACAACAATGGATTTTCCTGAATTAGTAGGTTATGCAATCTCTAAAATTTAAAACATACTTCATTTAAAATCCATTGAAAACTTTTCATGAAGTTATAGACCAAGCAATTTAGCACTGCTCACCAAGAAACATATTTAACATAGGTATAGCTTTTTATTCCCTTTTATTCCTAAATAATAATTTTTATTCCTATTTTTATATTAGAAACATTTTCTCATTTTATATAAATAGGTAGATTTTTATCTAAACTCACTAAAATGGACCATATTAAAAAAAGAAAGTACTGTATTTAATTTGAAATAGTATTCCATTATATAATATATATATATATATATATATATATATATATATATATAATTCGATGTTTTAGCAATGGTAAAATACGAAATATATTTTAAAACTGCATAAAGAGTAGGACAAGATATAATTGCTTAAAAATTTTCAATCAGGCGGTCTAAATCTCAGGCGTAAAACCCTATGAAAATTCTATTATGTGACTTCAATATTAGTGTGGTTCAATGTAGTCAAAAAATTTAAACGTAAACTATTCTAGAGACTACAATGAACACTTTAATTGCATCAATACAGACAGTATTCACTTCGCAACAAGGTTTCCACAAGGGCAGAGATATTCAAGCAACTTTAAGAGGATGTCTTGTCACGACTTCAAATATTCAGAAATATTAACTTGACAAATTATGTATGCTATTTGTTTCTTTTGACCATAATAACATGATATTAGTGTAACAAAATATGGTTCCAAATGCACCCAGAGGCAATATGAAATTGTCACGCCTTTTTAGGTTTCCGAATTTAAACTATTCCTTGAACTATTCGTGCAAAATTTCGTTGATATAAAGATATCGGCCGAAAAATATAAACTGGAGTTATAACGGACACCCTGTTTTTGGAGTGTTTGGTCCATAACTTTATCGTATGTAGCTATATGTATTCGTTTTTGCACCGATTTTTCTCATTTTTATTACCAAAATATCCTCCTTTCAATAGACAGGCAGACGGACTTACATCGTTAGGTCGTCTTAGATTTTCACGAAGACCCAGAGTATACATATATACTTTATGGGGTCTTATATGATTATTTCGACACGTTACACACAGAATCCTAAATTCGTGAGTATAAAAAAGAAAACCAATTATCCAAAATTCATCTTATAGTATACCAACCGACTCAGAATCACTTTTTGGGTCCATCTAACGATGGTTGTCCATCTGACAAGCTGTTGATGTTGGTGCACTATCTCATCTAACCCTCATACAAATAAATTTATTTAAGCCTCGTAAATGTTTTACATAATAATTTCTAATAATTTTTTTTATTAAATTTCGTTATAAATAAGTTTCATACAAATCAAATTTTGTGAAGATCGTTTCATAAATGACTATGCATATTTTCCATTAGGACTTACCTCATTCCTAAAAACACTTAAAAGAATAAATCTCGCACAAATGTCAATATTGAGATACAAATTGAGATAAATAATTGTTTACTCTGAACACTATCAAATTTTACAATTATCGGCCCGTGATTGACCATATTTCTCATATAAATACTAAATTTAAATTTATTTATACATATTGTATTTAAATAAATATGTAACATACATTTTGTCCTTTCAATTTAGAGCATGCGTACAATAACAAGTTATTCTGTAGACCTAGAATTCGCCCTGAAAAAAATGAAAGGGTTTATTAAGACTTAGTTTCAGGATCTCTTTATTTGAAAAATTTATTTATAAAAATGTTTATTATTGCAAAAATAATGATTTATTCATAAAAATTGATATCCTATTAAAATAAGTAAAATAATTTTAATTAAATTAATGTAACTTCAATTCAAAATTTAATGTGCAAATAGGGAAAAGTGGTTGAAAATTCTAGTGTTCTAAAACTAATAATTATACCCCATATGCTTCCACATAGGAATGTTTCAATTATGAAAGTTTATACAAAGAGTTTCCCAAAAACTAAACACCCAGTTGAAAATTATGATAAATTCATGCATATGTCGGATGTAAATGATAATTAATTTTTTTATTAATTTTATTAAAAACGCTAAAATTAATGCGTAATAAATTATTTTATTCAACACATAAATTAGGTAAAAATCACTTATATACATTTTGTCGAAATAGCAGTAGACTTGTCCTTTTATATGGCATTTAGCTATTATATCCCTCTTAAAATGTCTTCACAATTACGACTTCTAGACTTCTCCAAAAGTGTTTTCATCCGTTAAATATTCAATAAAAAGTTAACTTAAAATGTTTTTACCTATCCTTGGATTTTCGGGTATTGAAGCCTCCTCCTGCAATATAAATTGCCGTATCTCTTAAACTTAGACTCGTTTAACAAATTCAGCTGAAATATAAGAAAATTAAAAGTGGGATCATGTTTATCAATAATATTCGAACCTTTGCTACTAATTGAAAGAACGACTTCTTAATTGGAGAAAATTTCTTAATTATTAAATTTTTAATAAAATATTAATAATATGTTTGAATTTTTATGTTTCAATTTATTTTAAAATGTCAAGAAATTAGTAATTTTGAATAGATATTTAAGACAGTAAAATTAATTTTTTTTGCATATAACTTTCTAATAAAGCATCTTACGTGTTTTTTTTTTTGGTGTTATTGCATCATTTATAGATAAAAGAAATCCTAAAAATTTTTAGAAGTACATTTTCATGTACCTTTATTAGTTTAATAGTTATATTGCATTTTATGTTTGACTTGACATATGGTTTCACATATGAAAATTTATTCCAAATACGAAACCATATATGATAAAAATTTTGCAAGTATATTTCCATATATGTCAAACTAATTTATATATATTTTACCATATATGTATCCATATATTGCAAACTATTCCATATATTATTTCATATATAAACCCTTATATAATAATATATCTATACACTTGGGTCATTTATAAAAATATATGACCATTTTCAGCTGGGTAAATAAAATGTTTCATTGAAATTATTTCATAACTTTTAATTTACAAGATAGCATTTTTATAAATAATTGCGTTGTTTTTTTAAGCCCTTAAATAAGTCTGATTGTAATCATATAATTAAATTGTAAACAATTTTATGAAATTATTTGCAAATTTTTCATAATATAATTATGAAAAAAAAATTGTTTGTAGAAAATTAAGTTAAAAGGAATTCTGTTTTGGTTGAATAAAGTACATGAATATTTAAAAGTTATTTTTTAGAAATTAAACTTCTGTACTTTTGTACGAGGTCTTCTTTCGGACTCCAATCCTCCAAATTCCAGTCTAACAAATTTAGGGCTGCCAGCATGATGGATTCATAAATCCTAACTTCAAGTCTGTGGGATAATTTATTTCATTAGTGATAATAATTTCATTAGTGATAATTTAGAAAAAAGGCACCGAGGTACCGCTATGTGACAAAGTAACAACGCAAATATTGGCTGGAAATAAATTAGGATATAAATATTCATGGAATCCGTTTTAAATTTTCACAATACGGTTAAAAGTATTCGGAATTTTATGTTTTAAATAGTTGTTAATAAACTGTATTACTACATTTAGTTTCTAAACGTTACAGTTTATTTATAAATTCTCTGGGGTTTTCTAGTACATCACTATATTCTAAAACAATTAATTTCTTCATTTAAATTAATATAAAATAGGTCGAAATATTTCAAACAGCATAGCTTTCCGAAAAAGGGGAACACTGATTACGATATTTATACTCGTCTTAACCACTGTCCAAATTCTTCGTAATCATTTTTACAAAAATCAATAAACTCAATTTCTAAAACCCTTTAGCGTTTGTATAACTTACCCGTAAACAAGGCCATAAAAATGCTTTAGACAAAAATAAAGAAAATAGCAAGAATATATAGTATAAAAAAAACTATAAACATACAATGAATTCTCTATTGTGCGGTTGACATGATCTAGTTTAAATGATAAATAATTGCTAAGATCAACAATTCCATTTTTATTTTTTTACATTTTTTCGGTACTATTGACCTAAAGGAAATTGTGTTGTAAATCTAAAATAACCTTATAACCATATATGCACACATATAGTAATTTGTACAAACACACACTATTAAAAAAAAGTCTAAATAGAAAATGTAATAAAGGATTCAATAGGTGACATAACAAAAGACCACAGCTTGGAATTTTTCATATGATGGGTATTTTAAGGCAAATAAATTTGTAAGAGAAAAAATTAGAAAAACCTAGTAATATAATATTGTAAACAGATTGAAAATTAAAATTAAATATTTTTCTACTGCAGTTAAGGCCTCCTCCTCATCAACATAGCAAGCCAATGTTAAAACTAGTAATATTGAAGCAGACCAAAAGTAAATGTGGTTTAAATATGAAAAACAAAAGGAATTTGCACAAAGTTTACTATTTTGCCTAATATTGTTAGCAACAGCACACAATAAAATAATTAAGAAACAATTTACTTTTATTTTGGTTTAGAAAATCCTGCTTAGAGAGACTAAAAGCAGTCTATGTTCCCAAATGTATAGTCACACTAATAAAAAATGGTAACAGCCAGAACAGCAGCAAGCAATAGCAACAATAACATTAAAGCTAAGGACTAACAGGAGTTACATACAATGTTTGTTAAACCAAAACAAAAATTTCACGTAGAAAATTAAATTTTCCATATATTTTGTCTCAATGCCAACGGCAAAACAATCAAAGTTTTCAGGAAATTGCAACAAAACTGTAAAACTTTAATAACAAAAAGTATTTTATTATAACATAAACAATGTTTTAATATTTGTGATGGTAAAAACTGTTTTGGATTAAATAGCAAAGGAATTGGAAAAAATTCTGTATTAAATGGTCAAAATATTCGGAACATTACCATTCATATCTTGCTTCTTAAATATTTTTGATACATACTTTCTTTTTGCATTTTATTCAACAATTAAAAAAAAAATCATTAAAAGGTCAAAACATTCGGAATTGAAATGATATTTCAACTTTGAATTTTTTATCTTTTTAAACTTGAAACCATTTACGTTAACAAATCATTAGAAATAACGGTACTTACTTTTATTCGGTCAAAAACATTTACGTTAACAAATGATTAGAAATAACGGTTCTTACTTTTATTCCGTCGAAAACTTTAATAGCAAAAAGTGTTTTATTATAACATATTTAATATTTAGTATTTGTGGTAAATAGTGTTTCAGATTAAAGGAAAAGAAACTTAGAAAAAAAATCGAGATAAAGTTTGACCACTTTAACAATCGTATCTGAGATGATATTTAAACTTTGTATTTATTTTTTGCTATTTAAATATTTTTTATACCTATTTTCTGTTTGAAGTCAGGGCTGTCAGATGTGGCTATTTTTCGCCAAACGTGGCGATTTATAATTACTTTTTGGCGACTGAATTTTCCGTTTGACGACATTGTGAATTTTTTGGCGATTTTGGCGATGGCGATTTATTCTGCTAATTTTTAAAATTTTATTAAACAGGCAATTGAGAGGGAAAACTATTGAATTTTCTGTCTAGAAATCGACCATTTTCACCATTTATTTAATTGTTAAATAGCTTCAACTTAGTTTACGAAATTTTTCCCCAGAAAATATTTTTTACAATACTTATGTTTTAAATGTTTGATAATTTGTTTTTCATCATCTTTCATATATACTAAGGATGTTCATGATATCGGTCACAATGAAATAAAAGTTCTTGAATAAACAATTTATAACTTTAATAGGACAAATGTTGTTGTATAATTTTAGAATTATTCTTTTAAAAATTATAATAAAGTCCAATAAAATTTAAAAATTGATGACCTAAAAGGGGATATATGGCATAAAAGTGTATTTTCAGTTGTATTTTTTTTTTTTTTTTTTTTGCTCGAAAATTTTTAAAAATGTGGGCACTCATTGTGTTAACCGAAGTCAACGACGCTGAATTTAGTAGTATTACCATTTTTAAAAGCGTTCATTTTTGATATATTTTATTTGGAAAAGCTAAAAAAGAGTTTAGGAAAATCTATTTTTTTAGCCTTAGTTTAGTAATTTATCCCGTATTCACAAACCACTTTTAAATTTAAAATGCATTTTGTATAAGATTTTTCATATAAATTTTGTCTCTAAATTACATTTTAAATTTAAAATTTGTTTATAAATACAGGAGTTAATTTCGAATTTAAACAATGTAAACAATTAAGATTCCATTGAAGTGTATAATAATGAATTACTGTAATCAAATATACTGTAGACGCTAATAAATAAAGCTTTAAACTGGAAAAAAATACTACTATAATTCTGTAAACAAGCTAACTAGTGTTATCAATGAGCAACTTTTCAAGCAAAAATGTAAAAACATTTAAAATCGGGCTAAAACTGTTATAATTTATGATAGGAGTATATATGAAACCAATTTATTATTTAATATACACAAATAATGTCCCTTTTATTTCTATTTTTCAATTAATTCGCTACTTCCATAATTAAATGCAAATATCTCGAATACTAGCGCCAACTTCGAAAAACGCCCTACTGAATTTAGCGTACTCGAATTAGCTTTATCAGTATGGTGCCCAGTTTGTTAAAATTTGGAACTAGCACAGTGTTATTATTAGCTATTGCAATTGTCATTGGATTTGTTAAAGCTGAGTTTACATTTACACATTATAAGAAATTTTAAGTACAAAAAATTGTACGACACTTCTTAATTAATTTTTTAGTCAATTTTTTTGGAATTTCTTTAAAAACAAAAAAAAAATTATTTGGCGATTTAGTTTAACAATTTGACGACAACTCTTGTGTAAAAAGTTTGTTGGTATATTTTATTAATCAATTTTGTATGAATAAAAATTTCTATCATTGATCATTTTGAAATAGAAATTATAAAAGATAGTTGGTGCTGAAAACAAAGAAAAAAATTTATTTATTATTTTTTCAACAATTTATTTAAAATGCCTTTTATTTAAATTTTTAAATTTTAAATCAAAAATAGTTCATTGATACACAATTGGTTTTAGGGTAAGAAATTATCACGATTTTATTTAATTTGTAATAATCTTACAAATACATATACAAAATTGTTTTAGATTTGGCTTTCTGGTATTTTCCTTTGTGAACTTGGAAAAGACAATTCCAGTTCAATAAATCAGGAGATAGAAATAGTAATTTGTAATCTATGAAAAGAATTTCGCAAGATCAGCAGGCTAGATACAAACCCAAATATGTTTCCTCCACATTACCAACAATAAAATAGTTTCCTGTAGACAAGAGGCTCACTATAAATTCTGTTACCTATAGTTAAAAGACCCAAAACTACACAATTGGGTCATGTGTTGTTTTTTTTTTTTTTAATTAAGTATTCGTTTTAATTAAATGAGAAGTACACAACAACATAAAAATAATTGCAAGTCTGAACGAACGACAAATTGTAAATAGTTTCCATCGAAATATCCCTGAAAAGAAAAATCGACTGAATATTTCGTCACAAATTAAAACCAAATAAGTCATTAATTATATTGAAAATTAAATAATCATCTAAAAAAAGAAGATCAGTAATTTGGCAATTTAAAAATGTAATTTCGAGAATTTTTTTTTTTATTTTGCAATTTCAAAATTTTGTTAAACTAAAATTTTATATTTAATTATTTTGTAAAATTTTTGCTGTTATTTTTGCCAAATGTTTGTTTATAATCTTTTAATTTAACATTTTCACTTAACATAAAATGAGAAGAACTTAATTAGCATCAAAATTCAACAATCGCAAATCCATGGATATTAGGCCTGCTGTTTCATCGGATGTTTATTTGGTGAGTTTTAATCTTTTGTTTTAGAATTTCGTGTTCATTCTCATTTTTTTTTTTTTTTTTACAACAAAACATTTACATTTAACTACTAACATTAATTTTAAATGTCTAATATAATAACATAATCAGTTTGGTTGTTTACATATATTTTTATATTTTACTCTACAAATGATTATGATATTAACATAACCAATTTCAATATTGATGTCGATAACGTTGTAAATTTTAATGTTAATTTATATAAAATTTTGTATAAGAGTTTTCGTTTGTTAACATATTTATATTAATAACATTGATAAGTTTTATCCTAAAAGAAACATTCTTCAATATTCTATTTTGGTTAATACCATAAAAAAAAATTGAATTTTTTTAAAATAACAGGATTTAATGTATTTGACATAAACGAATTTCAAGTTTTTAATGTTATTTTTTTACATCAGTTTTCGTTTTAATTCTTCTTTTATTTATTAACCCAACAAACATTTTTAAAATAATTTATTTACTTTAATCAATTCTAATTTTAAAAAATTTTGTTTAATATTTTTATTAATAAACATTAAATATTATATGTTTACTTTACTTTAATAATGATTACTTAAAAGATTTGTACTACACCTAGAAGTTTGAATTGGGTTCTACTGTAATTTTTAATTGTTAATTAAAAGTTAGCAATGGTAGGGTTAGTTTTGAGCACTAAGAGGTAATATCATCTAACTCCCTTTACTTTACTTCACAAAGATTTATTCGTTTTTTTATTTGTTCGGATATGAATATTGGAAATAGAGCTACCTATATCTTTAAATTTAATGTAGCGTGCATATTATTTTTGGAAAACAAGATTACCAAGTTTTCCAAAATTAGAATTTAGCTTTCGTCCGTTACATCCTGTTTGAAGTTTATTCAACAACCAAAAACAAAAAACTTTAATGGTCCACTCATTAGGAACTGAGATAATATTTCACTTTCAATTAGATTTTTCACTTTTTTCAGCAACTAAAATGAAACTATTTCATTATCTTTTAGCAACAAAAAATAAATATTAAACTCTTTTTTAAATGTTTTTTT
Organism: Protocalliphora azurea; assembly: GCA_932274085.1. Lineage (NCBI taxonomy): Eukaryota > Metazoa > Arthropoda > Insecta > Diptera > Calliphoridae > Protocalliphora > Protocalliphora azurea. Next base: position 21,285,403 of record OW026522.1, on the reverse strand, counting down.
TTTTTTTAAAGAAATTTATACTAACCAATGACTCGGAATGAAATAAAAATTGCTTATAGTTCAATTTGCAAGGCTACTGTTAAAATAAAAATCGAAATTAAAGTGTTATAAACTTTTTCAATAACAAGTGATTAAAAATTAGTATAATTGCTTTTCGTTTATATTGTTTAAAACATTTGCAACTATTTTCTGATATATGTGATATACAATTTTCGCCACATATAAATTATGGTCAGAATACTCCAATTTAATGCTGTCCACTTAGCGTACAAATATTTGGATCTCATTTGCTTCTAAGTCCGATGGGCTTATTATAAATCTCAAATCTTCGGCATTTCAAAGGGTTTGTAGAAAAAGGTATTCTTTAATTTAGGAAAGTGCAAGCTCAATTTAAAGGAGACAATCGATTCGTCACACTATCGTACCGGTAGTTTTTGAAACGTTCTCAAGAAAGTGTTTCTCTATGAATCAACATCTGACTATCTTTAAGGCCTTTCTTTCGTGAATAAAATGAAGGAGTGTTTCTACTTCTGTGGTCTACGTATCTACTAGTAGATCCGAAATACACATTTTTTTCGTTTTCAATTTAAAAGTTTTGTAGAATGTTTTTCAATACGTATAGGACCTCTCACACATTTGTTTTACTGCTGTCACAATTACAATATTAAAAAGCCAAAATCTGTCTTATTGTTCGTGGGGAAATCAGAAATTTCTAAGTAGGTGTGATATGAAAAGATACATAGTTATTGAACAAGCATTTTTTTTATATTATTTTTAGTTTGATATATATATATATATATATAATAAAAATAAAAATGAATACATTTTATAAACGTTTCATATAAGCACTTTTCTTTGAAAAATGGAAAATCTATATATAAAATATTTAAAATTTGTAAATATATTTTAATTTTTTTTTTTTTTTTTGGATATAAAGGTATGTATATCATATATTTTTTTCAACAAAACTCGCGTGCATGATAATTTAAGTGTTAACATATTATTGGAGATAACGGTAATTTTGCTTAAATTACTATTTAAACAAAAATATGTTATGACTGCAAAAAATAGAGTTTCAGTTCCAAATGTTTTAAACACCACTAAAGTATATTACTTTATCTAGCTCAAAAACAGTCCATTTAAATTTTTGGACATATTTAATGTAAATTTACTTTTGACCCCTACCCAATAGCAACAGAACCCTTACAAAAATCTATAACAGAGAATATAACAAAGAGAAAAGGGACAAAAAACTAAGACGTGCCACAAGCTACGGAACTGTTGACTAACTAGAAAATAAACTAAAAATAAAGCTTGAATATATAGATGAGTGTCGATATCAATGTTGCCATTTGGTTTCATTTGTGAAATTTTTTGTAACTTGTTAACGCTCCACGTAACATTTTTTGCTTTTGATCTCATTTTCGTAACTTTTAATCCCTTCAATAAAATTAAGTACTATGTGTTAAAATTTCATAGACATATATTAGTTTGTTCCGAAGAAACGCTTTTTTTATGATTTCGATGTAGGAAAACCCCTCAAAGGATGCGTGTTATTGAGTTGACTACGGAAAAATATTTTAGATTCACTTTCAGTTCACTACCAGGTATTGAAAAATATCTGTTACATTTTAGTTTAAACAAATTTTCGAGTTTTTTCGCGAAATGGTCTCAAAAAATACGTAGCTTTCAGCTTGTTATGGAAAAAATATTTTCGCGAACAAATTTTTTGAAAATACTTTTTTATGGATCATTCTTACTATAATGCAAATTTCCAATATTTTACCTAAAAAAAGGAACGAAACTATGAAACTTGTATTAATTTTCTTTTTTTTGCGTAATATACTAATAAAACGGTTTATAAACCAAAAATTTAGCAAAAATTTGTCTTTTTTTATTTTTTTAATAATAAGCTCAAAATTACGAGTTTTTTTATACCCGTTTCAATACAAAACAATAAATTTTTTTTGAACATAATATACTAGGTCCGTGAAGATCTATTTTAAAAATTTGTTGAATATCTTTTCCATATTCAGCTCATTAATACGAATTGTTTTAAGGGTCTTCCTACAAAATTTTCTTAAACGGGACACTTACGTACATCGATCATGCAAATATATAAAGACCGTATAATATGTCGAACGATCAACTGGCTAATCGATAATAAATAGATGTGCATTCCGAAATGAACAAATCGATTTGAGTCGTTTCGATTAACGTCGTTATGGTTTCAATTTGCGTTGCTATATAAGGAATTACATAATTGTTAATAATGTAAAGGTATTGAAAAAAATTTAATGAAAAATGTCCGTGTATGTTAGAAAATTAAGTTAGAAACTTCATTTCTACTCAAATATTTTTCTTCTGGAATTAATTATTAAGAAAACAATATAAATACATAGAAAAGAGTGATTCGAATTGCGTTGTTTAAGTTTTTACAGCAATTCTCCGCTCTTCATTAAAAACGCAGACAGATGCTTCAATGTATTGCGTAAAAATAAACGAGATTTGGAAGCAAGCTCTCTAATTCCATCAGAACATTGTAATATCAATAGAACAATATTCTGTTGATATTACATCCGTGTTGTTAAAATGTTTTTTCTATATTTTGTCCATCTTTTTAAACTGTCCGCGAAGTGTTTTTGTTTAGTAAATAGAAAAGATATATGAGTACATAAATACCCAGCAGAACTAAACAGAAGTAACTTTTAAGGAAGAAATTTTAAATTATTAGCAATAGTAAATTTTCATTAGCAAAATTTCAGTAAGTGTGCGGTTTCTTGTACTTAAGAAATTATATAAACATCATCCAAAGATGTTAAACGATTCAGATAAATTTTTCTGATATAAAACGTTGGGGATTTACAAATACTTGTTACTCTTAATAATAAAGGTATTAATCAAATGAAAAATATTATTATACATATTTTTTTTAATAAAAAATATTTGGTTTTTATAAAAATTAAAAGTAATTTCCATGAATTGATAAAAAACTGCATAAAAAATCAATCTAACATGACATCGTGAACACGTCTTCCTACTCGGTGAATAGGTATCAAAAAAGATAACATCTTCCAATGACAAGCCTATGTTAAGTTCATTGGAAATGACCCGAATTTGCACTACTTCTGGATCACAAGTTCAAGATCTTATTGATTTCTTTGAATGTTATTTTTTACTGGGTAAATAACATTAAAATATATAAATTCAACTTAAATTTCTAATACAAAAGAAATTAAGCTATAAAAATTTTAAGACGAGAAAATTTTGGCAGCATGTACTGCTCGACAACAATACATTAAGACTAATTCCTAAATTAAGTGCCTACGATTATTGTAAACATGTTTTCGTTCTTAGGAATGCTAAAGAATGTTTAGTTAACAAAATTATAAAATCAGATCATAGTAACCGGTTGACGTTAACTATATTTTCCAAATATTATGGACTTTCTAAAGGATTTTTTTATTATTTTCTTTAATATATGTAATGACCATTTATTTTTTCAAATTCCGAAAATGTATACCTGGCAACACTGGTCTATATGAAATCTAGAATATTCAAACTACAAGTAGCTGTGTTATTTCCAAAGTAATAACAAAAATATCATAAACTATAGCAAGAAGAAAATCAAACCAATCTACTCGTTCAAATACCGCAAGAATTCATACATAAAATAATACAAACAAAAACGATAATAAAAAAATGTATTAGAAACAACAGAACAATTTCGCTACGCACGAACACACATAAGAGGTGTTTGTTAAATTCAAAATTTCATTCTGTATTATGGTGTTCATTCAGCTGCTTTTACTGCTGTTACTGATATTGTTGTTTCAGTATATGTTGTTTGTATTATTATTGTTGTTGTAACAACCCAAATAAGTGCTGACAAACAATTTGCATTTTTAGTACTTGACACGAGCTCAACGCCGTATTTTAAAAATGCACTCAGGTGTAACGTATGTATGTTAGTGTTACTTGACGCTAAATTTGTCGCTCAAATTCGTATAGGAACAAGTAACAACATAGACGACGCACAATTGAAAGCAACGATATACTATTTTTCATTTGCTGATAAAACTGTATAAACACATGAAAGTTATGCAGAAAGTAATTTCAAACGGTTTTTTACCCAGTTAATCAAATGCTTTAAAAATGAACATAACTTTAGAAAATTTAGTTTTAAACATGCTACTGTGACATACAGAAGTCTACAGTGATTTTTTATTTCATTTTCTCTCACATGTTAAAAAAAAAAAAAAAAAAAATTAATTGCTGTCTCATCTTTATAATTTTTGGTTAATTAGGTTAGCAATATTATCTCTAGTTGTCTTACCCGGTTATGTACATTACTGGTGTGTTACGTGTTGATTATTTTGATTCGTTTAGATGCAGAAAAACTTGTCACAGTAGAAAATTCGATGAAAATTGCTTCAGTTATTTGCAAATGTTGTCATTCTAACTGAAGAAAAAAGATCGTAAAAATAAAGAATAAAATAAAAAAAATTTTCTTATTTCGTATTTTTTCAAATTTTTATTCCTTTAAATTTTTTGTACCTTTCGCTAATGTGAATACACTTTCGTGAACTTCAGATGGGAAGGATTTAAATTAAGTTTTAATGTTAGGTGCACTGTAAGCATGAAGAGAACTTAGAAGACATTTTAGTTAGAAAAAATCGTAGACAAAAAATCACTCAAAGCTAGATGAATTGTTGTTGTTTGTTTTCATACATCTGAACCATTCTTTGAGAGAATGCTATTAGGATCGCTTCCTGTCCTTATTATATATATATATATTATATATATATATATATATATATATATATATATATATATATATATATTTAATGACTTTAAATGAACTAAATACAAATCAACTTTATCCTTTAGTTCCCACGTTTCACAAATCGTTAATAAGGTAAAAGCAGTTATAGGTTTCCTCAAGCGCTGGGGAAGAGAATTTTATGATCCTTATATTTCAAAGTAATTATTCACATCTCTCGTAAGACCAATCCTGGAATATGCTGCCGTGGTTTGAAATCCTCATTACGAAGTCATAGAAAGAAAATTGAATCGGTCCGGAAACAATTTCTCCTACTTTGTCTTTGTAATCTTTCATGCAATCGTAATATTATTTTACCATTATATGAAATGGAACTTAATTGCCATTTTCTAAGACTATGCGCTAACTGACGAGAAACTAAGTTTTTTGAAATATCTCGACCCATATATATATTATTTCTAATAATGAAATTAATTATTATATTGTTTCTAAATATAGTCATGTAATAAAAACCCTGGAGAATTTATAAATGAACTGAAAATATTAGAAACTATATCTAGCGAAAAAGTTTATGAACAACTATTTAAAACAAATTCGATAAATATTTATATCCTAATTTATTTTAATTTATTATTCGTATTTCTACTTTGTCTCATAGCAGTGCTTCGGCATCATTTTTCTAATGAAAAATAAATTGTCGTACAGACAGCAACGCTACTGTTGAGAATTTTTAAAAAGTGTCCAAAAAAGAGGATTTAAAAACACAAAGCCGCCAAAAAAACATAATTTTTTTATTTAAAAAGTGGCCAACTACATAAATTTCCAATTTTTTTTTATATATTAGAGCTACAAGTATGTATATTAACATATATAAATTTCAGCTGCCCCGACTTGTCCGAATAAATAAACACTCCCGTACAAGAAGTAGATTCGAAGCTGAATTGAGTTGCTGGTTAGACACTGAAATATTTAATGAAGAAGTTTATGGTGTGAGTTATTTTTCACATTGTGAAGAATTTAATTGATAAACATATAATTGAATTGATCCTATTAGGTTCCAAGTACAAGTTGCGGTATAGGACGCCCCAATATAAATTACGAAGAAGCATCGGAACATACTAAAAGGAGGGGAGTTGAAGAATTTGTGGCATCAACTTCTGCGGATGCTATAACTAGAGCTGCAGGAAAAATATCTAATGAAAAAAATTGTTAGAAAATTATCAGTGGAGCAAGCTCTAGCCCTATATATTGATATGGATCTCTCTGTTAGGCAATACAATATGATGAGGAAAGTTGTGAACTCTATTCACGAAAATTGTTTCCAATCATCATATTATCTAATCTTAGAAGCTAAAAAGAAATTTATCCCGGATAATATTAAAATATCAGAAATTTCAGCAGAAGTCCCATTGCAAAAAATGTTAGACCAAACAGCTATCAGCATTTTAAATAAGTATGATTTTGAAACCAAAAACGATTTAATTCTTGAGTGCAAATGGGGATTTGATGGTAGTGGTGGTCATAGTGTTTATAAGCAAAAATTTGAGAACAAAGGTGCTACAGATGAATTTATATTTGTTGCCTCATTTGTTCCATTACGTTTGTTAGACTGGACAGATGAGAAAGTGGTATGACAAAACGATAGACATTCATTATGTAGACCTCTAAAAATATTATTTACTAGAGTCCAGATGTAATTAGGTCGGTAAGGGAAAGCATTCAAAGTGAAATTGATGGCTTAGGCACATATTTTTATAAGAACAAAAATCTTAACGTTCATTATAAAATGAAATTGACAATGATAGACGGAACGGTTTTAAATGTATTAGGTGGCAACAAAAGTTGTTCGAATTGTATTTTATTTGGAGCAAAACCGACTGAAATGAACTGTACATCAATTTTTGAAAGGGCAGTCAATGAGGAGTGCTAACAGTATGGAATGTCGACACTTCATGCATGGATAAAATGCTTTGAATGTATTTTACATATTGCGTACAAGCAACTCATTGAAACATGTAGAGTAACCGGGAAAGAAATGAAGGACAAAGTAGATGAGAGGAAAAGACATATACAAGAACAATTTAAAAATCAAATGGGGCTGATAGTGCATAAGGTTAAAACGGGTTACGGCTAGACGTTTCTATTTAAATGTAGAACATTCTGCTCAAATAACAGGTGTAGATAAAAAGTTAATTCAAAATTTTTCTATTATCTTAAGAACTCTGTCCAGTGGCTTTGCTATAAATGTGGCAAGTTTTCAGATATTTTTAAAAGAAACTGCACAATTATATTTCAAATTGTATTCTTGGTACTATATGCCAGCAACAGTACACAAAATCTTAATTTACGGCATTGATTACATTAAGTATTCTACTATTTCTATTGGTTTGTTATCAGAGGAGGCTATAGAATCACGTCAGAAGATTACACGAAATGCAAGGTTAAGGCATACTAGAAAAAGAAGCCGAATTGACACTAATTAGAACCTCATAGTTTATCTAATCCTGCAGTCAGAACCATTGATTTCGATTTATAGCCAGAAACAGTTTTTAAAAAATTGTGATATGAGAGATTTAAAATTATTTTTAATTGATAAAGGAACTTGCACAAGTGTAATACCTAGTCATTGATGGAGGAATCGGAAACTGATATGAGTGATAGTGATTAGTGAACTTATATACCTTTTTAATATAATAAAACTAACATTTGAAAATGTAAAATACTAATAATGTAATAAATTTCATTAATAATTTGATTTTGTATCGTTTTTTCTCCTATCCCTTTTCTTTTACTATCAAAATTGTTTTGTATTTTTTATAATTCGAGATATATGGGAGGTGGGCGCATCTCCGCCCCAATTTCCATAAAACTTTGTATTTTTTCTTTTCTACTTACGAAAATAAGTTATGCCAATTTTCATTCATCTGCGATAACTCCTTCTATTTTTGGCCAATGTTTATATGAAATCAAAACACTGTGATAAGATATATAATGTTTCTTCATAGAAAAATGTATTTATTAAAAATAACTGAGGAATGCTAATACTATGAATATTGGACTTAGTCAAATGTTGTTGCATTTGAGAGTGCATGTGTTAAATTTCTATCCCGAAATTTATCCAAAATATGAGTCTATATAGATATATTTGTATCTATATCTCCTCATAAGCTGAAATGCTCGTGTTTAAAGAAATTTAGTTATTATTGAATTTACTATTAAAATTTGTAATGTAGATTATTAAGACGGGGATTCTTTCATATTTGATAGGATAGCTAAATTTAAATTATAAGCTATCCTTTAGGAACTATCATATATAAACAGGTAAAGCTAAGGACAAAGCCTTTTAGTTTATCTGAAAGAATTATTATCTTCTCATAATTGACTCCTTTTAGATCCCTTGATAGATGAAAATTAAGTGCTTGGGATTTTCTGAGCTCAAAAAATAAATCCTTGTCCTCAAATATTTATAAATTATAAATACCCTTTATATAGTTTTTCTTATTATTCTGCTATCTACCAATATTTCAGCAAAAAAAAAAAAAACAATAAAGTGCTTCTAAAAAAGAATATTTTCACCACTTCTAAAGTAGAGCTAAGTTCATATTTTGAGCTGTTTTGAAAGTTATTAATAGTTATTTCTAAATATATTTTTAGCTAGAAAAGAGGTTAATAATAAAAAAAATAAAATTCAATAAATTTTAAAGCATTTTTATTATCATTTAATAAGGCTAAAATAGAATTTTTATTAAAAAAGCAAGCATAAAAGAAGAACATCCTTTCAATGACAACCATGGGTTAAAAAAATTCTTGAGCAGCTCTTTGTCAGCACAAGGTATTTCCTTCGGGTGACAACACAATATTAAAATCATGACTTTTTAAGCTCTTTTTTAGTCGCTTTTTTCCAGGATTTACTTAAAATTACCACTTTCACATTCCAGCAAAAAACGAGTGAGAGCTTCCAAAAAAAATAACTTTTTCACCATTACAAAAGTGGCATTAAATGCACATTTTGAACTTTTAAGTTAACAAAAATTACTTCCAAAAAAGTGAAAATAAATGTATTTTTAGCAGGAAGAAAGATGAATAATTTCTAAGAAAATAAAAATTTCACAAACTGAAAAGAATTTCTTTTATCCATTAACAAAGCTAAAACCATATTTTAATGAAAAAAAAAAAAAAAATTATAAATGTTGTTTTAGGAAAAATACTTCAAAACGCAATGAACAAGAAGCACAAAAGAAGAACATCCTATAATGACAACCATGGCTTAAAAAAAGAACTTTTGCAGCTCTTTTTCAGAACTTCCTTCAAATGACAACACAATGTTAAAATCATATGGTTTTCAGTTCTTTTTTTGCTGGGATTTACTTGCAATTAGTACTTTCACATGTTACTATGTTTTTTTTTGCTGCATTTGTTTTTATTATGCTCATTTTGTGTTTTCTGTATGACGATTTACCTAAGCGGTTTTTCACAAATATTAACAAAATGAGTTGGTATTTTTATTTCTCTTATTTTTTATTTTTTTGCCAAAATATTTTTCTATATAAATTACATTTTTTGCATAATGTAGGTGGCATGCTTGTCATTTTACACTACTATGTAGGTAGGCGCCATCTCTTATTTTGTTTCGGTATAAAAGAAGCACCAAAAAAGTTAGGAAGTTGTAATATTTGTCTATTTTATTTTTTCGTCAAAAACAATTTAATGAAGCAAATTGTTTCAACAATGTTCACATAAAAGTTCCATCAACAACATTATAGCCATCACCATCGTTGTCGTCGTCCTTATTGTTGTTATGTGAAAAATAAAAATAGCAGCGAAAAGATAATGGTGGAACCAGTCAAAAGAGTTCATTAAATTATTAAGCTTCGAGGAGGAAAATTTTGTAAAAATTTAAAAAATTGCATAACATAAAAATACTGTTAAAGTGTATAAAAATTTAAAGTGCATAGAGGTATCTTTTTTTTGGGAGTAAATAATTATGTAGGTAAAAAAAAAAACTAAAATTGAACTTGAAATTCAATTGACACTTCATAAGGACTTGTGATTGAAGAAAACTTACTATTAAAATTAATTTCGGTCATACGTTTTAAATCCTGTGATCAGAGTTACCGTTTGGCGACTTTAGTCGCAAATTGCCCCTTTTTTAACCACCTAGCCACTTTTTTGGCTCCTTTTTTAAAATCGAACTAATTTGTGACTTTATAAGGGTATGTGTTATGCGATGGGAAAAATAAATTGTATAAAATACTAAAGCTAATGTTAAAGTTTATGAACAACTATTTTTGGCCCGGAATAAAAATTTATTTGATTAATATTTATATTATTAATTTATATCTTGCTTATTAATAGCAATGCCTTGGCATTTCTATGAGCCAAATTCATTATCACTTTTGAAAAATAAACTGTCCTACAAATTTAAGTTCAACTCTTGTGAATTCATGCTTTGAGTCCTAAATTTGTTGGACGGGGATTTATAAAACTGCAGTCCGAGTGAAAATCTCATACAAAAGTACAGACATTTAATTAATAAAAATCTTATATTGGCTATTTTTATGAATAAATCTTTATTTTTGTAATAATAAAAATTATTATAAATAAATTATTTTGATCTTAATAAAATTCAATTTAGTAGTTTTTCTTAAAGTGCAATATTTTTTGTATTTGTTTTTAAAAAATAAACAACTTTTAAGGAATTTTTTAGGTATTGGTCCCTTTTTCTCAAAAATTCCCTTTTGTTGAAACTCTCAACGGTAATGCTGCTTGTGATTCAAGCTAATTTGGGAATGTTATTGAAGTTAATTTGGGAATGTATAAAGACCTAATATGAAAGGTAGTTTGGAACTTCATAGAGACAAGCGATTTTCGTTAGCTTGGAACTATATAAATACCTATTTCTGAACTTAATGTCGTTAGCTTGGAACTATATAAATACCTATTTTTGAACTTAATGTTAGACTATATAAAGAATTATGATTGAGGTTAATTTACTTCTGTATAAATACGTACGATTGAGGATAATTTATGACCATGATTGAAGCCAATTTAGGATAATATAAAGACTTACGATTGAGTATAATTTGGCATAAAAGCCTACGTTTGAACATAATCGACGTTTGAAATTTATTTGGGAATATGAATATACCGGCAGTTAAAATCAATATGGTATGAATAAAGATGTATGCCTGAGGATAATATTTGGCACCATATATATAAATACCGTCGATTGAAAATATTTTTTGTACGCGTAGATTCCTACGAATAAAGTTAGTTAGGGATTGTATAAACTCTCATGATTGAAGGCAATTCAGAACGATATAAAAACTTACGCTTAATGATAATTTTGGGATGGTATGAAGATCTATGACTGAAGTCGATTTAGGATTGATCAAAGGATGATTGAAGTTAATTTGGGACCTTATAAATAGCTATAATTGAAAACAATTTAGGACTATAAAAGGATTTAGAATTGAGAGTAATTTGGGATTGTGTAAATTTCTGCGATTTAAATTAGTTTGTAATTGTATAAACTCTTGCGATTGAGGGCAATTTAGGACGATATAAAGACTTACGATTGAGGTCAATTTGGAACTGTATGAAGACGTTCGATTGAAGTAGATTTAGGGGCATTCAAACATCGACTGAAGTTAATTTACGATTGACGTTAATTAAGAAATATACACAGGATTATAGCTGAAGTCAATTTAAGCTTGTCTTAAGAACAAACGAAGTTAAACTGGAACTGTATGAAGGCATATAATTGTAGTCAATGTATAACTATACAAATATTTGTGACAGAAGTTAATTTAGCATCTGCGATTTAAACTAAAGAATAATTTCAAATTTTAAAAGATTTAGGACAAGTTTTGTTTGTGGTCTTCAATTATAGTGAATAACCAATGACTGGTATAAATTTAGAACTTTTTTATTTATCTATGATTGAAGTAAGTAAGTTTGGACTTTATAAAAAATTTATGATAATTTGGGACCGTATGAAGCTTAAGGTTTAAAATTATTTTAGTACTATGTATATAAAGATCCATATTTGCAGTTAATTTTGAACTGAACTAGTATTTTTTAAGTTGTGTAATTGCCTATGATTTAAATTAATTTGGAATTGTTTGAAACCAAGAATTTAAGTCGATTTGGGTCTATAAAGGCGGTGTTGAAGATTATTTGGAAAAATATCCAAACCTCTAAATTTAATTTGCTTTTCTACACAGAAAAATTAAATTTTGTATTCTATTACTTACTTATCACTAAATTTGTAAAATCTAACATTTAAATTCATAAAGTTTTTATTAAAAAGAAAATATTTTTTTCTTATTAAAATATTTTTACTATTTACAAATTCAAATATTTGAAAATTTCATAAAATTCAAAAAAAAATTTTTTAATGAAAAAAATAGAAATAATTTTTAGTTTTTAATGGATTTCCAAACAATATTTATTTTTAAATTAATAAAAAGTTGAATAAGAATTGTTTTATACAATTTTATTATTTTTAAAATTACAACATTTTTACAACTATAATAATGCAGTAATGCATATTTAATATATACTTATTTTAACATGTTATAAAAATAAATTAAAATTTGAAACTTGATTCTTCTTTCATATTCTATAGCTGAATAAATCGAGCTAAACGAAAGAAGAATCATTATTAAATATAAAAACAAAAGGTATAATAGTAATATTAAACCATTTCGAGTTAAGAAATATTTTTTAACGTAATTCAGTCTGTTTACATGTATCCTTTAGTTAAGGACTTTAAAACTAACCCGCACTATGAGACCAGATAAATAAATTAATTAAATAAAAGCGTTATATGAACTATAGCTTGAAGTCTGCAATTTATATTCGGCTGGTCCAATTTACATAAGAAATTTGTGAGAGTTATGGCAGCAAAACTTTTGCAAGGAGTTACAAAAAGCTAGCCAAATAGGTATTAACATATATTATTAAATCGATTCACATTATGATAATAGGGATAAATAAAATAGCAATATTTATTAAAAATTTCTTTGCTAAATCTTGCTACATGTTTACGGATGAAGATATTATATACACACGTCATATGTTTTTAAATAATCTGAAAGAATATAAATAATATTAATAGTTTTGTTTGGAAAGTATGGAAGTCTTCAAATATTGGTTTTTATAAATATGTTCTTGCTTCAGTATTTTTACAATTGAATTTTTATTTTTATAAAAAAATGTCAATACACAGAAAATTGTTTTTTTTATATATTTATTTTGAAATAATTTAAAGCAACTAAAACAAAATATTAAAATCAAATACATTTTTTTATATAAAATTTTATTTAAATCCAAATAATGATTTGTTTAAAAGAATTTTATCCATAATTTTTTCTGTGTAGTTCCTTCTTTAATTCTATACTTAAATATTTTCAAATAAATACCTTACTCAATTATACGTAATAAATACTTTTAAAGTTCCCTAAAGCTCTTTACAAATTGATGACCTTTTTAAATAAAAGTAAAATGTTTAAAATGTTATTATTTCTTCAATAGGGCAGAAACGAAAACCCCTCAATTCAAACATTTGTACACAGAGAAAACAGTCGGTTCCACGTGCTATTAATTTCCCTAATAACATCTTTTAGGTATCCATAAAAAATATATTCATTGTGATTACGTACAATTCAGTATAATACAGTACATACAACTGTTTTAAATAGGCAATTCCTGTGGAATAACTTTGGTTTAATACATTAAAATTTTCACGTTTTTTTATGTATGTATTTCTTATTTAATATACAAAATCTTTCAATTTTCTTATTCATATATAAATTTACATTCTTAAATACATGTATTAGTGATTTCCGAGACAATACGAGATCTGTAACATAAATACTAATAATGCCATGATCTCCATATGAAATTGATTGGAAGCTGTGGTCTATTTCCACAATATGTTTGGAGTCCTGCACTGGTTTGGTTGGTAAAAGGAAGATGGAGAATCCTTTGGTTATTAAATACCATATGAGCGATATTTATTTCTAAACAAAATATGAAAATGGTTAAAGCTAAAAGTTACATAACCATAACACATAAACTTTTTAAACTTATTTAAATAAACGCACCCTTTTAAATTCGTCAACCAATAATTATTTTTTTATTACAGTTTTCTTTAAATTTTCAACCATTTGTTTATTTTTAATTTGTAATAATACTTTTTAGCAAATGTTATAAAACTAGTTACGGTTTTACGTTTTTTATTCGGTTGAAATAACTGTATTTCTCTATTGTTGTAATCAATTATTTATTTCATTACTTGAAACTACATGTTTTATTAGCATAATATTCAATCGTTTAGAAACACCAAATTGTTACATATTTCATTGTCATAACTGAATTATATTGGTTACAGTAACTGAAAGTATAGTTAATTTTAAAATTTTCAGAATTCAAATAACTTTTTAATAGCAAATAAAATATTTAGTAATAATATGTACATGAAGTTAGTTCAGTTGTTATTCCCGAATTCGTTACATTCAGTTTTAACTAACCACAAATAAAGGCAATAACTAACACAATCATTGTAATAACTGTTATTATAATATAACGCTGTTTTTACAGTAATAATTATAGAAAAGCTGTACTACTAATACATTTTTTAATTAACATAATAATATGTTAATATTTTTTATTAAATATTAGTATTGTAGCCATCTTCCAAGTAATCTTTTTTCTGTGTGTACAATACAATATCCAAAAAAGAGTAAGATAAACAATAAAGAACCAGCATTTTTAACGTTCATCTTTTAAAATACTTTCACGTAAAATTCAGTCACTGATAAAAACGAAATTATATTTAAAATATAGAAAAAAAAAAACGAAAATAAGAACAAAAATTGAAAAACTTTGATGCCAAAGAAAAAGTTTTCATGCCGATTTTTTTTTCCAACAACCAAAAGTAGAGCGTAAAAAGTATGAGTATTTGTTTAAAAATCTGCTTTTATACTTTATTTATGCCTGATGCCTTTCTTGTTCTCTTATCATTTTCCAAGCACCAGCAGCAATAGAATCACACACTTACTTGCTTGGTTGGGTATTTGTTAGACTTGAGTTTTACTTACAAGAAAGCAAAAATTTTCCTAAACTTTTATTTTGTAAATTTTGAATGAAAACGAATTGTGCGAATTGAAGTGATGAGTTTGATTGCAGTTCAAAATGTCTTTATTGACAAAGTTTGTATTTGTTTCCCTGTTGTTACTGTTTTAAGCTCATTACTGCCGATATTGCTGCTTCAGCAGCTACTTCTTTTCTAATAATAATGATGTTCTGATTTTTTGGTTAGAATAAAGAAAAAAAAATAATTCTTTGTTGAAGTACAGTGAAAAAAAATATATGAATGAAAAGATCCCTAACAAAATTTCTCAAAGTTTTTGCTATTCAGCAAAAAAAAAAAAAAATAATAATAATTGAAAAAGAGCTGAAAAAGTCATGATTTTAATATTGCATTGTCACTGGAAGGAAGTACTTAGTACTGAAAAAGATTTGCAGAAGCTCTTTTTTAGTTCTTTTTTTTGCTGGGTGGCTAAAACTTTTGAGGAATTTTTTAATAAGCTTTTCATTTATATATTTTTTCACTGTGCCTCAACAAAGAATTATTTTTCTCTTTCACTGGTAGAATATTCTTCATTTATTCTTCTTGTTTATTGTTTTTGAATTACTTCTCTTAAAACTCTATTTATAATTTTTTTTAATAAAAATATTGTTTTAGCTTTGTTAATAGATAATAAAAATTTTCAATTTTTGAAATTTTTCTTTTCTTAAAAATAATTCACCTTTTTTCCAGTTAAAAATATGTTTAGTTTTACCTATTTGTAAGCTTAAAAAAAGTGCAAAATATACACTTAGTTCTACTTTTGAAGTTGTGAAAAGTTTCTTTTTTGGAAGCACTTGTTCGGTTTTTATTGGTATTATTAGTACAAACTCGATTATGAGAAAAGCTATCTTGAACCAAGAGGTGTTCCGTTTCTTGCTCAGTAGTTTATGTTTAATCTCTGCTCTATTGCTTTATGTTCTCTCAATAAATAAGTATTCGAATCAAATAACTAAATATTCGAATTAAATCAAAAGTTTCGAATATATCACGGAACTAACGAACAAGATTTGTAGTTGAATGTTGTAATATACTTTAAAAAATTTTACTTTCTAATATAAAATCCTAAATCAACTACATTACTTCCCATAACTTTTCTTTCTCTGTACTAAAAAAGATTCATCATCCAAGTAACTATAAGCATAAAAGGTTTTACATTTAACTAAAAGTATGAGTCAATATGAATATTATTTTTTTTTTTTAAATAAAGTCATACTTTCTTTATGGTGTGGAAAATAAGCTTAAATTACGAAAAAAAAAATTATATTAATTTAGTTTTAAAATTATATCATATAAAGTGGAGAAAAAATTCTAGTTTATATTTATGTACCTTTATCTCAACATTCTTTAGAATTTCAAATGAATTTTGTTCAAGCGTAATTTTGTGAAATTTCCTATGCTTGAATTATTCTAAATTTATTTTCAATTTTAGTATGAATGTGTGTTACAAAAATAAAATATTTAAGTATGTGACAAAAGTTTTTAATTTAAAAAAATAAGTACTGCAATAATTTAAAGGAAATTGGTAAAATGTTTTTATGAAATACAGATATACAGTGGTGGTCAAAATATATGGATCTTAGACTTTTTTAACTTTTTATTGATTCTGCCTTTTATAGACCTCACAGCAAGCACTTAAATCTTAAAACTAAAACTAAAGTTGATTTTTCTATAAAAATAGCCAAAGTGGTTAAATGAGCTTCATACCAGCGGGGTGGTAAGTCAACTCTAGGAAGCCTTGAGTCCTTTTGCCCTTCAGCAAGAAGTCTTGCTAGTGGGTTGGGATTACTCTGTAATTTAAGGATGTATTTTTCTTTCCGAACTCATCTTTAACTAACGGCACCTCTTTCTCTCAGATATATATATATATATATATATATATATATATATATATATGTATGTATATTATATATATATATAAGTATATTATATATATATATATATATATATATATAAATATATATATAAATATATGTATGTATATATATATATAGTAATATCTTACGTCACTCTATCTGGTTAGTTAGGCTAGAATAGGATTCGGAATTATTTTTGTACATAAATAAAGAAAATACAATATTTTCAAAGCTGATATATTGTAACACGATATATCAAAGTCTCTATACATTTTTATTTGGAGAATTATATTTAAAAAAAATTATCTAATTGAAATTTATGAAAAAAAAATTATCTAATTGAAATTTATGTATAAAATTTGTTCAGAGAAAAGTATACAAAATTGTACTCCTTAATGTAATAAATGCTAAATTATGCTCTTCAGTGTGCAAAAATGTACTTTCAAAACAAGGAATAAAATTAAAAATTAAAAATGATCTGTAACAAATCGAAGTAAAAATTTTTAAAATTATCTCAAATCCATAAGGAACTAACAGTTCATTTCATTTAAAGAACAATAACAAACATGATATTGAATGTTTTTATTTAGACTGTGTACTTAATAATATATTTTTTTCTGTTCGATAATCGGAAACTGTAGTTACACTCCTTAAATTACATTCCCCAAAAAAAAAAAAAAAAAAAATCTCATCTCTTTATTCTAAGAAACTAATGATCAAATTTATACCTGTATTGTAAATATTTTGCACTTTATTACAAAAATATTCAAACAATTCTAAATTGTTTCGACTCATTCATTTGAAATATTTAATTTGCTGAGTCATATTGTCATCTAAAACAAAATTAAAGTAAAGCACAAATAAATTTTGCAGAATAACAAAACTTAAATTGTATAAATTGTATACACTTATCTATATTTCCTGTTAAATCTATGTAGTATTTATATTATGAACTGGTATTTATTGTTTCAAATACCCCTTGCTTTTAACCCTTTTCTGCCAATAACCAACACAAGAAAGGCAAACTTCTACATGTTATTTTACTGTAAATGACATTTGATTTTTGCTCAAAGTTTTTGTTTCTTTTTTATATTTTATTTTCTTAAAATTTTTGTTGAGATTTTTCTTTTAACAGTAATAATTTTCATTTTTTTAAGAATATTCATTTTTTCTTTTCAATTTTTAGTTCTTTTTTTTTCTTAAATATTCTTTTCCTTGACATCATTTTCATAACAATTTGTAAGAAAGACAAAAAGTTATCTTAGTAGAAAAATGAAGGAATAACAATTTATATATATAATTTTTTCTATTTGAATTGTCATGCATGATGATGAACTGGAAAGAAATAAAAAAAATGGTTTTAAAATTTTATAACTTTTTTTATTTTGGGAACGGGAAGGAAAGATAAAATAGAAGCATAAAAGTTTACAATAGTTTTCATAAATCTGTCAATAATGCAGATTCCAATTGAATGGAATGATATAAATTTTTAAATTTTTTTAGGAAACATTAAGTTTGAAATTGATAGGCTGGAGGAAGACAAAAAAAATGTTTGAAAACCTTTTCAAGTAATTATATAAGAAATGAAGTAAAATGTTAAAGATGCAAAAATTATTGGGTTAACAAGCTTAAAAGATAGAAGTAAGCTCATCGAATATAATTACGATCGGTTCATAAAAGTCTCTCAATTCATAATAAACTGAAGAATAATAATTTGATGAAATTGTAATATTTTCTTATTTTTTAACGCAATTGCTGCCTTCTAAACATACCATTCTTTTTCTTATAAAATACTAGGAAGTTCTAAAACTTATTTTATTTATTGACATTATCAACCTTCTTCTAAGCCTCCAAATATTTATCACAATCAAAAACAATCTGTTTACAAAGAACAAGTTAGGAATTCCAAATTGCCATAGACCCTTTTGGCAAAACCAATGTAATTATTCAAATTTCTTTAAATATAAATTGAATATAAGCACAATATCTATTAAGTCAATGCTAATTTGTATTTTCTAGATAATGTCTACTCCACTCCAATCTCTTTCTCAAAACATTCCCTGAAGTATTTACTACAAAACCAAAAACGGAAGACAGTCGTCTATTTAATATCATTATTCCCTACCCATATAATTTCTAAAAGAATTAAATTTAAATAGACAAATGCATAATAGCCAGAGCCTCTTGCTCCACAATTTGATTTGCCTCTTTTTGTTATTTATTTTATATTTTATACGTATTTTTTGCTTAATTTTAAATATGTTGTTGTACATGTTTTTTGTGTATTATATTAAATTTTAAAACAACATTAAAATTACGCCATCTCATTTGTAATGCAATCAACGTTACTGCCCTTCTTTTTTAGTTGTTTGTATGTTTTGTGTTTTTGTTCTGTTTGTATTTAATTTTATTTACGAAAAAACCCATTGTATTGTCCTGATATCTCTTATCAATAACTATCTATCGATGTTCTTTCACATACAAATAAACAAATGAAAATATTCGCTCATACATACAAAACATAAAATTCAAGCATTCAAGATGATATTTTCTTGAAAAAAATCACAAGATGTAGAAATTGAAGGAAGCAAAAAAATACAGAAATGAACATACTTATGTTGTGTACAAAAGCAAGAAACAAAATATGTATTTGGTAGTTTAAACTGAACTGATATCTATTGGAAGAAAAACAATAAAAATAAAAAAAAAATTAAATAAAAAAATAAAACAATATAACAAAAACTAAATAAAATAAATGCAAATATAAACAGTAAGGAGAAGAAAAAGAGCAATGCCGGTATGCGGAAAAAATAAATATATCTAAGGATCGTAACTTTTTCAGGTAGAAGAATTTTTTAACATATATAGTACTGTGAATTTACCAGAATTCCAAGTTTTTAATACATTTTCCTTCATTTTCATCTTTCTTATTTATTTGCGACCTGTACTTTGTTCACAAGGTTTACGTGGTCAGACAATTACTCAGCATAACAGATGGATGGACATTATTAAATCGACTCAGAAAGTGATTCTGAGTGGAACGGTATAATTTAAGGTGGATGTCCGAAAATTTTTTCTATGCGTTACATACATCGGTACAAACGCATAATAAATTATGTGATGTGGGGTCAAAAAAAAAAAACAAAAAAAAACTGGTAGAAAAGCAATTTGAAAAAATTACCCTTAATTTAAAACATAAACGAATCAGATGTTTCTTTACCAAGAAATAGAAAATTATAGTGTACATGAAAAACTATATGCATGTCTGAGACCTTTTTCCTTATTAATCTTTACAGACTATTTTCAGTTCTTCGTAGTGTATCTACAAAGATATCTGATTGACGAAGGCAGCTTTATAATCAGCGAATAAAGGATAAGTATGGATTTGTTATTCTTGAGTATCTACTGCTGAGATTACAATTTCAAATATGCTGTCTTAATGTAAATATAATTTCTGTCAGTTAATTCAATCCTTAAACCAGATTATGCCTTACTGGGAAACCAGCAGTTAAATTATTTATTTAGCCGGGATATTTCATTACTTATCTCAAAAGAACTTGGCGGGGGACAATTAATTTGTTGTTTGTATTAGATTTTTCTGGCAACAATAAGTCATAATCATGATCTTTCCATATTCTCAGTAAGTTTTCTAGATCCGTAGTAAGATGACCATTTGGTGTCTTTACAGAAGGGATGCATTGGTCCATAGATTTGTCTCCTTACCCTCTGATAGAATTTCTGGGCTTTGCTGCACTCGTCATCGCACCAAGTTTTACTTTTCGGGGTACGGTACTAACAGTTCCTTCGATTAACTGGGGAACATGCTCTATTGTTTTCAGCAGTATACATTGGCTATAACTGTGATCTTCAGACTGGCGATATCCAGCTTAGTTTGCGCTTGGTTACTTGAGTTTTTCGCCCAGCTTAACCTTGTGCGTACACTCGCTGCAGTAATGTAGCGATCAGAGTCAATGTATGCCTCTAATCACTCGTAAGTCTATCACACTCGATACATACATTCCATCGATCTATCGTTCCTCTAAGTTTGATCTAGAGGAATCCATATTACCTTGTTGAAAAATATGGTCCTGCTAACTACTACTATGATCAGCAAATGGAGGGTCCCAAATTATTGCACATTCTCTGATCACTTATACATTGACTTCACAGTAGAATTCCCTTTACCTGGGGTAACCCCGATTCAAAGCAGGAGGGAAACGAACTGGATGGAACAAAATGACATTCTGTCCTAATTCCTCCCGAACTCCCCGATTATTTGTAATCGGCGGGACATTGAGTCCTCTGTAGAATAGCAAACAAATGCATTTGACAGAGCGACATCCGCAACATGTAGACTTAAGGTCTGCAAAGAGAGGGATAAACCACATTGGTGGAACTTCGAAATAGGTGACACTCGCAAAGAGTACCCCCGTTTATTTAATGTGGGTAAAAGACTGGGAAACTGGTCAGTTTACAAATCCTCAGGAAACTGATATAAAAGCCTGATCAGGAAAGTGAAACGCAAATCTTGGAAGGTCTTCTGTAGCGGCGTGGAAGGACACTCAGAGACTAGTCGCTTACGCAAAATTCAGGCTTCCTCACCTTCTATCCCAATTTAAATTTAGAAACCTTGCGGCAGACGGGCAACAAGCGGCCATGAGACCTTAGATGTCTTAATGGATGCGCATTTTCCTGGCAGCCTCCCTATAAAGGAGATTCCTGCGACAGTTTCAGACCTAAGTGACGTTCAGAATCAAATAACTGAAAATGAACTGAGATAGGCTCTGAACAGCTTTGCCCCTTTTAAATCCCCGGGCTCATACCTGCAGACTTACAGTATAATGCTGATATTATATTTCCATGGTTACTTTGGATGTATTTGACTTGCTTAACATGCTATTATATCTCTGACTCATGGACTAGATGTGGTCTTTATCCCAAAAGCAGGTAAGATCTCCCACACGAGACAGAAATACTTCAGACCTATAGGTCTATCGTCCTTCTTCTTGAAAACTTTAGAAAGGCTGCCCTGCACCTTCGCAAGTCAATCAATGTAACCTTATGTCAGCGTCCCAACACGCTTACATGAAAGGCAAGTCAGTTGAGAAGATGTTGCATTCGCTTGTAGGGTATATAAAAAATGTTCTCGAGCACAAAGAATATGCATTAATGGCCTTTCTTGATATAAAAGGAGCCTTAAATAATGTGACCACCGATGCTAAAATGGCTATGGAAAGACTGAATATACATCAGTCAATTATTGGTATCATATGGAGACTTCTAACCAACAAAGTTATAATCTCCACTATGAGTGCGGCTACCATATATAGGGTAGTAAGTAGGAATATTGCCGTCAGCACAATGCTCAGGGAACTTGATTACCTGAGTTCAAAACCGTTGCGTATGCGGACGATGTAGCGCTGGGTATCTGGAAAATATTTGAATAGCATATCTCACCGCCTTAAAAATGCGCTAAGCCTACTCATTAAATGGAACACAAGTAGTAGCCTTAGCGTGAATCCAAGAAAATGCGTAACTAGTTCTCTTTTCAAAGAGATACAAAATACCATCTTTCCCACTCCTTTGTCTAAATGGAGTTAAATTAAAGGTGTCGGATAGTGTGAAGTACCTGGGTATAATACTAGACTTCAAACTGTTCTGCCTCCAGAACACCCAAGTTAGAGCGTCAAAGGCAAACATTGCCCTTTATATGTGTAGGAAAAATCTTTTGCGGAATCTTCTTAAAGGTTCTGCGTAGCTCAGCGCTATTGATTACAGGTGCGCTACGTGCAACAAAATCTAAGACATTATTCGTTCTAATGATGCCAGTGGATCTAATGGCCAAACAAATCGTCATCATGTCGGCGACTAGACTTATTACTATAGGTGCATGGAACGGTAGGAGCTATGACCATGCGACCATTTTGGGTATTTCGGATGACATCCTTGACAATATTGATTTTTGCATTCCCAAACCCTTTCTGGACAGAGGCTCCTCAGTTTCAATCTCAGCCGATCTCACTATAAAGGCCGTATCGATTGAGGTTTACACTGATGGATCCAAATCTTCTCAAGGGGTTTGGAGGAGGTGTCTTTACTCCCGCATATAGAAGGAATATCTCCTTTAAATTGCTAGATCGCTTCACTACTTTTCAAGCGAAGATCTCAGCCATTAGGAGAGCGGTAAATTGTCTAATGTACTATAGGGTATTTGGAGTGGTTATCCAAATTTGTGCCGATAGTCAACCCGCGATTAAATCTCTTTCTTGTGTCTATTCGACATCTAGACTGGTACATGAATGCCAAAAATCTTCAAATGAGATAGCGAGATATTCAAACATATAGTTTATCTGGATAAGGGGTCACGCAAGTACCACGAGAAATATTGTTGCGGATCAATTAGCCAGAACTGATTCATTTCTTAAAAGTGAAGAAACGGACCAATTAGTTGGCGTACCGCTAACTAACTACTATGTATCTTGCTGCAGAGAAATCAATCAGTCTGATATCATTGTTCGTCATCTCGTTATATAGTTAGAAATTTCCGATAGTAGGTGCATACAAAATCTACTTGCCTATATTGGAATTAAAATTCACTTGAATAATTTTAATATCGTAGTTCGAACTACGGTCATATACTTCCCGTAGGCACACTTTTACTTCATAAATTTTCTATTCTTCCACAAATCTACATAAAAATAACTACTAGTCCGCGTGGCAACTGTAGTAGATGATGAACATTCGCATACGAGAGCGTCGTTACTAAGGACATCCAATATTTTGATATAGACGCCATTTCTATATAGTATTCCTACCAAGATTGTCTACTTATCCCTAAAATTCTGTTACTGGAATTGATATTCCTTCTGTTACCGGAATTAATATTTACAATTTTTTATTATATTTACAATTTTTAATTATAGTGGCAAAAACTGAAAATTTTAAATGTTTAAGTTTATATTTTTGTTCTCTATTTTATAATAAGTAAGTCCTTTTGACAATGGAGTTGTTGAGCATAGGTATTTACAAACATATTTACGTATTTTTGTTAAAGTTAATGTTATAGAAATATTTTTACTGTTTTTTTAAGTAAGTCCTTAAAGTGCATTTTTTAACTTTTATATAGAAATTTAAAAAGCTTTTAGACGAGCTTGGATGAAAATAAACATTTTGTATTTTTACTTAATATGTGTAATATAAACATCCAAAAAATATTTTACGGAATTTTTGTGATTTGAAAAAAATTATTAAAAAAATCAAGGTAAATATGTTTGTTTTCAAAACAAAAACTAAATAGAATTAAAGTAAAAAAAACTTAAAATAAATATTTTATTAACATAATTATTTGCATTATTTAAGAAGATAACTGTATAGAATTTTCAGCAAATACTTAAAAAAAAACTAGAAAAGTAACAGTAGAGCAAGTTTTGCCAAATTAAGTCACTTTAATGCGCAAAACGTAATTGTGAATTTGCGCTGACATGACAGGGTCTTATACGGAAGTTATAGTCATTTATAGATCCTTCTGAAATTTAGCTGTAAGATTAATACTTAAGTGAGATTTGGTTTTACTGAATTTTATATTTAATCGATAATTTATGTAGGAATTATGAATGAAAAAGTAATTGCGGATGGGAAGTACGATCAATTTTTTACCTGTCTTAATAAAATATGGTAGAATGATTTTTTCTTACATGAAATTCATCTATGATGAATTTTATTTAAAAACGGATATATTTTAAGATATTTATGAGCATTTGACATATTTTCGGGGAAATTTTAATATGGGAGCTGAGTGAAATAATAATTATATTTAAACACATTTTATTATGTTATTGAACCAAAATAGGCTCAAGTACCACATTCCATAAAGTTAGCATTAAAACTGCGACCTACAGATTAGCTGAAGTTATAGTTTTAATAGATGGACAGAAATTTATGATAAAAAAAAAAAATAAAAATAAATAAAAATTCAGAAAGTATTTTTTCGATGTAATAATGATTTACTTATTACAACCGAATTATAAAAAAGCGCTGTACACTTTCCCTGAATTAAGCGCCTTTTTGGTGATTCTAATCCACTGTGGAACTGTTTAATACCTGACTTTATATTTCATGGTTGCGTCTCGATATCTGCAAAATTTTTGAAATAACCATTATCCTTGTGGCAAGCTAGACCAGCCCACCAGGTTCACATTTAATGTGGCTAAAAAAAAAAATAACTTCAAAGAAAAAAATAAATAACGCCAAAGGGTAATTCCAAAAAATTTCGATCCAGATCGGATTTTGACCATCTTCGATTTTGATGCAATTCAACATATATAATCTCCTCTATGCGCTTCTTGCGACGTATTAAACCGCACCATATCGCTAACGGTTTATATTTTATGGACCTCTAAGGTGGGATAAAAAATTAATAAAGTTTAAGGTTAAATAAATTTTACGTCCATTATCCGATTTCAACAATATTGGTTTCAGTGGAAAAGATTAGTACACCTCTTTTCCATAAAGTCATAAAAATTACACTGTCGTAAGGATCTCTAAAATGCAAAAATATCGTTTATTCTTGGATATACTGAAAAAGGGTCTTTTAGTTTTCATTTTTTACATGACATTTATAATCGATGTAAAAATTTCAAAATAGAATCTCAATGGGATCAGAAGTCACAAAAGTTTTTCTTTACTAAGCAACACATTTTCTATTAGATATTAGGTGGCACACATACGTTTTACACAAGTTTCGATTGCTATACCAAATTTTTATAATGACTGGCTATATCATTACTTAACCGCTCATAACTTAAACATTGATGTTAACATCAGTATAAAATTTTATATATATAAGTTGTATATATATTTATAAATCAGTATACACAATTTCACAATATTTGGTCCATAATTAAACATGGTTTCCATATAATCCCCATTCCCAAAAATCAACTAAACTTGCATAAATCTCACATACATATCAATATCGAGATTAAATTTAACACAACTAAGTTTTGTACAAGTATAGATCATTCCGTTTTGTAATGATCGGTACACAATTGACCATGGCTCTCATATAATTTACTGAAACGTTCATAAATCTCACATAAATGCCAATATTTAAATAAAATTTTAAATAAATAATTTTCATATATCCATGAACTTTTATAATAAATTTCATAACGTTCGTTCCACAATTGACCATAGGTCTCATATAAGACCCTCTTCGTAATAATCGCTTTAGTGTCTATAAAAAAGCATGTAGGCTACAATATGGTCGATCTTGGTCAACACTTCTTGTTTTTGTCCTTTCCTATTTGTTTTTACACTAAATTTAAAATAGAGGTATCAGACCACTTTAAAAGGCATTAATTTGTTAGTAATATTCTACTAACTTCTATAGATAAACCGTTTTAACTTCTGATCCTATTGAGATCCCATTTTCAAATTTTTATTCTATAACGACAAATTGATTGTAAATATTATATAAAAAATAATAGGAGAAAGGATTAGAGATCCTTGTGTCAGCTACATATGTAATTTTTATGAGGTATATGAGTTCTATCCACTGACACCAATTTCGTTAAAATGAGATAACGCACTTAAAAGTTATCTAAATTTAAACTCTGTTCACTTTTGACAAAAACGCTCAAGGTGTCCCACTTTAGGGATCCGTAAAATATGAACCGTAAATAACGTGGAACTGATTTATATGACATAAAATGTTCGATGATTAGTTTAATACACATCCCAATTTATAAATGAAATATTTTGGAATTATTCTAGAGTGAAAAATATTAAATTTAAAATTCAAAGTTAATTTAATAAGGGTCCTCATGAAAACGCGCAAACCCTCGCACACTGTGTTGTATGTAAAAGATTTTATGGAAAAACATTTGCACAAGATATATAAGTTTGCGCGACTGTTAAGCCTCGCAAACTTGCGTTGTTTAATAGTGCATTTATAATCAGCTGTTTGTTGTTTATATTTGAAAATATTAATAAAAGCGACGTAAAAAATTATAGTTACATTAATTATTTCATATTAATATAGCATAACATTTGAAAAGGGTGTTCATAAAACATGTCGCGCAAATTTGCACAAATGGGAAACTTTGAATTAGTGTCATTAATATTTATTACACTTTCAAAGAACTATTTATTTTTCATATAACAATGTTTCGGATATTTAAATATTTATAGCATTATTTTAATTGTGTCCTTCTTTTAAACTATTTTTTAACCCTAGCTGTTTATTAATTTAAAACATGTACACCATATAAAAAATGTTCCATACTCAACTTTTTTTTTTCAATGCTGATTATATTGGTTTGACTTTTTATACTAACTGCATTCAGCAGCCCATCATACAACTATAGTATGCGAGTATACTATTTATTTTACTTGAATATCACATTATGCTTTTCAGGCCATTGTTATAGCTCCTATAAATGTTATTATCAAATACAGAAGTTCCATGGAAGAAAAATCACCATCAACTAGATGATGACAAAGGACACTTTTTTCTTACATGTTATTTCGTTAGGTTTTGTTTGCATTTGAAATACGAAAAATTGAATACAAGAATAAAAGTTTGCAAAAAAAGAAGACGAAAAAAGAGTTCAAAAGGAGTACGTTTAAGTACATCATGTGCATAAATGAGAAACCATATGAAAAGAAGTCCTAAAAAGAAAGAATTATTATAAAAATACCCTGTGCATTGTATTGAAAGGCTCCTTAAACTAAAACTATACATCACAGTTTTACAAAAGTTTATTGTAGTAGTTATTTTCAATGCAATTGTTGGAAAAACCAAATCATACATAAATAAACTACAAAATAGTTTATAAGTAAGGTTTAGAGTGGTAAGATAAGTACTGAACTGTATTGTTGGTGGGGAGAGGAAAAGATCATTAGGAGTTTTGTCCTAAGTTCAAAAGCATTCATTCATTTGTAATTTATTTCCTTTAACGAGTATGAAAACAACTGACTGGTCGTGTTTTATGTTAAGATCAATGATGATGATGACAACAACAACGACGACGACAGCTACGATGAGAAATGTTTTAAAAACTTTATGCAATATAGTTTAGGGGAGCAGTGAGAGGAGAAGTTAATATAGGGCGCAAGTTGTTTTGGTTTAATAGATTTATTCTCCATGAAAATTCTAATAATCAAGGATACATGCATTATAGTTTGACTGCTAAAAAACTATTTGGTAAAGAATGTTTTGCAAAATATTTGTTCATAATTTTAAAAAGCTTTTAAAAATTCGATCAAATTAAACTTCAAGGAAAATTTTTCTTTTTTGGAAGTAATTAACCAAAAGAAATTAATATTAAGTCTTTAAGCCGATACTGCGATTGCAAACTTGTGGGTCTCCTACATAGACCAGATATAAACTTGGAAACTTTATTTATAGAAAAAAAAGAAAAAAATTTTACTGCCAAAATAAAAAAAAAAATTAAACTATAACATTATAACACACGTCTCAATCACACCTCCTAATGATTCTAATTTCATGCTTGCAGGTTTGTACTTAAACAAGGTACATTTAAGGATTGGGTTATCGTATTACTTCGTAACCTTCTACGGGTTCCTAATTAAATAATATAGGGTACCAAAAAACTACCTAAGTAAAGACATTTTGGCGGAGATATACATACACATTTTATAGGTCATTGTATCGACGTAAACAACAATAAAGTTTTTAAGTATTATAGTTAAAAAATTACTAAAAAGTAAAATTTTATAGCCTTAAATAATACGATTTCCAAAAAGTACCAATAACATGGTTAATATGATTAAGATAAGAGAATAACACATTTTAAATTTTATTTCTATGACTTTTAGTTTAAAATTACTTTGGGTTACCAATAAAGTACCAAAATATAGCTTTTTTACTTTCTAAATGTTCGAAGCTTCAAAGAGTATGTAATTGTTTATTTCTGTTATTCATTTTTTAGTAGCGAAGAATGTAACTTATTTTGTCCCTGGGTTTGTAGGCTTAAAACATATAAAAGGCTTATGAATTATCACCCACGTAGAACCATATATCTTCTATTATATATTTCTAGATTAATTAAAATTAAAAATTCAAAAAGTACCATTTGAAGAACAAAAAGGTACCACAAAGTCCACTCTTGTGGATTCTTTCTCACGTAGGACTATGTACTTTTAGTTTCATATTTCTGGGTTATATTATAGCAAAAAATTAAAAAAATACCAGTAGAAGAACAAAAAATATATTACAAAATCCCCCTTCTATAAAATCTCGTTTAATAAGGACCACGTGTCTTTAATTTCATGTTGCTACACTCAATATTTTAGAAAATTATATGTGATTCAAAGTTTACTAATGAAAAAGTACTACAAAGTCATTAACTTCCTTATTATTATTACAAAAAATCAAAAAGTACCTTTTAAAGAACAAAAAATACTCACGCACTTATCTCTAATTTCATGTTACTTGGTTCTCTAATATAGAAAATTCGAAAAGTATCATTAGAGAATCAAAAAAGCCCCTTCATACATGATCTCATTCATTCATGATCGCTTGTATTAAACTCCATGTTTCTAGGATCAATATTATATTAATTCAAATAGTACCATTTGAAGAATGAAAAAGTATCACAAAGTCCCCCTGGTGAATTCTTGCCCACATAGGAACTTATGTCTTTATTTCATGTTTTTGTGTTCAATATTGTATAAAATAAAAAAACAATCATTAGAAGAACGAAAACGTACCAAAACGTTTCTTCATATTTGCTCACATTTACTCAAGCCCACGTTTAATTTTATGATTTTGAGTTTATAGTATACAAAGTACAAAAAGTACCATTAAAAGAACAAAAAAGAACTGTGACTTCTAATTCAGTAATAACGGTATTAGTTATATATTACACCAATATATTTATTTATTGAAAAAAATAATAAAAGTACATGAATTTTCAAAATGCTCCTTGCGTTTAAATTCGTATGTTACACATATGACTCAAAAGATATAAATCTACCTTGAATTACTAAAAGAAAAATATATTTAAAAAAAAGTACAAAACTAATTAAGCGAATTTCCATCTATCCACGTCTTAGTAGCCGAGTTCAAAATCATTCACGTAACCTTATTTTATGAGACTAAATGAATCAACCAATTCTTCAAACTCTATCAAAATTGTCTCAAAAGGTTTGAATAAAACGTAATTTCCCCTTTTTGGTACTTTTTTTACCACCATGAACGTAGCCAAAATTGTACTCAAATTAATTTCCAAATTATAGTGAGTCGTAAATAAATTATCTAATGTGTATGTCAATAAATAGAAAAAAATGTTTATGAAAAAAGTATCAAAAATAGGTGCGATTTTTACCGCTTAACCGTTCAAATTTACAAGAAGTACCAAATTTATATTTGTCATTTTTCGATAAGTTACCAATACTATGTAAGTTTTATTTTTGCGTTTACCAAAATACAGTTTTTACCTGTTTCCTCTCTAAAAAAGCTGAACTTCGAGAAAGCACGAGACACCTGTACTATTATTTTTTAAACATAACATTCTTTGTATCTCTATTAGTTTAGCAGATATAATGTTACGGATTTTACCTGTTTTTACCCTTAACATTCGAATTTCTAAAAATCCGGTCTTAGTGGATCTACCTACAGTCCAAACTTTATCTTTTGGCATTTGGATTGTGTGATGATGTATCAGTAAATAAGTCAGTTACTCTTTTATATACATATATGGGCCATTATCAAACATTTTATAACCTGACTGAAAATGGTTTAATCTTTAAAAAGTTTTGTGGTAATACTATCTTAAACAAACGGTTTACAGATTTAAAACTAATAGACTGCAAAATTTTAGTACCATAGATTTCATTTTGTGATCATGATTGTTATTCAAAGTTCAAAAACTTAAAAAAAGTGCTGAAAATTACTTAACTTTCTCTCATTCTTCCACACTTTTTGTTCGCGGGTTTATACTTTTTGGTCTCATTCGAACTTATATTAACTGACCGGACCTTGTGGATGAATACTACACCTTCTTTGTTGTTGTGCAGACTTTCAAGAGTAACATACAGGACAGTCAAATTTTGATGACAAAACTTTTTAATTTTTTTTTTTTTTTGTAGGGTCTGTGTACTCCTCAACGAAATAATAATTTTAAAACAAGGATTGATACTTTTAGTAATTATGCATATTTTGCGCTAATTATAATGCCCGAATTACTCAACATAAAATTTGGAAAGCAAGAGCAATGATTTTTAAGAAAGTCTATTGGAATAGCATGGATTATTAAGTCAACTTATTTTTTTTTTTTATTTTACATAATAAAATCGAAGAATCATTAAAAATAAATTTCTAAAAAGGTGGCTCATTCAAAAATTTCGAAAGATAAAAATTTTATAGACCAAAAAAGAAAATTTACTTGGGTTAAAAAAGGATCACAATATCAAATAGCATTTCTTTGTAATAAACTCTAACAAAATATATGCTTTCGCATAAAAAAAATAAATAAAAATCTCGACTTTTACTATAATGAACACTATTCAAATTTCACCAGGAAACCCAAAAATATGCTACACTAAAAACATTAACTACTGAAAATATCAAGCATTTTATTTAAATAGCTCAATAGGTTTTGATAATTTTTACCAGAATTAACATAAACTTCTAGTTTGTAAAAATGTTTATATGTTCAACTTAAAGCCGCTATGACTTTCGCGCCCCCACGAAATGATTAACTTGAATTAAGTCTACCTACATTCGAGTCAATTTATATTAATACCAATTTAATGTTTTTATTTTAATGTGCCTTCAAAAAAATAAAAATAAAAAAATAAAAATAAATAAAAAAAATTTAATATATACAAATAAAACATAAAATTTAATATATATATTTATATATATATATATATATATATATATATATATATATAGATATATATATATATATATATATATATATATATATATATATATGACTCGATTCACAACAAGTTTTCTATTAATTAATTTGTTAAAGCTTTCGAAAATACCTAAACTTAAAACTTAAAAAGGCCCTTAAAAATTCTCTACCTACTACATACAACCTTTTGCTCTTAGACATTGCTGCATAATTTTGTCTTTTTACATTTGAACTATTGGTGTAACTACAAGAACAGATTTTCTTCTCTTGTTATGCTTGGGCGCATATGCCACACGAAAACAAAGACTCAAACTATATTAAAACCACAAAAACCAAAGACACACAAATCCAAAAATATAAATAAGTTTAAATTGTTAAATAAGAAAAAAACCTTAAAATAGTATTGTTCTTCTGCTTTTTTCATTGCTCATATCAACAAACTAAAAAGCAAAAGAAAAAAAAAAGTTAAAAAATAATACAAAAATCAAACTAAACTAAATGCAATAATGTTCTTTTGTTTTAAAAGTTGCATGCTCCAATATACAACCAACCACCATCACCACCAACCATCATCTTTTTTTTTTTGCTAAAATACAAAGAAACCTAAAATGCAACAACTGATATCAATCGATTTTATTTAAAAACTCGTTGTTTTGTTTGAAGAACAATGTCTTCGTGATCTTATCAAATGATTCATTCAATGTGATTTGTATTTTAGTTTGAAAAAAGGTTTGTTATTTTTTTTTTTTTTTTATTGAAATTTAAATAAAATTTAAAGTCTTTTTTTGTCGAAACAAGTTCAATTTTATTTGTATTTTTCAATTGCAAACAATGTTCTCATTACTATTTTTTATTTTTCTAAAGATCTGATTTTGCGATTTGAGTTGATACTTAGTAGCTAATTAGAGTAATTTGTGGAAATTTATTGAATAAAGGGAATTTTTTTTTAGCAAATTATAGATAATTAATGGAAAATTTTGTTTCCAGATATTTTTTAATGAATAAAGATGCAAATAAATATATCCTTGTTCTTTCTTTTTTTCTTCATTTAATTTTTGAGAAATTTTGAAATGTTGATGTAGTTATTTTCGTTAAGAGAGCTAAGGTTAACTGTGGATACTAGTGATGAAATTTATATTCAATTTCATGAGAATAAGGACTTCTTGTCAAGTTACCAATAATGGTACTTGACAAGTAAATTATGCCCACAAAATCTTATGGCTTTTGCTGTAATAGTAATTTTTAAGGGTATAACGACTTCCCCCAGGCCCACCTGTTCCAGTTCAATTAAATCTTAAGACTTTTGTTATAGTAGTTGTTTAAGTGTACTATTATTACAAGAATATTTGCTTTCCCCTGCTCCGACAGTTTATTTTGTTTTTTTTTTTTTTTTTTGTTTTTTATACTTAAACCATAGGTACAAAATTTTCTTGTTTTACGTACTTTTATTTCGTCTTTATGATTTGTAGGCTCTAACAATTCTTAGATTTATAATTAGTTATAAAAAATAGATCTCGAATTTGATAAAATATTCGCATAAAGTAAAACAATAATATAGTTGTAGCACAACCATACTATTATTCTGTTGTAATCGTATTCCGGTTATATGTCACGAACATATTGAAAATATTTATTTTTATTTACTTAAAAATAATGTATTGTTACATGCAAATATAACATTATGTTCCAGCAACAATAAAATCTAAAAATAATATGACACTGTTCGATTATGGTTCCCCCAACCATATTTTTTCTTTGCGTTTTTTTTAGCTTTTGTAAATGGTGTTGGTAAAACGAAAGCAGTAGACAAATCTGTTAAATGCGAAATCATTTCGGTTTTTATAACTTTAGAAAAATATACATTTGTACATTAAAGATGATATATTTCAAATGTACCCCATAAAATTAAAGAATGAATGTAAACTAAACACCAATAAACTTCGATTCAATTGTTTTGTTCTGGACCATTAAAAGTAATATTTTGAGATCACCGATCCATAGTAGATTGATTTTTAGATTAATTTTTGTGGAAAATAAATGGTTAGTTAAGAAAATAAATATCACAAAAAGCATACATTTGTCAAAAATATACAAATTTCTGTAAAATAGCTACTAAACTTCAAAGACTTACTTTTATTCAATTATTACCGCGGTTTTAAAAGAATTTATTACATTTTTCGTAAACTCATTGATATTTAAGTATGATAAATATTTCCATACTTCCTTACCTGCAAACTTTGCAAACTTAACCCATTGGGCACTAAATGTGAAAAATTTACCCTTTTGCTGTTAAAGGATAATTATCTGTAGTTTCAATTGTATCATAATAGATCTTTCTAGTGCTACCCTAAAATTCAATATATGCTAAAAATTTCCGAAATCTATATAATTA
Source organism: Protocalliphora azurea (assembly GCA_932274085.1). Taxonomy (NCBI): domain Eukaryota; kingdom Metazoa; phylum Arthropoda; class Insecta; order Diptera; family Calliphoridae; genus Protocalliphora; species Protocalliphora azurea. The sequence goes on along the minus strand of OW026522.1, from coordinate 21,251,346 downwards.
ATAGGGAAACACATATTTTGTAATCTCTTTTACGCTTACACAATACATAAATTTTAACAAAAAATATACCATTAGAAAGGTAATTTCTCATAGATTTTTTGTTTTGAGGCGTGCATTATTATTACCCAGCAAAAAACATGCAATTACTTCCAAAAAAGAACTTTTTAATCACTTCAAAAATAGAACTTAGAGAATGTTAATAAAAATTAATAGTTAATAAAAATTACTTCCGAAAAAAAAATGCAAAACGGAAATCACCAAAATGAAACAAATCGCCAAAATGAAAAAAAAATCGCCAAAACACCAAAAAAAATCTTCAAATTGGAAAAAATACCAAAAATGGAAAAGAGTTAAGCGTCCATATCTTATTTTTTATTTCAATACAATAGAGACAGCGGAGCACACCAGGAATAATGTAATATATAAAATTTCATGTTTAAGTAATGAAAATATGACAAAAAATTTTACTGAAATCTTAATGTTTCGCGAAGGCAAAAATATGTAATAATTATTTAAATACATATTCCAAGTGATATTGTGTTTCTATTACATTTGGTATTTAATTTTCTTATAACGAAAATTTTGACAATGCTGCTGAAAGAAATCCTTATTTTTAATGAAAACATTTAGACGTAATATTTTAGGAATCATATAAAAACACACTAATCTTCATTTCTAGATGGGTACATTTTCCACTCTATGTATGTATGTCAATCATTTGACAAATACTATTGAACTAGCCATTGATTTTGTCATTAAGATATTTTACTATAATATATTTTTTCTGTTTTGAAAGCCCTCAAAACAAAAAGCAAATAATCATAATTGCAAAATTATTTACCATGATTTCAAATTTATTTGCAATTTTTTCCAACAAAAATATTTAAGCTATAATTTACGTTAATACTTAATACCTTTAAGGTATTGGGTAAACGTTTTTTTTTTTTTTATTGCAAATTCCACAACCTTTTAGTTCTAATCATAATAATCTGCATAAATTATTTTCCACTAATATTTTGTGTAAATTTATTCTAAATTGAAAATAACATTGAATATAGGAGAGAAGAGAATAAAATTATAATAAAAATGATGGTGTTTACCTAACATTTCATGAATTGATATTTAATCTACATCTTTGATTATCTGAGAAATAAATTTGAAAACAAAATTCAATTTATGATGTAAATTTAATTTGCAATATAACGTACGGTTGATACAACAACGAAAAACTCATACATATTTAAGTAAGCACCTAAAGAATTTTAAGTAAACACAACGTTTAGAGGAAATGTAGAAAGAAATGTAGATGGAAAGTTGTTAAATTAGTCTGTTGGTAATACAACTTTCACAAGCATTTCATATTTTGTTTATTGCTAATAACACTTCTTTCTATTGCACCCTTTTCCATTAATACTGCACATGATACCTTTTACCTCCAAAAAAAAAAAAAAAAAAAAAAAAAATCTAACACCAATCAACCGACAGTAACCAAAAGAAATACAAAATTCCCATACTTAAAAACTAATTTCTAATATACATTTTAGAAAGGTAAAATAAGGGCAAAATTATACATATAAATTGACTTTTACAACCAGAACAAACACAATTACCATCAGCTCCGTTGTGGTAGTTTAGGAAACAAAATGTTGAACAATTGTCATTTCGTGATAAAGTCTTTATTTTTATGCGCTGGTAAAAATAAACGATTAATTAAACATAAAACAAAATCCAATTTAGATAAAAGTTAAAAAAATAACAATTTTCTGTTGGAAAAATAAATTACATAAAATCTGATTTTTTAGCCAAACAATTTTTCAGCATTGAAATCACAAACTAAACAAAAAACGACCTACATTAGAAGAGCAGCAGCAGTATCAACATCCTAACCAGAATCGTTATTAACCATCGGCATCATTTAGTTATTGCTCCACTAGTATTTTACAACTGCAACAAACATAAAATGTTTAAAAATGTAAAACGAAATCAAATGATACGTTTTTCTAATGTTTGCAAAATGAGGAAGAGGAGACATTTAAGATATTTTCTGGTGAAAAAAACTATAACGAGAAATAAGATAGATTTTAAAGAAAAAAGTTTTCACATAGAAAAGTATTGTTTAATAAATGAACAGTGTTTAGAAATGGAAGAAAATGAATATGCTGGTAAGTTTTCTTCCAATCTATTTATTTTCAAATATATATTGAAAGATTACCAAACATACGTACTGTCTTCTTTATGGATTCCAATGCTCTATTTATTTATTTGAGTAGCTCTTTTTTTCCTCTTTGGGGAAAGGTCCTATAAAACAGTTAACATTCTACCTGTTCCCTCTCAATTTTTTTCACTAAAAGCTTTACGAAGTGACAGGTGAAAATAAAAACAATATAAAATACTCTTAGGGATTTCTGCAAATAAAATGATTTTAAAGTGTGTTGTATGCATAAAATGAACAATGATTAGTTATTCTAGCTCTACATAACTGAAGTCCCCAACAAAGTATAGGGCAGAGTAGGACTCACCTGACATGGATATTTTTGAAACACTTGCTATTGCTCTGTTCCGATTTCAAATCTGAGATTTCATATTTTCAAAAAACCTTCGTCCAGTTTTCTTTAATAATAATAATTATTATTTGTTGGCAAAGTGGTAAAGAGTATAAGAGATTCGGCAAAGTCGAATATAGCGCTCTAACCTGTTTGAATTTGAAATTTTACAAAAACTAAGATTTTTAGAGTATTTTTGGTCAAAATAATCGCAATCACTTATTTGTTTCTAAATAAAAATTGAAAACATATCAAGCTTATGCACTTCTCTAAAAGACATTTTCAAGAAGATCAAAGCATGTCCACTTTTTTAACAAGGGCAAGTTAGGTCTTTCCAATTTCAGCCTATGATAAATATTTTGAATTTAGTCATTATGTTCTTAAATCCCACAGTTTACACACGTTTTTTTCAGATCAGAATTAAACATGGACTTAATGGGAAAAATTTAAAAATTCATTTTTTGGACTTTTGAGGATTTTTGGGAATTGAGGGATTTTTTTTTTCTTAATAAAAATCCTTAATTTGTATACTTTTCCAAATGACCATCAACCAAAATTCGTTTGGATATTTTAACTAACAAAGATTTTATTGGAGATAAATTATTTTTAGTTTCTAAAAAAAGAACACCAAAATTTTATTTTAATTCCAAAATTCACAAAATCTATGAAGCTCAACTTTTTTCAAATAAATTCTGCTTTCAAACTGATTCAATTCTTAATTATATATAAAAAAGATTGAAGTCAACATCATAAAGAACAAAATCTACGTTGTTTTAAATTTTAGATTTTTAATGTCACAGATTCTCCAATTTTGGGACCCCACAGCTGCGGTCCTGAAGGGCTTTTTAGACTTAAAATAGAGTGCTCTACTGCAAAAACTATGTAAACTTTTATATACATCCAACCATCAGATCCTGAGTTACAGATTTATATAATAGTTTGATTCTGCACCATTGCAAAAGTGGCAAATTGAAAATCTGATTTTTGATAAAAATTTTAGTACATTTTCAAGAAATATTATTCATAAATTTTTTTGTGACTTAGGAGATGAGAAAAAAAGAGGCTAAATTGAACTTTAAAAAAGGTAAAAAAAGGTTAAATGCCCAAAAAATAAGGTTTGCATTATTTTTTTAAATTTAAAATTTATTTTTGTTCGTCCTAATTTATTTCTGATACTTTTTAAAGATATTGATATAAATAAGTAAAACATAAAATGGTTGCTAGCACAATTACTCAATGTAAAATCGCCCAAAAAATGCCCATGTTTCTAACGAAAAATTACCTAATGTTTCAAAATGATTGTTCAACTATAAGTCATTTTTATGAAGCATTTCCACATTTTTTGATGATTCTTCGCTTTTATTATATTTTTTTAATTGCTTTCGTAAATAGTTTCTATGGTTAATGAAGTATGTTAGAACAATTTTTATGTATAATAATACGCTGTTACAGTGATAAGTTACTCGAGAAATGGCATAGCGTACTTTATAGGCCTTTTTGAGGAATTTTTAAATCCCCGTATGAAAATGCACCCATAATATTTTTTTTATTTCGTTAACTTTTTATTTATATTTTTTTTATGTTTTGATCAAATACTAAAAGAAATTTTTAATTGCGATTTATTAATTTTTTTTTTTTATAAATGCCTATTTAAAGGTATTTTTGTTGTAAATATAACGATATTCAGTATTTCTAAATCAGACAAAAACTGTAGAACTTATTCGATTTTATCTAAAACTTTATATGTGGATAACTCATTTTATTCTAAACAAAAAAGGATTTACAATTTTGTATATAAATATGTTTGGTCTTAAAAAAAAAAAAAAATCCAAAAAATTTACATCGAAAAAGTTGAGGAAAATAAGTTTAAAAATATTCAATTTATCATTGCTTATTTGGAGTATATTCTTCTACTTTCTCAGTCAATTTAAATATTTTAAATTTACTTAAAATTCAAAGGACTGCGAGATCCTTAGTGCAGAAACTACCCTAAAGACGTTTTTTTCGCAATGCCTCGAAGAATGGGGCGGAGTGTCGAAATTTTTGAAAATTGGTATGACCTCAAGAAGATCTACAGCCCACATTAGATTGTTTTTCCAGTGAAAATAAATAGTGTCCTTTTGTGTAATCTATTTAGTAACTCTATAAAATTAGTTAAATTATTTCTGATTTGGAGAATAAAGCGTCGTAGACAATTTTTTTTTTTTTTTTTTTTTTTTGTTAAATGTAAACAATCTTGGTTTACACAAAATTTCTTAAATGATTGATTCTGAAAAAATAAAAATATTAATAGAAAAAAAAAATATATAAAATAAACTATGGTCTTCGTTGTTGAAATAGTAACATTTTAGCCTTTTTAAGGCAATTTCAACAATCAAAAAAGGCTAGAAAAAAAATAGAAGCCAAAACTACAATTTTGAGGCTAAAAGCAAAATAAAAAGGATAGATTTAGCTTTAAAAAGGCTAAACTGGCAACACTGGTTATAATGACGCAAACTTTAATATTTTTCACTAATCATTGCTTTAAAAAAATACTTTTTAAATTCTTATATACAAAGTAGGCTACGCATTTCTCCCACTTGTATGTTTTTAAAAATTTGCAAAAACTTTTTGATAATATTGATTTATTGTCAATCTTCTGGTGTAATATGCTGGTCACAAAATTGTCTTTTTTATATAATTATATAACTGTTGAAAAGTTGGTTAATTTTTTCATCACAAAAATTTTAAACTCAAACTTTAATAGGTTTTAGAGGTTGAGTTGAAACGCCTAAGCAGAGTAGCCAGTTTAGTCTATATGAGGCTAATTCTGACTTTTTATTTTACTTGTAGCTTCTAAATTTTTGGTCTAGTTTTTAGCTGTTTTCAAGCCTTTTTTGCTATGCCAAAGATTCAAAGATATCAAATTGTAATGAGAACGACAAAAATAAGTCTTAAAATTAAAAATAACGTTAGCTTTTCTCAGGCTTCATTATTAAGATCATTTAACTTTTTTGGCCTTTCTCAAAGTCCAATTTAACCTTTTTTATGATGCTACTAAATATCATGTGTTAGTATTAATAAAATTCAGCTGCTACTACCTTCTTACCACAGCATTTCTAGTAACCACTTTGTTCATATTTTTAATGTTCAACACTTTTGAAAATATGAATTATGTAATATTAGTTATAATATAATAACTATAAACTCAGCCAAAAAATATATTTTAAATGTTTTATTATATGGATTACTAACTATAGATTTTATTCTCAAAAATTTTGAACAATTTCTCATATGAAATTATAAAATAAAATTATAAATCGGAGGGTCAATCTCTTTGAGATTTCAACTTTGTTAAAAGCTTTTATATTAAAGTTTTAAATATATAAGAAAAATACATTTTCTATTTGTATTTTATAAAATATTTTATATTTTTTAGAATACATAAGAAAAAATTTCAGAACTTGTGCCAAAATCATTAGTTCTGGAACTGGTGTATTCAGAACCACTTCATATGCTTTAGTAACATCCTTAGAAGTAGTGGTGTTGCAATATAAAAACTAACCAAAATCTAAAAAGTTATACACAATTTATATAAAATTTTTTTTAATTGTATATATTAGGTCACTATTTTGAGGCAGGTAAAATGGTTTGAATTTTGCAATATTTACTGATAATATTTCACGAACTCTAAGCTCCTATTCTAGCATTTCCCATTGTACATCTCCAATATATGCTAAGCTTTTCATAAGAATCTACACCACACCATCTAGGTATTTAATATTAATTCACACTGTTTAGCAGATTTGACTACTGATCTTTTCTTCATACATTCATATATATATAAAGAAAAAATCAGTAGCCAAATCTGCTAAATTTACGTGTAAGTAAATAAAATCTTTTAAAATTAAAAAACGTAAAAAAACAGATTTTTATATATCTTTGCTTTTCATTACTTGAAGCATGGACGTGTATAAGGATGTATAAACAATAGAGAACATTTTACAGAGACGATAAGAAATTTATAAAATCATAAAACTTTATGGTAAGGTTTAATAAACATCTTTCTGTATGCAAAGTGTCTCTAAGAAATTTAGATTAGAACATGGGTTATATGAATATAATTTTGTAGAACAGTAGTAGAAATGAATGTTCATAAATGCTTAATATTAATCACAAATTAAATCAAATTCGGACCAAGTAAGCTGTATGTATGCATAAATCAGCTTGCCAAATTTCATTAAGGTAGGTAGAAAACTGACCATGGCTTTGATATTAGCCCACCTTCCTAAAACCTCTTTAAAGTACATAAGTCCAATATAATTGCTAGTGTAACAATACTATTTGACGCGAATAAGTTTTATATGGGTAAAAAACCTAGTACAAAATTTTATCACTGTCAGTCCATAATTGACCAGAAAACCTACTTTGGGAATCAAGCGCGTAATAAATGTAATTTAAATTACATATAAATATATTTTACATAAATATAATTTATACCATCAAATCTTAAAATAACCAGTTAACACTTGACCAGAGGTCCCTTGAAAGACCCCCGTCCACAAATATTAAAAAACACGTAGGGTATCGAATGATCGGATCTGTTCGACAATATGTATTTTACTTATAAATTTGCTGAAATTATTAACAAAATCACATCTAAAAATCATCTTATTATTTATTTAAATTACGGATATATACCTTTTTACTTTTTCTTACTTTAATGCATTAAAACTTTCAGAATAATAAATTTGTTTCCAATATGGGTAAATAAAGTTTAAGTATCAGTTTAATTAATACTTGATTATACTCTATTTATTCAAAAGCACCTTAAAATCCAAGAAAAATATTATTATGAAATAGTAACAATTCCATAAGATCCTAACTTTAAAGCATTTTTTTCGGTGAAGTTTACAGACTTTTATTATTATTATTATTTTTGCATCAATAGATATAAATTAGTTACTAAAGTAATATTATACAAAAAAAAAAAAAAAAAAAAACACGCATTTTGAAAAAGAGGGTTTATATACCCTTATACGTGTGCACGCTTCACTTATTTGTAACCTAAAATTTAACTAGTTCCTCTTATAATGACTTCAATAATACTTTAAAATCAGTTATTGAACAGCTTAAAAGTAATTATTTCTTATATTGGCATCTAAGTAATGACCTTCTAATATGTCTACTTCTAATTATAGAAGGTAAGTAGTTGCCTCTAATGCCATCCCCATGATAAAATAATGAGTTATTCAGCTAATCTTATTATATTATATTAGCTTCTTAAGTCTTTACCTAGTAACCAAAGTTTTTGCTGGATATAGCACACAAAAGCATCAATCTCACTTTATGTTGTTTGGACGGCGCACAATGTGCGATCAAAAAAATGAAATGGAAATAAATATATAGTCTCCAAATAGTCCGATTGCAATAAAATTTAACACGGTAATAGTAGAGGTGTAGGCGAGTTAAATTTTTATGCTTGGACCATATAAACATAACAGAGGCGTGTCAATGTCATAACTTGAATACCTCGGACATGAGAAATATTTAAAACAATCATAATTTGTTATATTTTTGGAAATTTTTGAAAGTTTTTTGGGAATTGCGGGATTTGTGTGAATAAATCTAAAAACAAAAAATAACTTTCGTTTCAAATTAAGCACTAGAAGGTCCATGGAGCTGAAAATTTTCATTAAAAAATATTCAATAATAAATATTTTTTTGCATAATTAAAAATTAATAACATACACAAAATCACATATAAATCTTTTTTTGTACTTAGAAAGTTTTCGGCTCATAAATGGCATTATACATGCCTAACCTTTCCCGCTTTATCTTTGACGTATCGCGGCAATATCAAAAATGTGCGGCACTAGACAAATAATATAAATTATCCATGATTAGTGGTCTTCTGATATATTATGCTATAAATATGCATACCGTTTTACTATCATCTTTTATTTACATAATTTTCCTTATTAAATATTTGTTCCCCAAAATAATATCACCCGCAACACTGTTCCTTGTAAACTTACACCAAAATTTAGCACAGCTCACAGACGTCAAAACTAAAAAACAAGTTAGAGTGATATATTCGGCTGTGGCGAATCTTATATACTCTTCACCCGTGTTGAGATATTATATGAAAAATTAATATATTTTATAGTTGATGAAACAACAGTGAGAATGTTATATTCGGGTTCAACGAATCCATATACCCATCTGCAACTTTTTAAATTTCATATCAAATGGCAGATGAGTCGATATAACGATGCTAGATAGACTCAGAATATAATCAGGACCCAGAATATATGTATGTATATACTTTATGGGGTCTTAAATAATTTTTTTCGACATACCACACACGTAATGACAAACCCAATTACCTCTATATTTTTTTGGTGGGTATATAAATGAAAATAACGTTAATTAAAAAAGGGTAATTTTTGAAAATTTGTTGACCGATTAAATTGATTTAAAAATGCGAAATGAAAAATATTTGTGATAGATCTTCACAAAAACGAAGTCCTTAGCTTATATTGTGTTTTGGCCGATATCTCGAATACTAATAGACCGATGGAGTTCTTCTAGCTTATATATGACTTCAGAAAGCTGAAAAAACCAAATATGATATAGCTTATTGTTGTTGTTTTTCAGTACCTATAAATAAAAAAATATTTGCAAATATCACGATTGTTTATAGATCGATTTTGTTAATTCAAAAAACCGAAATTTTAAAAAAATATTTATGATCGATAGTATTAGAAGAATTTTTACCGATATCTCGGATGGTAATGGACCGATCTTTTTCATCTCTTATGCAAAAAAAAAAAATCCAAAGAAGAAAGATTTTGAATTTTGTGTGTAAGAACGAAGTTGATAACTTATATAGGGACTTAGAAATATCGAAGACAAAAACATTTTTTTGAGGTGTCTTTGAGTTTTTGCCGATAGCTCTACTATTTACTGACCAATTTTGCTCATTTTTATTAGCGTTCTTCTAAAAGAAATTCTCTGCAAATTGGTGTGTAAAACATATATATCCGATAACTTTGGCTTTCTAGAAACTGATTTCAACAGGCAGAAGGACAGAACATCTAACTATAAAGATCTAGAGTATATATACTTTTTTGGGGCCCTAGATGGATATTGTAGAAACTACCAACGGAATAACAAACTTATATATCTATGGTTAAGGGTATAAAAAAAGTTTACAACTAGAGTGGAAAAAAATGTAATTCATTTTTCTGGTGTGTATTGTATTCCATCAGAGAATTGGTAAACGCTGAACAGGAGTGGTGCTACTTCTAGTAAACATACTTACCAACACATTTGTAACATTCAACGATATTGTAAGAATATGGCCACTGGGAAGATACTTATCTAATGTTTTGTACTTACAGCTGACTGACTCTTGTAACTGGGTCTCGTTTTAAGGATTAAAAAAAAAAAAAAAATAACAGGCAACAGATCTAAACATTACAAGTATGGGTGACTTCATCTCACCTCGTATAACAAATTTTTCCAACTTCTGTTTTTTTTTCTATTGCTTGCAATAGCTATTCTTTAGTCAAACTGTAACTTTTAAACCAAATTGAAGCACCAAATGAAGGCAACAAAAACAATGATCCTTTTACCAAACCTTACCTGCCTAGTTTACCGTTAGAACAGACATGAAAATTTATTTTCCATTTTTATTTATTTATTTTTTTTTAAACATCCCAATCTCTTTTTTGTTGTATGTTTCTGTGGTTTATGCATTTAAATTGAAATAGGATGTTGGAATATCAAACGAATTTTTAACTTGAGGGCACAAAACGATACCATCAGATTAACATCGGTTTAAATTGATTGGTCGTGAAGTGCGGTGACGTTAAAAGCTCTACTTCCCTGCTGCTTGCTAGCTGGTTGTTGCTGTCTGTTTAAAAATCGTCTGTTTGTATGAATATTTGTGCTGCAACTCAGTGTTTACTTTGTTCTATCTACAAATTTTATTTTGTTTCATAAGGTAACTGTTTTTTGTTCTGTTTCTTTTCTCTCTGATTGAAGATGCTGTCTTAGTTTGTTGTTAGTGCTGGCAGTGGTGTTAAAGGTAACATGAGATATGAAATATTTGCAGCATGTGTAATTTCTAACATAAACTTTACACACATTTTGGGTAATTGGGTTTACAACTTTTTTTGTCGCTAGCGAATATTGTAAGGAAAAATCGAAAATAGAAATTGAAAAACAAATTTGCACAAATTCAAGGTAAACTTAGAAGCAATTAATAAAGACAAGTAGATTTCTGTTAAATCTATTTACTATGTAAATGCAAAATGATTGATGTTTCTTTTTAGTTTAAAGTTGAAAATAACATTGACAGTTCCATTTGGGACATACTCGTACTATCTCAATAATAAAAGTGAAATTGAAGTAGAATCTAAAAAAAGTTTTAATAATTTTTTATAAATTCACATTTCAAGCTTTTTATTTAAAATTTTATTTTCGTTTTAAATATAATTTAATAATCATTATCAACCATATATGTTAGTTCATGCGCGTATTCACGGAGGGGAGAAGGAAAAAGGAAATTCCTCCCCCCAAAAATGAATTTTTCAACTAAGAAAAATTAACATGAAGAAATATTTAAAATAGAAAAAGGAAGAAAAATCATTTTGGAAAAATTTGTTTGTCATAAATAGAAAAAGGAATGTCGAATTTATCTTCAACATTGTCTATCTAAAAATTTGCATCTTCTTTCGAAATTTTTCAAGTAAATCAATAGGCTTTAAAAATTAGCACTCGTTTAATATAAAATGTAGAAAATGCTTATTTTTAAGTATGTTTATTTCACTTTTTTTAAATATAAATTTTTAAATATATTTATGAATTTTTGTAAAATGTTAAATTTTTCCAATAATAAATAATTTGGTAATTACATTTATTTTTCTTGGATTTCCGAAATTCTAAATTACCAAATTTCGTTAAATTTAAGCTTAACTTTTACGGACCATACGATTGAAAGTGCATCTCTCGATAAAAAAATAATTTGCCTAAGTGCTAGTTTTATCCGTTAATGAAAAATACTTTTTATTTTATAAAGCTTTCCCCAAATTTTTCATACAAAATATAATATTTATCCTAGATATTATTAAATTATACATAATGAAATTTTTGCGTATTTTAAGTCAGTTGTATTTCGGAAGTTAAATAAAAATGTTTCCATTTACATTATCAACGATAAGTGGGTAAAAGTGGTATTTTTTTAAGTAAAATCTTAAAAACAGGTTAATTGAAGATATGCATAATTTTAAAACTAAAAATCATTAAAAATTTTGAATTATGCTCAAAAAAACAAAAATTTTTTTTGTAGAAAGTTCTTGTATAAATTCTGTTATTATTTTGTTAATTTCTACTTTTTAAGATTTTTTGGAAAGTACAAGAATCAAGCTTGTCAACTATATACGTTTGTATATATTTTGTTCAAAAATTGGGAGATAATTTTTAAACAACATTTAAGAAAATGAATATTTTCAAGTTCTAATGCAATTTATTATAAATTTTTCTACAAAAGCCTTTGCAACGAAGTAATAATTTTTTAAAGTCCTTTTTATAGGTATAACAGTATCCATTTTCTTTTAAATTGAACAAAAATTTTACAACTTATTCGATTTTATATGGGATGATTAAATTAAATTTTTTATAGGTTTTTATTTTTTATTTTTAAATAATTGTTTGAGTACTTAAACAATTTGAAAGACTATCGCCTTATTTTATTGTAAATGAAATACTATTTACAACTTGATAACTTTAGCGTTATATTGAAGTAGAAAAGCAAATTTACTCGTTATTCAAGAAAAATTAATAAATTATTTTTTATTTATAGTAAAATAAAAGATTTAAATAAAGTTTAAAAGCTACCTTATTTTGCTTTATTCATTCAATTAAATACAATATTGAATTAAAATTTAAGTAACTACGAAGTATTTAGTGCACCATCTATCATCGAAACGTTTTTTTTTTTCGAAACATCTCAAGATTTACAGTTGATTTAGATTTTTTGAAAATTTTTCAGTTTTTTGCGTTTGGCAACTTTGCTGTTTATCTTACAACTTCTTACTTTTAACGAGTGATAAAAAGTAATAGAGAAAAGCTATTATTAACTGAAATTAAATAAAAATTCAAGTATTTATTTTATTTTTGTAAAAAAAATATCTATTTTCGGTATGGTTCCCTTTATAAGATTAGCTCCAAATTTTGCATCAGTAAGTTTTTGATATTAAAGAACATAATTAGATCTATTTAAGTAAAATTGATATTCTAAGTATTAAAACCTGCATCATGCAGGTCATGCATTTTTATTAATTTCATTGCAATGCATTTATTTGTTTGAAATGCTTTAGAGGATAACAACTAAATAAAAACACACCTAAAATAATTAAAATTTTTCCAATAATCTCTGATATTTACGAACCGTAGATTCATAAAAAGGGATAATTAAGTAAGATATCAAGTTTGGTGACAAAAAAAAAAAGAATCATAGTTCAAAAGTTATTTAAAAAATGTTGTATAAAATTTTATCGCCACTTATCAACTTAAATTCTTAGCCATTAAAATCTTGTACATAATGTCGAATTGAAAAACAATTCCACCCCAAATACTTAGACTGGATCCGTGCATGCGTTAGGTTCTCAATATTTGTCTATCATTTATTATTAGTCTGTTAGAATTTAGAAAATATATATATTAGAACGTCTTCAACGTTATAGTGGTAGCAAAAACATTAATCGTTTTTTGTAGTTTAGCACTTTCTATAACTATTGCCACTCGCACAACAATAAAACAAATAAAATATTTGGCTAAAACTCCATTTGCAGTTTATTTTTTAATACTACTTCCCTTACCATATTTTTCATTTTTACTGCTAATTTGACTGTGATTTTAATACTAACAAAAGAGGTAGCAATAAACCGGCAGAGGAGCAGCGTTACTGTTTGACGGCTTTAGACGACAATTATCCCTTTTTCAATACCTCTCCACCTTTTTGGTCCCTTTTTTTAAGATGGAACTAAATGGCAACTTTTTAAGATTATGTATTAAATGAGGAGAAACTACTTTGTTTCAAATATCTCGACCCATTATATATTAATTCCAACGGCGAAATTAATTATTTTTAGATTGTTTCAAAATATAGTGATGTAAAAAAGATCACGAAGAATTTATAAATGAACTAAAGCTGTTAAAAACTAAAGCAAATGATAAGGTTAATGAAGAACTATTTAAAATATCAAATCACGAAGCTGTTTGATCCGAGTTGGGAAAATAAAATAATAGATTTTATACGAGTACCTATATCCTAATTTATATTTTTACTTTGGCTCACAGCACTGTTTTGGCTTTTTCCTAAATTATCTCTAATGAAAAATAAATTGCCTAACAGACTTAAGGTCAGCACTTGTGAATCCATGTTCTGTTATAAATTTGTTAGACGGTAATTTCAAAGACTGGAGTCCGAGCGAAGACCTCATACAAAAGTACAGAAGTTTAATTAATGAAAAGATAATTTTATTTTAACTATTTATATGAATAAATATTTATTTTTGCGATATTAAACATTTAAAAATTGAATTTAGTAGTTTTTCTTACAATATTTTTTTATTTTTAAAAAATAAACAAATTTTGAGGAGGTATTGAAACAGTTGGCCCTTATTTTTTTTTAACACCACTTTTGTTAAATTCATTTTTTGAAATCACCTTTTTTGACACTTTTTAAAAATTCTTAATGGTAACGTTGGTTCTAGTTAATATTATTATGACATTGAACATTATGACATGCACCCTAATTTTGCATAATGGTGATTCATAAGTATTTAGGGGTAATATTTTAAACGAATAAGTTCAATATAGTCCATACAAAACAGAACTCGAATTTGAAAACTCTTCAAAGTTGCTTGTTAAATTTCTAACCGCAGTCCACGCGCATTCAAGATTTCTTAAGACCGATTTAGTAGCCTTAAAAGCGACAAGCTTTAAGTAATTTATCGGTTTTTGAACACTAATGATATTTAATTATGAATTCTGTTAAGTAATTTCTATTAAGAAGATATATTTTAACCCATTTCCGAAATGTTCTAAAAACGTTACCACTGCCTGCAACAAATTTCAATCGAATGTTATGTCATTCCGCTTGACATTTCTAACAAATGGTTGGCAAACCAAACCACACCAAAACGCTTTAAAAAAACTTAAAAAACTTTTTGACTTTGAAATTAATTTCCAACATTTAATAGTTTACGTTTCTCGCCACTCAACAATCTATATAGCCTTATGTGTGGCATGCAGCATACATTTGCTCAGTTCTAAGGTTTCAAAGAAGGAAATGTAGGCACCACCAGCTTGTACACATATAAATCTCAATGCCAAGCAACAATCTCAGCAATTTATCATTTTTTAACGAACAACACGCAGAGTCTAACAGGTTGCAATTGCAGCTAAGTTCAGGGAATATAAAAGAATCAAGAAAAAAAAACTAACAAGAGCACGATGAATAATAAAAAAAGAAAATCAACACGAAAATAAGAAAAACATATAATAGATACTTAAAAACAAAAAAAATGTATTCGTCTGGTTAGAAAGGAACAGGAAAAAAGTCAAACTAATGAAAGTAAGAAAATGGAACTTTAAAAGGAAAACTTTAAAAGAAAGTAATACACAAACCACAAAAATAAAATGAAATTAGTGTTGACTTCTTTTAAAGAAAGAAAATAATACAGAGCTCCGAAAGCACTAAACCATTAAAAACCTTCAGAATTATTAGCCACTATAGCCAAAATACTGCAGCATTCAATATTCAGGCAACCATCAAGAAGAAAAATGCTAAAAAGAATTATCATTTCTACACTCCAAAAGTGTCTAAACAATTGTTGCATGACATGATTTTATTACTGGCACAAAAAAGGCACACCAGGCAAAAAACAAATCTTGCAATAGTAAAAAGTCCTCTAAAACAAAACTTAATTTCTTAAAGTTTTCTATCTGAAATTCAGACAAAAATTGCAAAACATGAAAATAAAAATCTTCTTTAGCTTATTTCATCAGAAAACTTTTTTTCTCAAAGACCAACCAAAGAGACAGCAACAAACACTATTCACGGAATTCTTAAGAAATTTGTACGCCCTTTTTGGTAACACGATAGTAACGGCACTCACTGTATTATTATACTGTGCACTTGGCTAACTTGACTAAAACTTTAAAATGAAATCCCTACCAAATAACAGGCAAAACTTTGTCTGCATATTAAAGCTGAATTGTTTAAACAGAAAAAATAGCAGCTCGTAAGAATAATTTTCAAATGGCGTCTCATGCAACTTTTGGTTTTTGTAAGCACGACAACCAAAATTGTTTTGAATTGTTTTTTTTTTTTTCTTAAGTATCGTTTTATTTTTTTATATTTTTATTTATTCATGCTGTTGTATTATGGTTGGCCCAAACAATAATAACAACCAAACTATGGACCCAACAATAGCAATACACGAAACACATAAAAACATTTTTAGTGTGGCATCATCATTAACCACAAAAAAAAACAACTGTAACCAAAACTTAATAAGAATAGCAGCCACCATAGGTGGTTAATCACCAATTAAATTCAACATTGGTAAAATTTGTAAATTCAAATGATTCCTTAAACTCTTTTCGTGTTTTTGTTATTTGTCACTTGTTACCGCAGCTACACAATAATACTCTCAATAGCACCGAGCTAAGAAAAATTTAAATGGAAGACTTGACATTCTTGGAAGAAACGAAACAAAAGCCTGAAAAATCAACGTAATTTGTTATTCAAATTATTTTAAATGATCTTAAGTTGCAGATACAACAGATCATTAATTCAATGTGACTAATAAATCTTTAAAAAATGAAGTACATGAATTAAACAATTTTTTGGGGAATTAAAATGAAATCAAACACGTAAGAGGGTTTTATTAAAGTTTGTTATGGATTAAAAAAGTTTAATATAATTACAATAAATCTATAATAAATTGATAAATTGATCTAAAACAAAAATATTTGAAAGAAGTCAAAATCCCAAATGAAAAATAATAATAATAATAATAACTAGATAATTTCGTACACAACTTTAAACACGAAATGATATGCAGCTAAGTCTGGAACTATTAGTTTTACAGTTTATAATATTTGTGGGTACTAGGACTAAAAAAGAAAAATGTAAAAGAATAAAAAAATAAAAAAAGAGAAATGAACTCGAAATTTTAGAAATACTAGAAGAATAAAAAACATTAAGCTGAAAAGTAAACTTCCTACATAACACTTTTTTCGACGAACCAGAACCCATGGAATGACTCCTATTTATTCAGTACTTTATATTTATATTAGAAAAACAATAACAATAATAAGTAATGGGAGCTAGAAGAAGATGGAGTAGTGTAACAGTAAGGCTAAAGAAAAAATTCTCTTTCATGTGATCTACTGTCCAACCGAATATAAATTGATGGACTATTCTGGAAGAACGTGTATTGTGTTCCAATAAATTGGCATCGAAAACTAGTTCTCTAATATCATCAGAAAATATTTTAATGTTACAGTATAGAACACTATTACAAGACCCTCACTACGAAGATGCAATATATCTTACTCTCTCCGATAAGCACCATCGTCCTCTTCAGTACACGGTCAAGAAGTACAAAAAAAAACTTTGAAAATCCAGCTCATAGATGAAACTTGTACTAGGAACATTTGCGTTCGTATATAGGTGGTATAAATAGTAAGAAGATTAGGTGGATTGAAGTAAGTATGTCTCACATCTTAAAAAAATAAACCGAGGAAACTAAATGCTTATTTTAACATTTTAAAAATTGGTTAGTCCCGCGAATATCACATTGTTTTCTCATGCTCAAAACAGAAACAATATTTATACCAGTCATAAATACAGATGACATAACATGGTCCGTAAGGCAAACACAACAAAATACAACAAAATCTACTCTATTCGCGAGACTCCATTCAGAGAATTTTATAAGATCGCTATCAACCGTGTCATTAATATTTTGCTCATTTCACCCATCTCTAACAAGCCTGATCTATGATTGAGTCAATATGAATGGCAAATGCTATTATTTGTGAAGGGGTAGATAGGATTGAAGGTCCTCGGCAGGGAATCGAATTCGAAAAACGTGTGTGACAGTAAAAAAGAAAATTTTCTTAATCGTAAATTATGTAAAAAATTCTACAGGTTGCGATAGATGAAATATGCAAAATTGTGCTCTTTGGTGTAATATATGCAAAACTATGATATTAAGTAAGAATTATACAAAATTGTGCCATTTAAATTACTAAAATGTACTCTAAAAAATGATTTTCCACGAACATATTACAAAATATGCTGGTTAGCCAAAAAAAGGAAGTTTAGCGGCATATTCAAAATAAATTACAAAAAATGTTCCGAAACAGATAAATAATTAACAGTTTGGTTCATTTCAAGCTGAGGAAAAAATAAAATTTTGACATTGGGCAAAAGTACGGAGCAGTTTGACGGCTTTAGTCGCTAATTGCCCTTTTTTCAACTACCTGGTCACTTTTTTGGCCCCTTTTTTTAGATGGAACTAAATGGCGACTTTTTAAGATTAAATAACGAAACACTATGTTGTTTGAAATATCCCGACCGATTATATATTAATTCCAATGAAGAAATTAATTATTTTGCGATTGTTTCCCAGTATAGTGAAGAATTTATGAACTATTAAAAACTAAATCAAATGATAGAGTTAATGAACAGCTATTTAAAATATTAAATGCAAAATCCTTTTGGACCGGATTACGAAAATTAAAAAATAGATTTTTACTTTGGTTCAAAGCAGTGTCTCGGTGGAATATCTTTTTTCTAATGAAAATAAGTTGCCCAACAGACTTAAGGTCAAAACTTGTTTCAAACTTTTAAAAATTTACTTAAACAAATTGCAAAAAGTTCGAATAAAGCCATGCATATTTAGAGACAACACCTCTGGAAATAAAACTGGAAAAGAACTAGGTCAATATCTTGTATAACTAAGCTGTACTTGCGATTTGAATTTTGCAAATATCAGCAAAAACGCAATTTTTGCGGTTTTTTAGTTTTCAGAACCAATATTCATATTAAACAGAATTATCACAGAATTAGATAAAATGGATATAATGAAATATATTCTGAAATTTTTGGGAAAATTGGATAAGGATAATCTTAGAAACGCAAAGGTCAAAAATCAAATTTGGAAAATTTTAAAGTTTTAAAGAAAACGTAGGAAAACCTTTTGTATTTTTATCTAGAATTCTATAAAAAGGCAAATTTAACCTTCAACAGAGCTTGGGGTCAGCATTTTTTTAAACGCTCGTACTCTTAAATATTTGTAAAGTAAATTTTATTAATTAATATAATGGACAAAAAAATGATAATTATCTTATACTGACAAGTAAAGTCAAGATAAACCCTAAAAATTCCTCACAGAAACCATTGCATCAAAATCTTTTTTGCCGGAATTTCCAAAATTCTTTTTTAATTTTATTTCCTATAGTATTGTCTATAAACGTGCATAGTTTTATTTGAGTTTTTTAATTTCTTTGAGAGTTTGAAATTGGAGTTTAGAAACAGTCTTAAAAAATTTCAAAATTTTTTAACCGACTTTGGAAAAGGGTTTGGATTATCATGCGGAAATAGGATGTATTTTCTAATAATTATGGATCAAATTTAATTAAATATACAATTTTATTTAATCATTTCTCAAAAATTGTAAAACTTGTTTTTACACTTCTAATCTAAAATACATTAATGGTCTGGGGAATTAATAATTACTTAAATATTTGTTAACCGATTTTTTATTTGTATATCTTGTTTGATAGATAAGTATGTGTAGATTACGATTCTTTAATACTTTATTATAAAACTAAGTACTTAATAGCAAAATTTTTCTCAAAACTGTACAAAAGCCGTATTTTCCCATATAAACGCACCATACAAATTTCTGGTCAGAGACGGCACGATTTAACGATATCCAATTTCACTAGTATAGATCCCAATGAACGATTTTAGGAGGAGCTACTGTTAAATTTCAAAAGTCGGTGAATTTTGTTACAGTCTAGTGGTTACATATATATTTGGCACCAATATCTCTTAAATTATGTAGCTAATAAGCTGCAAATTTCTTCATATTTTTTAAATTATTTTAAAATTTGCTCTTGAAGCTACATTAAGGTGGCATAGAAAAATGTTTTGCACCAAAAAGTAACTTTGATATTTTTAATGTTTTTTGGCATTAACATAATCAAATAATCCAAATTAAAAAGTATTCAATAAAAAGTTAACATATTTATAAGAATACGTTTTAGAGTAAATGAAATATAACTGTGATTTTTATTAAGGAAAAATTCTTGGAGAGTTGAAGCACATGAATGTAAGTACCAAAATTTTAAACTGTAAAACGAATTATTTTTCTTAAATGTTTCTCAACTAAGTTTGCACTTAAGCATACGATAAAGGATTAGTGTAAAACCAGGCCTAAAACTCAAAAACATCTAAGCTAAAACTCAACTAGGACTGGTGCAGGACTTTATGTAATTTAAAGTTATTTTTTAAACTATTACATTTTTTTCTTAAATTTTATTTAAGTACCCCTCAATTTTAACTAAATTATTGCATCAATTTCAATTCTTTTTCTGCTAATAAATAATTAAATTAATACCAGTTTATTTTTTTTTTCCTTTTTAATTTTGCCTTGTCTATCAAAAGTTTCCATATTTTATTTAGAAATCATGTTATTGAATATCATTTCCATATTTATAGTTTTCAAACCAAAAAAGAAAAAAAAAACACATACCCTATGAAAAACCAAAACTTTATTTGTGAAATATTCTACAACTTGCTCATACATCACACTACGCAATTTGAGTTTTTGTAATTAAAATACAACATTGAGGAGGGAACTTTCAGAAAATGAATCGTTATGCAAAGTTATGGCCAATGCATGCAATGCATCTATACAGCCGCAATTGTTCGTACTTATTTGCATGAATATGTTTTTACTGCAATTGAAATAAAACTACATTGAAGTAAATTATCAAGCAAGTAGGAAGGGGAGGTACCACATGAATAGTTGTTGCATGAATAGATGGATGGATGGTTAGCGAGATGGTTGGTTGATTGCATGAATATGGCACAGAAGGACGTATAAACATGCATGCTTGCATGAAAACTAAATTGGTTACAGGACTAACTTACACTTATGACTAAGCGAGCAAACGACTCTCAGTCAGAGAGCGGCAGTATGCGTGTGTGTGTGTTTTTAGTACTTGTTTTTCATAAAATTACTGGTTAAAAATGCAAAAATTTACAATTGAATTTGTGGCTGGCGTGTGGAAATAACGTTCAAATTATTGATTTTTTTTTTTGAGATTGACGCCATATTAAAATGAAGGCAACATACAAATGAAAATGTTGATGCAACGATCATATTGTATTTTTTGCAGTATTATGAAGGCTTTAGTAGTTAGTTTTCTTTTTCTAGTATAAAACAAAAATTAGTATTAAACAGTTTTCACTACTTCAAAATTTTATAACAGATTCATCAAATTTTTCTGTATATGTTGAAGATAATAAAACAGAAGTGTAAAAAAGCAGCGAAATACTTTTTGAATAAATATGGTAAAGATGAGTAGTGTGTTAAATATAAAACTTTAACAGTGAAGAGAAAATTAAATATGAACACTAACCAAGATAATAAAATTTGACTACAGGCATTATATGACAACTCGCATAAGAGAAACGTATTTTCCATTATCATTAATATTTTAAATCTCTGCTACCCTCTCACCATAGATATTAGCTATTATTTTTCCTGCCTCCACTCTAGCCTTGACTAAAATTTTCCTATATTATGTTATTCTATCTTCGGCTGGTTGAGCATTATTTTAAATGCATTTGCATTATCATCATCGACGCTGTTATAATAAACTTTAGTTAAGCATGTATTTGATGTAAGTAGAATTATTTTAGTTTTATTTATTATTCACATTTGTGAAATTTATTTACTTTTTTCCATATAAATAACTTAAATAGATTTTTGTGATTCTGACGAATATTTGTATAAATTTTTGTAATTATAATCAAGAGAACAATAATATGAATAATAATCAATAATTATAAAATTTTACAATAGATTGTCAAATTTCTAATATCTATAAAACTTATTTGAGGAATGTTTTTTTCTTTTTAAAAAATACGTATATGAAATTATTTTATTGTTTATTGTCATTTTTGAAAAGCAACAAAATTACTAGTTTTTGCACTATAGAAAAACTAATGACACTCAATTAAATGCGATTATCCGTGTCTTCGACTCAAGAAAAATCAATGTTGAGTTTTCATTCACTTTGGAACAATTTGCGATTTTATCTCATAACCTCACTCTTTAATTTGGACACATACCACTGTATGTGCTACACAGAAGTTTACAGTAAAATGCAGAACGTATGTACAATAGTTTTAAGTACTGGAAATCTAATAAACTCTTGTATATATAGAGCATAAAATGTCTTTAAATGATTTAGTTATAGCGAAAACATATCTCAACATCTTAGGTATCAAAATTACACTAATTGAAATTTGAGAAGTTGTAACCCATATACAACAATGACTGATCGCCAAACATAGACAAATAAATCAAGTACTTGACAATATTTATAATCATACAATTTTAGTTAGTTCTGGCTATACTAAATGGTACAAATTTAGGGTGACATCTCTAAATAGCATTATCTAAAAATTATCCCTAAATTAAAACTGTTCTAATTTCTTTTAAAATTAACATAAATCTTATTCGTATATTATTTATTCAAAAGTCAACTTAATATGTTGTTTTTATGTACCCAATATTTTCATTTCATTTGTCCAATTTTGGAGTACTTCTGAAGAACTTTTTATCATGAGTTTAAAAACTCGATGTTGGAAGTTTCCGAACTTGTTACTGGATTATTATACAATAGTTTGCCTTGGAATTTTGTCGAAACTAAATACTCTCCTATATTTAAAATGGTTCTAAACTAATTAAGTGATTTTAATTCAAAATTATTTAGAGATTTTTAATTTTACATTTTACTTTAGAGATTTTTTTAACTCTCAAAATAATTCTGCCATTATATGCGGATCCTAAAGTAGTTTAGAAGGTATATCTTCATTGGATAATATATTTCAATATTTCTTTGTATAAAATCCATCACTTCTGCGTTACTTATCTTAATATCTTAATAAAAAAAAAATTAAAGTTAAAATTTCACCATAAATTGATTTTTCCCATACAAATTTTTCCTTCGAAAAACTTTTGTCTTTAACTTTTGTACTTTTTCTATCAATAGATTTATTCTTATTGAAAAATTAAATTTCTTTGATTTCTTTGAGTTAAAATATAAATCATTTTATTTGAGGTAAATATAAAAATATTCCAAAAACTTAAACATTTATTGTTCAAGATAGACCTTTTTTGTTAACATTTTGAAGAAAATAGAACTGCAATTTCATGCAAATTTACATATTATAATGAGAAAATATCAAGCCATCCGAAATTATTGACAAAATATCTTTACCTTAAATACACTGTTATTAAAAAGTGAAAGTCAAATTAGATTTTAGAATTGTTCCAAAAATATTCTTTTTGCCTCAAATTGATTTTGCCCCATATAGTTTTTTTTTTTTCGAAAAAATTCTGGCCATAATTTTTCTTTTTTTCATCAATAGGTTTATATCTACCGAAAAAATTTTTCATCGGCTCTCATTGCTGTCTGAATTAAAATATACATCATTTTGTGCTAAAATAGAAAAAAAAAATTACAAATATTGCAATAAATCGCAGTTTAACCCAAACAATTGTGGAAAAAATTTTATTTTTTATAAAAGTTGTTTGAAAATTTGTTTTTAATAATTAACCAATACAATCCGAATGCATACGGTTGAAGAGCCTGTTTCTTCTACTTTCCAATGAGGTTTAAAAGGAAAAAATAAACACAAGAGTATGTATTGTAAACTTTTAAAATTGACTTATGATGCCTCAAGAAGGCCTATAACATACACTGTATCATTTCTCGAGCGATATTTTACTGTAACAGCGTGTAATTATTTTCATCCTTTTGGCTTTATCTCTGCTAGTTAAAATATAAAATTGATTTTTACGATTTTTAAATATAAAACGATTTTTAGAAGAAAATAGGATTGATGAGAAATTTTGTTCTTTGGCTCTATCTCTGCTGGTTTAGTTTTAAAGTCCACTTTTATTTATTTTACAAAGATAGGTTTTTAGAATGAAATATGTGTGATCACAAATTATCATCCTTTTGGTTCCATCTATGTTCGTTAAGCTTTAATTTTTATATTTTTCATAAAAAAAACCGATTATTATGTTTCTCATACAAAAATAGATTTTATGTTTTTCATGGAAAAATCGATTTTCAGAATGAACTACAAGTGATCACAAATTTTCGTCCTTTTGGCTCTATTTTTGCTGGTTTAGCTTTAAAATCGATTTTTAAATTTTGGTTTAGCTTTAATTTTTTTTCCTTTTAAGCCTTTCTCCACTGGTTTAGCTTTAAAAGCCATTTTTATGTTTTCTATATAAAAATCGATCTTTAAACATAAAGTGATTGCAGATTTTTGTCCTTTTGGCTCTATATCGGCTGGTTTATTTTAGAAATCCATTTTCATGTTTTTCATATAAAAATCGATTTTAGAAGGTAATAAGTGTGATCACAGATTTTTTGTCTTTTGGCTCTATCTCGGTTTATTTATCTTCAAAATTGAATACAACTTTTTTCATATATAAACAGATTTTTAGTATGAAATTTGAGTGATCATATATTTTCGTTCTTTTGGCTCTATTTTTGCTGTTTAACTATAAATTCGATTTTATGTTTTCCATATAAAAATCGATTTTTAGAATGCTGGTTTAGCTATACATTTTTCTTTTCACACAGGAATCGATTTTTAGAATGAAACTAGCTTACATCGGTGTGCTTCGCTACCCTTTTTTATGCGATAACTAATAATTTCTTTATATAGGGGATACTGCTCTCCCTATTAAAAATTTTATATCAATATTTTTTCTGATACTTTTGAATACTATTACTAAGTTTCTACTTTAGATATGCGAGAATTAATATTTGCCTCCCCTGGCCCGATCCGTCTTATTTTTGTTTCATCAGATATGCTATTAAGAATATTTCTTCCGCATGGCTGTACCATTTACCTGGTCCTATCTGTCCCATTTTCATCTTAAATTATGGAGTTCGATGAGGAAGTTATTCATACATAATGTAATAGTTCTTAAGATATACGGTATTTAATATTTTCGTTGTATGAGGGGTACCATTTCTCCAGGTCCTATCCATCGCATTTTAATTCTAAATTTGGATAATGTAGAGAAAGTTATTATTGTAAATTTTTAAAATTTTTGCTGTAAAAGTGTTCAACTTAATTAGTACTCCTCTAGAGCTGCCCGCCCTATTTTCACATCTATTGTTGAGTTTGATAAGGGAATTGTTCCCACATAACTTTGAGACTTTTGTGTTATTAGTTATTAAGATATGCTGTAATTAATATTTTCACTGTATGGGGGGGGGTACATTTTCTCTGCTCCTATCGACAAACGTAGTAAACTATTTTACTTTCGCATCCTTCAGGGTAATGCTGTGAAAATTTCCAAAAAATTGGTGCAGCGGTTTAGCAGTCTAAGAGGTACTAACATCAAAAAATCGACTTTTATATTTATAATACAAAAATCGATTTTTCGATGGACTCTATCTCTGCTGGTTAAGCTAAATATCTATTTTTATATTTTTCATATAAAAATCGATTCTAGAAGGAAATTGTATAAATGATGGTAGATTTTTTTCCATTTGGCATTATCTTTGCTGATTTAGCTATAAAGTCTATTACATTACATATTTTAACTGTAACTGTAATTTAAAACCGAACTTAGTTTTAAGTCTAATTAAAATGCATACATGGTACTAAAAATTAATTATATATTACTTCTGTCCATTTTTTTATTTTCATCATGTTACATAATATCAAAAATTCTACTAAGTATTCCCTATTGTCAATAATTCCCCAACACAAAAACAAATTGTAACACAGTTGTTCTTAATATCTTTATATTCTTGAACCGATAAATTAAAATTTAAATAAATCATTTCCTCTATTAAAAAAACAAACTCCCCATAACAACCGAACACTAACATACAAACAAAATTTAATTTTTCAAAAGTATAAGAATTTAAACCACATCATATAACAATTAGATCATTAAATTAAAAATCACGTTTAGAAATAATATAAATTACATGCCATTGAAAATGAGGTGTTAAAAATATTGTATGATTACTTCAATTATATTCTTTAACAATACGAAAGTGAAACAGAAACACATACAAAAAAACAAAATAACAATAAAAGAATAAAATTGTATTGAAAATTTTAAATTCAGATAATCCGTTTTTTGGATTGGTTATTTTTAAATAAATAACTAGAATTTGATAATTACAAAAAGCCAAAGCAATAGTTAAAAAAATAAAAAAATAACCCGGCTTTAAGGTAGACAAACAAAAAATAGTTTATTTACCCTGCAAGCCTTAATGAACATTTTTTTTTTATTTTTTGTAATTTATTCTTTAACAATATAAAACCATTAAATTGGAATAATCATGCCCTGTCTTTATAAACATCTTACTACCAAAAGTTCAGAAATGAGTTTCTACTTACTTGAGTAGAAGTATTCACGTATTTAATTGAAGTTGTTAAAATTATCGAATCGTTCATTTTTGGTGTTTTACTTTCCTGTTCTTTATATATATATTATTATGTTTTATTGTCATTATGAGAAGCTGTTTAACAAAAATTATTTTTTTAGTTTTGAGTCTAGAAATATGTGCGTATCATGACTTTTTTGTATCATTAAATTTTTAGGTCTTTGTGGATAATCAGACAGATGGACAAATATCTTTACAGCCCATATATGCTAAAGTATTCAAATGGAGCTGAAAGGGTATAAAAATAAAATATAATCAGACAGATAAAAAGATTTTTCTGTCACAGAATATCAAATTCGCGCTAACTTTGAAAATTTGACAGTTGAAACTGTGAAAAAAAAACTAGTAGCAAAAATAATAACAGCATCAGAAAAACAAAATTTCTTAGGGAATCTTATGGCTGAAACCTTTTTTATAAATTGGAAGACACATCGTAGCGTGGGGAAGGTCTTATGCAGCCATTTATTTTTGGTTGCGATTTGGCTAAGATGTGGTATATAACTTATGAAAAAACCTCTAATAAATCAAAAAAATCAATTTGAAATAACTAAAAGAAAAACTTTAATAAAACAAAATAAGTCAAAAAATTAAAATATAATAAACTAAAACTAAAAAAAGTATAAAACCAAAAAGGAAATTTAACTTTAGACATACAAACTAATAAAAGGAAAATTAGTGAAGGCAAAAAGAAAACGAAAATTAGAAAACTAAAAATTAAATATTAAAAACAAAGATAGAAAACTAAAGTTAAAATTTTGAAAACTAAAGACTAAATTTAAAAACTTAAAGCTAAAAATTGATATATATATATATATATATATATATATATATATATATATATATATAACAAAAGAAAAAGAAGAAGAAGAAAACTAAAGTTCAAACCTATAAACTGAAAAATAAAAAGAAAAAATAGAATAAAGTAAAGTTAAAAACCTATAAAACTGAAAAATTTTAAGTAAAAGGAAAACATTTATTTAAAAGCTATAAAAATACAAAACTTAAAATTAAGACTAAAAAAATTAAATAATAAAAATATACCTAAAACTACAAAAAAGTTAAAGAAATAACAGAAAACCCAGTAGCTACCTCTTCCACATTAAAGGAAGGACAAGTATTCCACCACCTTTTTCATCTATCCCTGGAACAAAAGTTTTCGCCAGACTCGGATTTATATATATATATATATATATATATATATATATATATATATATATATATATATATATATATTTATAACTGCTTATGCCATTTATACCTACTGTCTTTTGCAACACCAATCCTTTGATAAAGTGGTTAAAGTGCACTCTCGAGAGGGTCCTAAAATAAGCTCAGGTTAGGTGTTTTCAGTCGTTTTCGTTTTTTCTTTAAGGCCTTTTTAACCCCAGTTTTTGAAGTAAATGTCATTTCGAAATTACCTATGAAAAAAATAAAATAAAAATTACAATTAATTTAAAATATATGCGATTTAAATATTTACCCTTATAAATCCATTAATTAGGACTGTTACCAATCCTGTATGGATGTTTTAAAAACGCACCACTTTATTTTTTTTTTTAAATGTAAATACAAATTGTAAATAATCTTACTTTTCTTCTATTTTTAGTATTTGTTTTTTTCGATTATATATATTTCAAATAAATAAATTTATAATGTTTTTAAAAGAAAATTTTTTAAGGCATTTTCTTTTTTATGATGAGTGAATAATTTCTTTTTTGGGTGAAAACAATAGAAGGGTAAGAGGTTAAAACGAAGGATGAATTTGGGATGACTCTCAAAATTTTCAGGTCGTTAAAGTATAATAGATTCCAAGAGAGTTGGCAGCATTGTTGCCAGTTTAGCATTTTTAAGGCTAAATCTAAACTTTTTATTTTGCTTTTAGCCTCGAAATCTTCTTTTTAGCTTCTAGCTTTTTTAGCCTTTTTTCGTTCTTAAAATTGCCTTAAAAAGCTAAAATTTTAGTACTTAAGAAAAGAAGAATATAATTTATTATTTTTTTTACAATTTGTTTCTATAGGATCATCCATTTAATCATTTTTGTGTATTAATTGACACAAAAGTCGAGGTTATTTATATTTAACTAAAATGTTTGCTTGCAGCGCTTCAATCTCCAAATCAAATATAACTTAACTAATTGTATGGATATATATATAAACACAACAAGTACAGATTCCTTTACATACCCGCATTGTTAAATTAAATAATAACAACGGAAAACAAGCAACATTTTTATTTTATTTAATTCTTTTTCATTTCTTTTTACTTCAAACTCCTTCCAATTTTGTTTATTTTTCCGGAGATAATTAAAATAAAATTTATTTCTTAACCGAGCCGCATTGCGAATTTTTCATACAAATTTATATGAAAATTTCCGAACCGGGCTTGTTGTGTTTATACATTTAATCAATACTTATAAGTAGTTATTTTTTAATAAAACTCATTAACACAGAATATATATATATATATATGAATATAATTTTAACAATATTATAAAAGCAAAAAATTTTTCAACGATAAATCACAAAATAATTATAACTCAAAAATGACTAAAAATCACATCGAAGCATTAGGTAATTTGTATGGAAATTTTGTAGGCAGTTTATAATGAATCATTTTGCTGGTAGTCATTCAATGTTTTATTTATAAATTCACTACAATATTAAAAACTGACGAGAACAAATAAATAAATAAATAAACAAATAAATAATAAATAAATATACAAATAAATATATAATAAATAAATAAATATATAAATAAATAATAAACAAACAAATAAAATATTAGCTTTTTTCTAGCCTTATTTTTTGGGCCACTTAGCCTTTTTTGACTTTTTTTAAAGTTCAATTTAGCCTCTTGTTTACCACCTCCTGGCAACATTGGTCAGAAACCGGAAGTAAATATTCGATGCTTTGTTTTCTTTTTTTTTGCGTTGGTTAGTTAGTTTAGTTTTCCTTTTATTTAATTGCTTTTTTTATAATTTTATTTTCTCAGCTGGTATGGATTTTTGTAGATGGATATGTGCCCAGGTTATTGAGCGAGCTTCAAACCGGCAATAAGCGAGCTCCGTCGTCAGTCTGGCTGCATTGTCAGCGGTTATGGACAGTTTTCTATATCGTGCCCTCTACACTAGAGCCTAGTATAGTAGTCTCCGCCTTCTGCAGAGTTCAAGATATTGCTATATCTAAAATTATAAAATTTACTCAGAAATCTTAAAAAAGGTCTATCAGTAAAGTTTAAAATGTAATTACATATACAAACGTGCTTTATTCCTTACCCTTATATTTAAAGATCGCTATAATTACCTCCCTAAACTCTTTACACTTTTCTCACCTTTACCATAACTTCTCTATAAGGTTTCACTTCTACATAATAACAAACAATAACAAATAAAAGAAATTTTTAAAATTCATAGAAAATAAAAGAAACTGTGTGTTAAAGTTCAAGTAATGTTAGAATTATTAATAGAAGAGTTTTTAAAATTTTTTTTTTCTCTTTTTGTGTTAGGCTTTGTAAGTAGCTGTGAATTGAAGATAAATTATAATGATTATAAATCATTATTTTTCTTCTAGCTACAGATAAATATTTTTTGATAAAATCAAAAGAAAAAAAAAGCTAGAGACGAATCATTAATAAGTATATTTATATACACTTAGAAAAAAGTTACGAAAATTATAAAATAAACATTTTAGTATAACAAGAGGATCTAATAGAGTAGCCGAATAATCTTAACTGTAAAAAAGCTGATGACTCAAAAAGTGTACAAAGAGTATAAAAAACTTTGTGATATAAATGTTTTTTATTTTTATTTTATTATTTCGCCATTATTGTCAAAATAATGCACTGGTTTCTATGACGCAAGGTATTTGTACAAAGAAACACAAAGTTTTATATAAGAAGAAGCTATGGATAAAATTTGTCTCATTTAACAAAAACATATATATTGATATAAATTTATATATTAATACAAATGGGTCGGACGTAAGAATGAATGTAGTGATATAATTATAAATGTTCATAATGATACTGGAAAGATAATATAGGCAGCGTTAGCGTTTTGCGACTTTAGTCGGCAGTTGCCCAATTTTTAATCACCTTTTCACTTTTTTGGCCCCGTTTTTTAAAATATAAAACTATGTGCTAAATGACGAGAAACATTGTTGTTAGAAATATCATGATCCATTACATATTAACTCCAACGAAAGAAATTAAGAATTCATAAATGAAATAAAACTATTAAAAACTAAAGTTAATGATTAAGTTTATAAACAACTATTTAAAATATCAAATGAAGATTTTTTTGGAGCGAATTGTGAAAATTAAAAAAAAATATTTGAAGAATATTTATATCTTAATTCACATTTTTACTTTGGCTTATAACAATGCCTCCTAAGGTCAAAACTTGTGAATTCATACTTTTAGTCCTAAATTTGTTACACGGGTATTTGTATGACTGGAGTCTGAGTGAAGACCTTATACAGAAGTTTAATTAACAGAAAGAGAATTTTATGCTAACTATTTTCATGAATAAATCTTTTCTTTTTTTTTGAAGTAATAAAAATTATTATAAATAAATTATTTTGTTATTAATAAAATCTAATTTAGTAGCTTTTCTTAAAATGCAATATTTTTTTTACGAAATAAACAAATATTAATGTGCCTTTTAGGTATTGAAGCAGTTGACCTCTTTTATAATCCCCTTTTTTGGCGACTTTTTTTAATATCATTTTTTGGATACTTTTTAAAAATTCCCAATGGTAGCGCAGAATGTGAAGAATTTCAAAAATTGTTGAAACTTTTTGAAACCGAATTTTATGTGTCTTGTATTTCTAAAGTTTATTTTGAAAATAATATAACTGTTGATGCATTTTGGTAGACCTAACAAAATAACTATGAAATCCAAAGTTTATATCATTCTTTACATTATATGTCATTGATGTCAGGAAACCAGTCAGCAAAATGTATGTTTTTCTCTGCTGACAAATACGGCTTTTACATAAATTGCTCAAAATATCGCGTAAATAGAATTATTTAATATATGACACTTCTGGGGTGATAAAAATTTTAAAATTCAAACATTTTAAGTACCTTTTAAAAATTTTTTTCACATCTTTTTAAACCAGATAAGACTTTAGATCATGAAAAAGTATCTGCAAAGAATACTGACTACAGTGGAATTCTTCTCCAAACACATTTCGCTAGCTAACAACCGCGAAGTGTGAATTACGTTAATATTGATCAGAAATTAATCTATTTTATTTGCTTAATACTAAAATTTACTTTAAGGACTTATTATTGTATGGACAAAAAACATCTTCTTAAACGCAAAAGTCCTGCTTTTCTTCTCACGTAGGCCAGGAGTTTCCATAATAATTCACATCGCTGATCTTCTCCAAAATTCTTCATATTTGAATTCTTTTATAATACAAATGCAAAAATGCAATCAAGCTATTTATTGATACCTTTTTTCAAAGTAAATCGTATTTTATTTTGCGGAAGGGTCAATTTCTGGGCTATACAACGAGGTCATCAAAACTTTCCAATCACTATTTTCTAAATAGTTTTTAAATGAGACCAACCTTTGTCATGATGGAGAGCTATAGAGCTTTGGCCCTTTTTTGTTCAATGATCTTTTAATACGAATCAATTTTGTTAGACATTTCTCTCTTGTGATCATTTCACATTGTTTTAGCAGCGCATAATTAATGGCACACTTCTGTTCCCATAATATACAGAGAATTACATAGATACCATGGTTTTTCTGCTTTGGTTTCATACTTATTTAATGTTATAGCTTTCTCGATTTAAATACAAAAACGATTTCAAAATCGCCTTTCCTTGCTTTTGTATAAATACAAATGCTTTTGAAACCTGGAATATTTTAAATTAGTTTTTTGATTTAATCCCAATGTTTATGTAAAAATTTCTTACATTTGGCAAGAGTCTTGTCCGAGCAAAGCCTTAAATTCCTCATTTTCAAGATCTTTTTTACACATCGAAATCGGCATTTTAAATCGTCACTCAAGTTGTCTCAACTAAATCGATTTTCTTCAAAAAATAATAATAACGTATATAATCCCAATCTTAGGTAGGTAGGTAGGTAGGGAAGAGTTGCCCAGCACTCATAAGAATGCCTGTGCATCCACTCCGAGACCTAAAGGTCCATTGTGAGTCCCTTCATAAAGAATATAGAAAGAAAACTAGAAAGAAACTACAGATAAGATATAGAAAAGAGCAGGAAGGAAAATGATAGAGAAAAAAGCTGAGACCAAGAAAAGTATAGAAGAGAATAAAAAGAATCAGAAAAGGAAAAGTACTACCGCCCCAGGTCGCACGCTCTAAGCCAACGACCCCCTCTTAGCCAGCCTATTCCCATGACGAATCCTATTAGTCTATCGAGCTCTATTGTCGCTATACTGTCCAATTCGTCAAGGAATCGACTGCCTAACCATTTCTGTCTACTTAGTTGTAGACAAGGACAGTGACATATGATATGTTCCACCGTCTCTAGCTCCTCATTATCTTCGCACATTCTGCAAAGACCGGAGGAACCTCTATATCATTCCCCCTATGGGACAATGACCTGTCAGAATACCTATCATAGTCTTCAGGTTTTCCCTTTTCATGCCCAAAAGTAGATTTCTATTTGCTCTATCAAGTTTGGGCCATAGGACCTTTGATAATCTGCAGTCCGTTCTACTTTCCCATGCATGATTGGTTCTATCCCGAATCCACTCCCTAATTAACCTGATGTAAAAGCCTAGAGATGGTCTCACACCGCTTTCACTTACAGTCCTATCCAAAGCTTAGCCGTTCCTAACTAATTCGTCAGCTACCTCATTGCCATTTGTCCCGCAATGACCCGGTACCCAGCAGAGTCAGTCCCAATCTTACTTCATTTTCACGTGAAACACTCACTAGTAATAGACAAATGATACAAGTTTAGTGACCTCATTAATTACCACATTCTTATTGACACAAAAAAAAAATGAGCAAACCTTCTAAAATGTATCAACGAACCCCTATACTAGACCACCTGAACTATATTTCTCACAGTTTTAGTTAATTATATACCAGATAAGTAATATCCATTTCTTAAATTTTCTAATATTGAAAATGGTAAAGATAGATCCATAAACCGTAATTTTGATACGGAAAACCGTCATTTTAATACGAAAAAAATTCAAGTTTTTTCGTTTTTTTCTGCAAAATAAACATTTTATAATTCTGTTCTTTTAATGGGTAAAATATTGAAAAAATACATCATAGTGACCCATAACAAATTATTTTCAAAAAATTTCTTCACCAAAATGCAGTAGAAAGTCCTTTAGTGGAAAAATGATAAAAAAATTTTTAAATAATTTTTCCATAATAAGCTAAAAATTACGAAATTTATGACATATATTTCGTGAAAAAACTTGAAATTTTCTTTTGACCAAAATGTACCTGACTTGAGAATATCAATCGCTAGTGGGAACTGAAGACGAAATTTAAAAATGTTTTAAATATTTTTTATGAAAATTCCAAACTTTTGTCTCTAGAAGGCCTTTAATGTACCAGCAAAAGACAACCAAGTGATTCCAAAATAGACCATTTTCACTACTTTAAAAGTGTAATCAATCGCATATTAGTGACAGCACAATGGTAAAATCATGACTTCTTTCTGCTATTTTAGAGCTTAGTAAGAAAAGTAAAAAAAAAAAATACCACAACTAGTAAGCTGTATCACTTAAAATTCGGATGAAAAATCTATGAATTTAGGATTAGCGTGTCATTGGTGGGATGTTGTTAAATTTTGATAACTTAAATTTTATTTTTAACAAGTAGCATTACTTATATTACATTTTTATTTAAGATGTGAGTAAAAAAGGACTTCTACAAAGTGAAGAAAATCCAGCCTCAAAAAATGATTCTCTTACGGTGGTTATTAAAGATACGAGTAAATGATTATAATTCGGTTTTTATTTAACAAAATTTAAAAAGTAATTAAATTAAAAAAAATTTAATCAAAGTAGAAACTTAGTATGTAATTTTTATAATACTGTTAAAAATAACTACTAGAAGGGTTAAAAATATTCATTGGATACTTTTGATGTGAGTCAGATGTCGTTTGTAAAGAACTATTTTCATTATTTTTTGTTGAGGACTTATATAAATATGCATTTATTTTACTCAAAACTATGTGTTCAGAATTTCTATATTATAATCTTTTCATATCGTATTTTATTAAATATTCTATCACAACAAAAAAAATTCAACAAGATCTTGATATTGCGATCCAGAAGTTGTGCAAATTCGGATCATTTCCAATGAATATATTACAGGCTTGTCATTGGAAGGTGTTCAATTTTTTATACCTATTCACTAAGAAGGAAGTCATATTCAAGATTTTATACAAAATTACAATGAACTTCCAAATTTTTGGAAAAAATAATAACCGAATCTTAATGTTTTATTTGATTTTTTTTAATAATATATTTTGATGCTGTTTGTGTTACTTCCGAATCACAAGAAAACGTACAATTATTGATATTTTAAGGTAATTACAAAGTACTTCCCGAAAAAAATTCAAACTGGAAGTGATCTTGAAGTAGAATTCACAATGTAAAAAAAACAAGTCTCAGCAGGGTATTTTCTGTAATTATTGACTCCCGAACCTGTTTCGTTCTATTGAAACGCAGTCATTTCATAAATTATCTCACATAATTTCTCTCAGTGTAACTAAAACTTTTAAAATCATCAAAACAATATCAAATCATCTATATTCTATTCTTATTTATCTTTACTTAAAGGTAATTTTAATCATCATTGCTGTAATCGACATTTGATGAGTTTCTTTTTATATTTGTTTTCCCAACTTTGATATAAAAATAAAAATCTCCCATTTTATGATCTGTTCTCAAATCATTAAACCTTACAGTGGAGGTGTATAGTAAAGAAGAATACAAAAAGAAAAGAAACAAACTAGATCATTGTTATGATTTAAATTTCTAACTGTCTTCATGCGCCTGTATTGTTCAAACCACAAAACGAAAAATGACTTCATTCATAGAAAAAGTTTATATAGCTTTTGTGGTCATATCATTATTATGCTCTCTTTGCTATAATAATCTTCTTGTACTTAATTATAATCCACCAACATTAATAAGTAATTTGGATTTTTTTTTTTTTTTTTTTTTTTGTTTAAAATGATTTAGAAAAAAAGGAAAAAAAGAAATTTTGTAATAAAAATTTAATATAGAAGTAAAAAATTAAACTACATACTTATATATAATGAAAATTAAAAACAGAGAGTGAATGTGTTTCCCGTACAAATCTAATGGTTAAGTAGAGCAATAAAGTTAGAAATTTGATATAATTGTTCATGGTTTGATAGACAGGAAATGCTATTTTCATTAGTTATGGCTGTGATGTTTGTGTTTTGTTTGAAATGCATTTAATAATGATTATACATTCGCGGTTTGAAGATCAATTATCATTTAGAAAATGTTTAATGAAACTTTTACTATATTTAATTACGCACTAGATAAATAAAAAGAATGTGTTATTACCATCTTGATAAAAACAAACTCATATTGGAAGGAGATATAAGAAAATATTAATTTAAATTTAATTTGATTGTGAGAGAAATTTGATTTTGGAAATCGTATTTTCTATAGTTTTTTTTTTTGCCTAAAATACAAATGATATTTTCTCCGATTACTGTCAATATTCTAAAAACTTTTTATTAAAAAAATATTATAAATTAATATATTATTTCAACGCTGATACAATGCATTAATAGAATATTTATTTAGTTATAAATTTATTTAGTTTTCCTTCCACTACGTAAGTTAAATTTGCATATAAATTGCGATTTTGCATTACTATTTACATTAAACCTTTGAACGAAGCATTAACAAATTGATTGACCAACTATTCATCAACACGAACACCAATGAAATTTTGCAAATATCTCGTTTATCACATTAGTATAAATACAACCACAATTATTTGCAAAGAAACATTTCTTAAATAACAACAAAGCAATCCATAAATAAAACCGTTTCTGTTTGTTTTTAAATTGTAAATGTTTGAAGTGTGAGCGAGACAAAATATACATACAAAATATACGGTAAAAAGCAAAAAAAAAGTCATACAAAAGCAACAACAACAAAGAATTGACAACAGTGCAAAAATATATTTATTCTTATAAAGACTATTAGAAAGAGATTTTAATAAACATTTATGTTTGACAAACAATTGTATAACTTCTAAATATGTAAACCGTATATTAAACATATTTATAAATATATAAATGATATAATATATATTCAATCAAAACAATGATTTCCTACAAATATATTTGTTACTTTTATGATCTAAAATATGAGATCGTATTTTCTGCAGTTTTCCCTTCTTACATAAAATATCAATGATGTTTTATCTGATTATTGTCAATATTCTAAAAATATTTTATTTAAAAAATATTTTGAATTAATATATTATTTCAATACTGATACAAATGCATTCATAAAATATTTTAAAAATTTTATAAAATTATTCTCCAAATTCAAATTATGCTTTTCAAATCTGAAACAAGCCAAATCAAAAACCACTTCGCCTTTAGTATTCCTACTATTACGCAAGTAAAATTGCATTTAAACCAGTTGCGATTTTGCATTACTATTTATATTAATCCTTTTAACGAAGTATAACAAGTTTATTAAACTAGTTTTCGTAAATACGAACATTAACGAAAATTTGTACATATTTCGTTTATAATTTTAGTATAAATATAAACTCAATTATTTGCAAAGAAACATTTCTTAAATAACAACAAAGCAATCCATAAATAAAACCGGTTCTGTTTGTTTTTAAATTTTAAATGTTTGAAGTGTGAGCGAGACAAAATTTACATTTTTATGGTAGATATAGCCAAAAACTAAAAACAAAATGCATACAAAACCAACAAAAACAAAAAAAAAAAAAAAAAGAATGGCCAAGAACGCATGAATAAATTTATGCTTAAAAAAAACTATTAGAAAGAGAGTAGAGATCACTTTACGATGATTATTAAATTTATTGTTCTTTTAATAAACTTTTGCGTTTGACAAACAATTGTATAACTTCTAGATGTATAAATAATATATTATATATATTTATAAATTATAAATGGTATATTATATATTCAATAAAAACTTCTATATTCAATAAAAACAATGATTTCCTACAAATATATTCGTCACTTTCATGATCTAAAATATGAAATCGTATGTTTTATTTTTCTCTTCTTTATTAAATATAAATGATATTTTCTCTGATTATTATCAATATTCTAAAAACTGTTTATTCAAAAAATATTTTGAATTAATATATTATTTCAATACTGATACAAATGCATTCATATAAAATTTTAAAAAAATTATAAAATTATTCTCCAAATTCAAATTATGCTTTTCAAATCTAAAACCAGCAAAAAAACACGTCGCTTTTAGTATTCCTACTATTACGCTAGTAAAATTGCATTTAAACCAGTTGCAATTTTTATTAGTATTTATACTAAACCTTTGAACGAAGCATAACAATTTAATTAAATTAGATTTCGTAACTACGAACACTAAAGAAATTTGTACATATTTCGCTCATAGTTTTAGTATAAATATAAACACAATTATTTGCAAAGAAACATTTCTTAAATAACAATAAGGCAATCCATAAATAAAACCGGTTTTGTTTGTTTTTAAATTTTATATGTTTGAAGTGTGAGCGAGACAAAATATAAATTTGTATATCAGATATGGTAAAAAGCAAAAAAGTCTTACCAAAGCAATAACAACAAAGAACCGACAACAGTGCAAAAATATATTTATTTTTATAAAGATTATTAGAAAGAGAGTAGGGAACATAGTGCGATGAATATTAAGCTTATTGTACATTTAACAAACATTTAAGTTTGACAAACAATTGTGTAACTTCTAAATATATAAAAAGTATATTATACATATTTATAAATATATAAACAATATATTATATATTCAATAAAAACAATGATGTCTTACAAAAATATGCGT
This sequence comes from Protocalliphora azurea, assembly GCA_932274085.1. Classification (NCBI taxonomy): domain Eukaryota; kingdom Metazoa; phylum Arthropoda; class Insecta; order Diptera; family Calliphoridae; genus Protocalliphora; species Protocalliphora azurea. The sequence continues at coordinate 21,212,951 of OW026522.1, read as the reverse complement.
TACTTTTATGATCTAAAATGTGAGATCGTATTTTCTAGAGTTTTCCCTTCTTACATAAAATATAAATGATATTTTATCTGATTATTGTCAATATTCTAAAAACTTTTTATTTAAAAAATATTTTGAATTAATATATTATTTCAATACTGATACAAATGCATTCATATAATATTTAAAAAACTTTATAAAATTATTCTCCAAATTCAAATTATGCCTTTCAAATCTAAAACCAGCCAAATCAAAAACCACTACGCTTTTAGTATTCGTACTATTACGCAAATAAAATTGCATTTAAACCAGTTGCGATTTTGCATTACTATTTATACTAAACCTTTGAACGAAGCATAAAAAATTTATTAAATTATTTTTCGTATATACGAAGACTAACGAAAGTTTGTACATATTTCGTTTATAATTTTAGTATAAATATAAACACAATTATTTGCAAAGAAACATTTCTTAAATAACAACAAAGCAATCCATAAATAAAACCGGTTCTGTTTGTTTTTAAATTTTAAATGTTTGAAGTGTGAGCGAGACCAAATATATGTTTGTATATCAGTCTTACAAAAGCAGCAACAACAAGGAACTGACAACAGTGCGAAAATATATTTATTCTTATAAAGACTATTAGAAAGAGAATAGTGAACATAGTGCGATAAATATTAAGTTTATTGTACATTTAATAAACATTTATGTTTCACAAACAATTGTATAAAATCTAAATATGTAAACCGTATATTAAACATATTTATAAATGTATAAATGATATAATATATATTCAATCAAAACAATGATTTCCTATAAATATATTTGTTACTTTTATGATCTAAAACATGAGATCGTATTTTGAACAGTTTTCCCTTCTTACATAAAAATATTAAAAAATATTAAAAAATATTTTGAATTAATATATTATTTCAATACTGATACAAATGCATTCATATAAAATTTAATAAAATTTATAAAATTATTCTCCAAATTCAAATTATGCTTTTCAAAGCTAAAACCAGCCAAAAAAAAACACTTCGCTTTTAGTATTCCTGCTATTACGCAAGTAAAATTGCATTTAAACCAGATGCGATTTTGCATTACTATTTATACTAAACCTTTGAACGAAGCATAAAAAATTTATTAAATTATTATTCGTATATACGAAGACTAACGAAAGTTTGTACATATTTCGTTTATAATTTTAATACAAATATAAACACAATTATTTGCAAAGAAACATTTCTTAAATAACAACAAAGCAAACCATAAATAAAACCGGTTCTGTTTGTTTTTAAATTTTAAATGTTTGAAGTGTGAGCGAGACAAAATATACATTTGTATATCAGATATGGTAAAAAGCAAAAAAAGTCTTACCAAAGCAACATCAACAAGGAACCGACAACAGTGCAAAAATATATTTATTTTTATAAAGATTATTAGAAAGAGAGTAGGGAAGACAGTGCGATGAATATTAAGCTTATTGTACATTTAATAAATATTTATGTTTGACAAACAATTGTGTAACTTCTAAATATACAAACAGTATATTATACATATTTATAAATATATAAATAATATATTATATAATCAATAAAAACAATAATGTCTTACAAAAATATGCGTTACTTTTATGATCTAAAATGTGAGATCGTATTTTTAGAGTTTTCCCTTCTTACATAAAATATAAATGATATTTTATCTGATTATTGTCAATATTCTAAAAACTTTTTATTTAAAAAATATTTTTAATTAATATATTATTTCAAAACTGATACAAATGCATTCATATAATATTTAAAAGAATTTATAAAATTATTCTTAAAATTCAAATTATGCTTTTCAATTCTAAAACCAGCCAAAGCAAAAACCACTACGCTTTTAGTATTCGTACTATTACGCAAACAAAATTGCATTTAAACCAGTTGCGATTTTGCATTACTATTTATACTAAACCTTTGAACGAAGCATAACAAGTTAATTAAATTAGATTTCGTAACTACGAACACTAACGAAAGTTTGTACATATTTCGTTCATAATTTTAGTATAAATATAAACACAACTATTTGCAAAGAAACATTTCTTAAATAACAACAAAGCAATCCATAAATAAAACCGGTTCTGTTTGTTTTTAAATTTTAAATGTTTGAAGTGTGAGCGAGACCAAATATATGTTTGTATATCAGTCTTACAAAAGCAACAACAACAAGGAACTGACAACAGTGCGAAAATATATTTATTCTTATAAAGACTATTAGAAAGAGAATAGGGAATATAGTGCGATAAATATTAAGTTTATTGTACATTTAATAAACATTTATGTTTCACAAACAATTGTATAACATCTAAATATGTAAACCGTATATTAAACTTATTTATAAATATATAAATGATATAATATATATTCAATCAAAACAATGATCCCCTATAAATATATTTGTTACTTTTATGATCTAAAATGTGAGATCGTATTTTGAACAGTTTTCCCTTCTTACATAAAATATCAATGATATTTTATCTAATTATTGCCAATATTCTAAAAATTTTTTATTTAAAAGATATTTTTAATCAATATATTATTTCAATACTGATACAAATGCATTCATATAAAATTTAAAAAAATTTATAAAATTATTCTGCAAATTCAAATTATGCTTTTCAAATCTAAAACCAGCCAAAAAACACTTCGCTTTTAGTATTCCTGCTATTACGCAAGTAAAATTGCATTTAAACCAGATGCGATTTTGCATTACTATTTATACTAAACCTTTGAACGAAGCATAAAAAATTTATTAAATTATTTTTCGTATATACGAAGACTAACGAAAGTTTGTACATATTTCGTTTATAATTTTAGTATAAATATAAACACAATTATTTGCAAAGAAACATTTCTTAAATAACAACAAAGCAATCCATAAATAAAACCGGTTCTGTTTGTTTTTAAATTTTAAATGTTTGAAGTGTGAGCGAGACAAAATATACATTTGTATATCAGATATGGTAAAAAGCAAAAAAAGTCTTACCAAAGCAACATCAACAAGGAACCGACAACAGTGCAAAAATATATTTATTTTTATAAAGATTATTAGAAAGAGAGTAGGGAACATAGTGCGATGAATATTAAGCTTATTGTACATTTAATAAATATTTATGTTTGACAAACAATTGTGTAACTTCTAAATATACAAACAGTATATTATACATATTTATAAATATATAAATAATATATTATATAATCAATAAAAACAATAATGTCTTACAAAAATATGCGTTACTTTTATGATCTAAAATGTGAGATCGTATTTTCTAGAGTTTTCCCTTCTTACATAAAATATAAATGATATTTTATCTGATTATTGTCAATATTCTAAAAACTTTTTATTTAAAAATATTTTGAATTAATATATTATTTCAATACTGATACAAATGCATTCATATAATATTTAAAATAATTTATAAAATTATTCTTCAAATTCAAATTATGCTTTTCAATTCTAAAACCAGCCAAAGCAAAAACCACTACGCTTTTAGTATTCGTACTATTACGCAAACAAAATTGCATTTAAACCAGTTGCGATTTTTCATTACTATTTATACTAAACCTTTGAACGAAGCATAACAAGTTAATTGAATTAGATTTCGTAACTACGAACACTAACGAAAGTTTGTACATATCTCGTTCATAATTTTAGTATAAATATAAACACAACTATTTGCAAAGAAACATTTCTTAAATAACAACAAAGCAATCCATAAATAAAACCGGTTCTGTTTGTTTTTAAATTTTAAATGTTTGAAGTGTGAGCGAGACCAAATATATGTTTGTATCTCAGTCTTACAAAAGCAACAACAAGAAGGAACTGACAACAGTGCGAAAATATATTTATTCTTATAAAGACTATTAGAAAGAGAATAGGGAACATAGTGCGATAAATATTAAGTTTATTGTACATTTAATAAACATTTATGTTTCACAAACAATTGTATAACATCTAAATATGTAAACCGTATATTAAACATATTTATAAATATATAAATGATATAATATATATTCAATCAAAACAATGATCCCCTATAAATATATTTGTTACTTTTATGATCTAAAATATGAGATCGTATTTTGAACAGTTTTCCCTTCTTACATAAAATATCAATGATATTTTATCTGATTATTGTCAATATTCTAAAAACTTTTTATTTAAAAAATATTTTTAATTAATATATTATTTCAAAACTGATACAAATGCATTCATATAATATTTAAAAGAATTTATAAAATTATTCTCCAAATTCAAATTATGCTTTTCAAATCTAAAACCAGCAAAAAAACACGTCGCTTTTAGTATTCCTACTATTACGCTAGTAAAATTGCATTTAAACCAGTTGCAATTTTTATTAGTATTTATACTAAACCTTTGAACGAAGCATAACAATTTAATTAAATTAGATTTCGTAACTACGAACACTAAAGAAATTTGTACATATTTCGTTCATAGTTTTAGTATAAATATAAACACAATTATTTGCAAAGAAACATTTCTTAAATAACAATAAGGCAATCCATAAATAAAACCGGTTTTGTTTGTTTTTAAATTTTATATGTTTGAAGTGTGAGCGAGACAAAATATAAATTTGTATATCAGATATGGTAAAAAGCAAAAAAGTCTTACCAAAGCAATAACAACAAAGAACCGACAACAGTGCAAAAATATATTTATTTTTATAAAGATTATTAGAAAGAGAGTAGGGAACATAGTGCGATGAATATTAAGCTTATTGTACATTTAACAAACATTTAAGTTTGACAAACAATTGTGTAACTTCTAAATATATAAAAAGTATATTATACATATTTATAAATATATAAACAATATATTATATATTCAATAAAAACAATGATGTCTTACAAAAATATGCGTTACTTTTATGATCTAAAATGTGAGATCGTATTTTCTAGGGTTTTCCCTTCTTACATAAAATATAAATGATATTTTATCTGATTATTGTCAATATTCTAAAAACTTTTTATTTAAAAAATATTTTGAATTAATATATTATTTCAATACTGATACAAATGCATTCATATAATATTTAAAAAACTTTATAAAATTATTCTCCAAATTCAAATTATGCCTTTCAAATCTAAAACCAGCCAAATCAAAAACCACTACGCTTTTAGTATTCGTACTATTACGCAAATAAAATTGCATTTAAACCAGTTGCGATTTTGCATTACTATTTATACTAAACCTTTGAACGAAGCATAAAAAATTTATTAAATTATTTTTCGTATATACGAAGACTAACGAAAGTTTGTACATATTTCGTTTATAATTTTAGTATAAATATAAACACAATTATTTGCAAAGAAACATTTCTTAAATAACAACAAAGCAATCCATAAATAAAACCGGTTCTGTTTGTTTTTAAATTTTAAATGTTTGAAGTGTGAGCGAGACCAAATATATGTTTGTATATCAGTCTTACAAAAGCAGCAACAACAAGGAACTGACAACAGTGCGAAAATATATTTATTCTTATAAAGACTATTAGAAAGAGAATAGTGAACATAGTGCGATAAATATTAAGTTTATTGTACATTTAATAAACATTTATGTTTCACAAACAATTGTATAAAATCTAAATATGTAAACCGTATATTAAACATATTTATAAATGTATAAATGATATAATATATATTCAATCAATACAATGATTTCCTATAAATATATTTGTTACTTTTATGATCTAAAACATGAGATCGTATTTTGAACAGTTTTCCCTTCTTACATAAAAATATTAAAAAATATTAAAAAATATTTTGAATTAATATATTATTTCAATACTGATACAAATGCATTCATATAAAATTTAATAAAATTTATAAAATTATTCTCCAAATTCAAATTATGCTTTTCAAAGCTAAAACCAGCCAAAAAAAAAACACTTCGCTTTTAGTATTCCTGCTATTACGCAAGTAAAATTGCATTTAAACCAGATGCGATTTTGCATTACTATTTATACTAAACCTTTGAACGAAGCATAAAAAATTTATTAAATTATTATTCGTATATACGAAGACTAACGAAAGTTTGTACATATTTCGTTTATAATTTTAATACAAATATAAACACAATTATTTGCAAAGAAACATTTCTTAAATAACAACAAAGCAAACCATAAATAAAACCGGTTCTGTTTGTTTTTAAATTTTAAATGTTTGAAGTGTGAGCGAGACAAAATATACATTTGTATATCAGATATGGTAAAAAGCAAAAAAAGTCTTACCAAAGCAACATCAACAAGGAACCGACAACAGTGCAAAAATATATTTATTTTTATAAAGATTATTAGAAAGAGAGTAGGGAAGACAGTGCGATGAATATTAAGCTTATTGTACATTTAATAAATATTTATGTTTGACAAACAATTGTGTAACTTCTAAATATACAAACAGTATATTATACATATTTATAAATATATAAATAATATATTATATAATCAATAAAAACAATAATGTCTTACAAAAATATGCGTTACTTTTATGATCTAAAATGTGAGATCGTATTTTCTAGAGTTTTCCCTTCTTACATAAAATATAAATGATATTTTATCTGATTATTGTCAATATTCTAAAAACTTTTTATTTAAAAAATATTTTTAATTAATATATTATTTCAAAACTGATACAAATGCATTCATATAATATTTAAAAGAATTTATAAAATTATTCTTAAAATTCAAATTATGCTTTTCAATTCTAAAACCAGCCAAAGCAAAAACCACTACGCTTTTAGTATTCGTACTATTACGCAAACAAAATTGCATTTAAACCAGTTGCGATTTTGCATTACTATTTATACTAAACCTTTGAACGAAGCATAACAAGTTAATTAAATTAGATTTCGTAACTACGAACACTAACGAAAGTTTGTACATATTTCGTTCATAATTTTAGTATAAATATAAACACAACTATTTGCAAAGAAACATTTCTTAAATAACAACAAAGCAATCCATAAATAAAACCGGTTCTGTTTGTTTTTAAATTTTAAATGTTTGAAGTGTGAGCGAGACCAAATATATGTTTGTATATCAGTCTTACAAAAGCAACAACAACAAGGAACTGACAACAGTGCGAAAATATATTTATTCTTATAAAGACTATTAGAAAGAGAATAGGGAACATAGTGCGATAAATATTAAGTTTATTGTACATTTAATAAACATTTATGTTTCACAAACAATTGTATAACATCTAAATATGTAAACCGTATATTAAACTTATTTATAAATATATAAATGATATAATATATATTCAATCAAAACAATGATCCCCTATAAATATATTTGTTACTTTTATGATCTAAAATGTGAGATCGTATTTTGAACAGTTTTCCCTTCTTACATAAAATATCAATGATATTTTATCTAATTATTGCCAATATTCTAAAAATTTTTTATTTAAAAGATATTTTTAATTAATATATTATTTCAATACTGATACAAATGCATTCATATAAAATTTAAAAAAATTTATAAAATTATTCTGCAAATTCAAATTATGCTTTTCAAATCTAAAACCAGCCAAAAAACACTTCGCTTTTAGTATTCCTGCTATTACGCAAGTAAAATTGCATTTAAACCAGATGCGATTTTGCATTACTATTTATACTAAACCTTTGAACGAAGCATAAAAAATTTATTAAATTATTTTTCGTATATACGAAGACTAACGAAAGTTTGTACATATTTCGTTTATAATTTTAGTATAAATATAAACACAATTATTTGCAAAGAAACATTTCTTAAATAACAACAAAGCAATCCATAAATAAAACCGGTTCTGTTTGTTTTTAAATTTTAAATGTTTGAAGTGTGAGCGAGACAAAATATACATTTGTATATCAGATATGGTAAAAAGCAAAAAAAGTCTTACCAAAGCAACATCAACAAGGAACCGACAACAGTGCAAAAATATATTTATTTTTATAAAGATTATTAGAAAGAGAGTAGGGAACATAGTGCGATGAATATTAAGCTTATTGTACATTTAATAAATATTTATGTTTAACAAACAATTGTGTAACTTCTAAATATACAAACAGTATATTATACATATTTATAAATATATAAATAATATATTATATAATCAATAAAAACAATAATGTCTTACAAAAATATGCGTTACTTTTATGATCTAAAATGTGAGATCGTATTTTCTAGAGTTTTCCCTTCTTACATAAAATATAAATGATATTTTATCTGATTATTGTCAATATTCTAAAAACTTTTTATTTAAAAATATTTTGAATTAATATATTATTTCAATACTGATACAAATGCATTCATATAATATTTAAAATAATTTATAAAATTATTCTTCAAATTCAAATTATGCTTTTCAATTCTAAAACCAGCCAAAGCAAAAACCACTACGCTTTTAGTATTCGTACTATTACGCAAACAAAATTGCATTTAAACCAGTTGCGATTTTTCATTACTATTTATACTAAACCTTTGAACGAAGCATAACAAGTTAATTGAATTAGATTTCGTAACTACGAACACTAACGAAAGTTTGTACATATCTCGTTCATAATTTTAGTATAAATATAAACACAACTATTTGCAAAGAAACATTTCTTAAATAACAACAAAGCAATCCATAAATAAAACCGGTTCTGTTTGTTTTTAAATTTTAAATGTTTGAAGTGTGAGCGAGACCAAATATATGTTTGTATATCAGTCTTACAAAAGCAACAACAAGAAGGAACTGACAACAGTGCGAAAATATATTTATTCTTATAAAGACTATTAGAAAGAGAATAGGGAACATAGTGCGATAAATATTAAGTTTATTGTACATTTAATAAACATTTATGTTTCACAAACAATTGTATAACATCTAAATATGTAAACCGTATATTAAACATATTTATAAATATATAAATGATATAATATATATTCAATCAAAACAATGATCCCCTATAAATATATTTGTTACTTTTATGATCTAAAATATGAGATCGTATTTTGAACAGTTTTCCCTTCTTACATAAAATATCAATGATATTTTATCTGATTATTGCCAATATTCTAAAAATTTTTTATTTAAAAAATATTTTTAATTAATATATTATTTCAATACTGATACAAATGCATTCATATAAAATTTAAAAAAATTTATAAAATTATTCTCCAAATTCAAATTATGCTTTTCAAATCTAAAACCAGCCAAAAAAAACACTTCGCTTTTAGTATTCCTGCTATTGCGCAAGTAAAATTGCATTTAAACCAGATGCGATTTTGCATTACTATTTATACTAAACCATTGAATGAAGCATAAAAAATTTATTAAATTATTTTTCGTATAGACGAAGACTAACGAAAGTTTGTACATATTTCGTTTATAATTTTAGTATAAATATAAACACAATTATTTGCAAAGAAACATTTCTTAAATAACAACAAAGCAATCCATAAATAAAACCGGTTCTGTTTGTTTTTAAATTTTAATTGTTTGAAGTGTGAGCGAGACCAAATATATGTTTGTATATCAGTCTTAAAAAAGACGAAGACTAACGAAAGTTTGTACATATTTCGTTTATAATTTTAATACAAATATAAACACAATTATTTGCAAAGAAACATTTCTTAAATAACAACAAAGCAATCCATAAATAAAACCTGTTCTGTTTGTTTTTAAATTTTAAATGTTTGAAGTGTGAGCGAGACAAAATATACATTTGTATATCAGATATGGTAAAAAGCAAAAAAAGTCTTACCAAAGCAACATCAACAAGGAACCGACAACAGTGCAAAAATATATTTATTTTTATAAAGATTATTAGAAAGAGAGTAGGGAACATAGTGCGATTAATATTAAGCTTATTGTACATTCAATAAACATTTATGTTTGACAAACAATTGTGTAACTTCTAAATATACAAACAGTATATTATACATATTTATAAATATATAAATAATATATTATATAATCAATAAAAACAATAATGTCTTACAAAAATATGCGTTACTTTTATGATCTAAAATGTGAGATCGTATTTTCTAGAGTTTTCCCTTCTTACATAAAATATAAATGATATTTTATCTGATTATTGTCAATATTCTAAAAACTTTTTATTTAAAAAATATTTTGAATTAATATATTATTTCAATACTGATACAAATGCATTCATATAATATTTAAAAAAATTTATAAAATTATTCTTCAAATTCAAATTATGCTTTTCAATTCTAAAACCAGCCAAAGCAAAAACCACTACGCTTTTAGTATTCGTACTATTACGCAAACAAAATTGCATTTAAACCAGTTGCGATTTTGCATTACTATTTATACTAAACCTTTGAACGAAGCATAACAAGTTAATTAAATTAGATTTCGTAACTACGAACACTAACGAAAGTTTGTACATATTTCGTTCATAATTTTAGTATAAATATAAACACAACTATTTGCAAAGAAACATTTCTTAAATAACAACTAAGCAATCCATAAATAAAACCGGTTCTGTTTGTTTTTAAATTTTAAATGTTTGAAGTGTGAGCGAGACCAAATATATATCAGTCTTACAAAAGCAACAACAACAAGGAACTGACAACAGTGCGAAAATATATTTATTCTTATAAAGACTATTAGAAAGAGAATAGGGAACATAGTGCGATAAATATTAAGTTTATTGTACATTTAATAAACATTTATGTTTCACAAACAATTGTATAACATCTAAATATGTAAACCGTATATTAAACATATTTATAAATATATAAATGATATAATATATATTCAATCAAAACAATGATTTCCTATAAATATATTTGTTACTTTTATGATCTAAAATATGAGATCGTATTTTGAACAGTTTTCCCTTCTTACATAAAATATCAATGATATTTTATCTGATTATTGTCAATATTCTAAAAATTTTTTATTTAAAAAATATTTTTAATTAATATATTATTTCAATACTGATACAAATGCATTCATATAAAATTTAAAAAAATTTATAAAATTATTCTCCAAATTCAAATTATGCTTTTCAAATCTAAAACCAGCCAAAAAAAACACTTCGCTTTTAGTATTCCTGCTATTACGCAAGTAAAATTGCATTTAAACCAGATGCGATTTTGCATTACTATTTATACTAAACCTTTGAACGAAGCATAAGAAATTTATTAAATTATTATTCGTATATACGAAGACTAACGAAAGTTTGTACATATTTCGTTTATAATTTTAGTATAAATATAAACACAATTATTTGCAGAGAAACATTTCTTAAATAACAATAAAGCAATCCATAAATAAAACCGGTTCTGTTTGCTTTTAAATTTTAAATGTTTGAAGTGTGAGCGAGACAAAATATAAATTTGTATATCAGATATGGTAAAAAGCAAAAAAGTCTTACCAAAGCAACAACAACAAAGAACCGACAACAGTGCAAAAATATATTTATTTTTATAAAGACTATTAGAAAGAGAGTAGGGAACATAGTGCGATGAATATTAAGCTTATTGTACATTCAATAAACATTTATGTTTGACAAACAATTGTGTAACTTCTAAATATATAAAAAGTATATTATACATATTTATAAATATATAAATAATATATTATATATGCAATAAAAACAATGATGTCTTACAAAAATATGCGTTACTTTTATGATCTAAAATGTGAGATCGTATTTTCTAGAGTTTTCCCTTACATAAAATATAAATGATATTTTATCTGATTATTGTCAATATTCTAAAAACTTTTTATTTAAAAAATATTTTGAATTAATATATTATTTCAATACTGATACAAATGCATTCTTATAATATTTAAAAAAATTTATAAAATTATTCTCCAAATTCAAATTATGCCTTTCAAATCTAAAACCAGCCAAATCAAAAACCACTACGCTTTTAGTATTCGTACTATTACGCAAATAAAATTGCATTTAAACCAGTTGCGATTTTGCATTACTATTTATACTAAACCTTTGAACGAAGCATAAAAAATTTATTAAATTATTATTCGTATATACGAAGACTAACGAAAGTTTGTACATATTTCGTTTATAATTTTAATACAAATATAAACACAATTATTTGCAAAGAAACATTTCTTAAATAACAACAAAGCAATCCATAAATAAAACCGGTTCTGTTTGTTTTTAAATTTTAAATGTTTGAAGTGTGAGCGAGACAAAATATACATTTGTATATCAGATATGGTAAAAAGCAAAAAAAGTCTTACCAAAGCAACATCAACAAGGAACCGACAACAGTGCAAAAATATATTTATTTTTATAAAGATTATTAGAAAGAGAGTAGGGAACATAGTGCGATAAATATTAAGTTTATTGTACATTTAATAAACATTTATGTTTCACAAACAATTGTATAACATCTAAATATGTAAACCGTATATTAAACATATTTATAAATATATAAATGATATAATATATATTCAATCAAAACAATGATTTCCTATAAATATATTTGTTACTTTTATGATCTAAAATGTGAGATCGTATTTTCTAGAGTTTTCCCTTACATAAAATATAAATGATATTTTATCTGATTATTGTCAATATTCTAAAAACTTTTTATTTAAAAAATATTTTGAATTAATATATTGTTTCAATACAGATACAAATGCATTCATATAAAATTTAAAAAAATTTATAAAATTATTCTCCAAATTCAAATTATGCTTTTCAAAGCTAAAACCAGCCAAAAAAAAACACTTCGCTTTTAGTATTCCTGCTATTACGCAAGTAAAATTGCATTTAAACCAGATGCGATTTTGCATTACTATTTATACTAAACCTTTGAACGAAGCATAAAAAATTTATTAAATTATTTTTCGTATATACCAAGACTAACGAAAGTTTGTACATATTTCGTTTATAATTTTAATACAAATATAAACACAATTATTTGCAAAGAAACATTTCTTAAATAACAACAAAGCAATCCATAAATAAAACCGGTTCTGTTTGTTTTTAAATTTTAAATGTTTGAAGTGTGAGCGAGACAAAATATACATTTGTATATCAGATATGGTAAAAAGCAAAAAAAGTCTTACCAAAGCAACAACAACAAGGAACCGACAACAGTGCAAAAATATATTTATTTTTATAAAGATTATTAGAAAGAGAGTAGGGAACATAGTGCGATGAATATTAAGCTTATTGTACATTTAATAAATACTTATGTTTGACAAACAATTGTGTAACTTCTAAATATAAAAACAGTATATTATACATATTTATAAATATATAAATAATATATTATATAATCAATAAAAACAATAATGTCTTACAAAAATATGCGTTACTTTTATGATCTAAAATGTGAGATCGTATTTTCTAGAGTTTTCCCTTCTTACAAAAATATAAATGATATTTTATCTGATTATTGTCAATATTCTAAAAACTTTTTATTTAAAAAATATTTTGAATTAATATATTATTTCAATACTGATACAAATGCATTCATATAATATTTAAAAAAATTTATAAAATTATTCTCCAAATTCAAATTATGCCTTTCAAATCTAAAACCAGCCAAATCAAAAACCACTACGCTTTTAGTATTCGTACTATTACGCAAATAAAATTGCATTTAAGCCAGTTGCGATTTTGCATTACTATTTATACTAAACCTTTGAACGAAGCATAACAAGTTAATTAAATTAGATTTCGTAATTACGAACACTAACGAAAGTTTGTACATATTTCGTTCATAATTTTAGTATAAATGTAAACACAACTATTTGCAAAGAAACATTTCTTAAATAACAACAAAGCAATCCATAAATAAAACCGGTTCTGTTTGTTTTTAAATTTTAAATGTTTGAAGTGTGAGCGAGACCAAATATATGTTTGTATATCAGTCTTACAAAAGCAACAACAACAAGGAACTGACAACAGTGCGAAAATATATTTATTCTTATAAAGACTATTAGAAAGAGAATAGGGAACATAGTGCGATAAATATTAAGTTTATTGTACATTTAATAAACATTTATGTTTCACAAACAATTGTATAACATCTAAATATGTAAATCGTATATTAAACATATTTATAAATATATAAATGATATAATATATATTCAATCAAAACAATGATTTCCTATAAATATATTTGTTACTTTTATGATCTAAAATATGAGATCGTATTTTGAACAGTTTTCCCTTCTTACATAAAATATCAATGATATTTTATCTGATTATTGTCAATATTCTAAAAATTTTTTATTTAAAAAATATTTTGAATTAATATATTGTTTCAATACAGATACAAATGCATTCATATAAAAATTAAAAAAATTTATAAAATTATTCTCCAAATTCAAATTATGCTTTTCAAAGCTAAAACCAGCCAAAAAAAAAACACTTCGCTTTTAGTATTCCTGCTATTACGCAAGTAAAATTGCATTTAAACCAGATGCGATTTTGCATTACTATTTATACTAAACCTTTGAACGAAGCATAAAAAATTTATTAAATTATTATTCGTATATACGAAGACTAACGAAAGTTTGTACATATTTCGTTTATAATTTTAGTATAAATATAAACACAATTATTTGCAGAGAAACATTTCTTAAATAACAATAAAGCAATCCATAAATAAAACCGGTTTTGTTTGTTTTTAATTTTAAATGTTTGAAGTGTGAGCGAGACAAAATATAAATTTGTATATCAGATATGGTAAAAAGTAAAAAAGTCTTACCAAAGCAACAACAACAAAGAACCGACAACAGTGCAAAAATATATTTATTTTTATAAAGACTATTAGAAAGAGAGTAGGGAACATAGTGCGATGAATATTAAGCTTATTGTACATTCAATAAACATTTATGTTTGACAAACAATTGTGTAACTTCTAAATATATAAAAAGTATATTATACATATTTATAAATATATAAATAATATATTATATATGCAATAAAAACAATGATGTCTTACAAAAATATGCGTTACTTTTATGATCTAAAATGTGAGATCGTATTTTCTAGAGTTTTCCCTTACATAAAATATAAATGATATTTTATCTGATTATTGTCAATATTCTAAAAACTTTTTATTTAAAAAATATTTTGAATTAATATATTATTTCAATACTGATACAAATGCATTCTTATAATATTTAAAAAAATTTATAAAATTATTCTCCAAATTCAAATTATGCCTTTCAAATCTAAAACCAGCCAAATCAAAAACCACTACGCTTTTAGTATTCGTACTATTACGCAAATAAAATTGCATTTAAACCAGTTGCGATTTTGCATTACTATTTATACTAAACCTTTGAACGAAGCATAAAAAATTTATTAAATTATTATTCGTATATACCAAGACTAACGAAAGTTTGTACATATTTCGTTTATAATTTTAATACAAATATAAACACAATTATTTGCAAAGAAACATTTCTTAAATAACAACAAAGCAATCCATAAATAAAACCGGTTCTGTTTGTTTTTAAATTTTAAATGTTTGAAGTGTGAGCGAGACAAAATATACATTTGTATATCAGATATGGTAAAAAGCAAAAAAAGTCTTACCAAAGCAACATCAACAAGGAACCGACAACAGTGCAAAAATATATTTATTTTTATAAAGATTATTAGAAAGAGAGTAGGGAACATAGTGCGATGAATATTAAGCTTATTGTACATTTAATAAATACTTATGTTTGACAAACAATTGTGTAACTTCTAAATATAAAAACAGTATATTATACATATTTATAAATATATAAATAATATATTATATAATCAATAAAAACAATAATGTCTTACAAAAATATGCGTTACTTTTATGATCTAAAATGTGAGATCGTATTTTCTAGAGTTTTCCCTTCTTACAAAAATATAAATGATATTTTATCTGATTATTGTCAATATTCTAAAAACTTTTTATTTAAAAAAATATTTTGAATTAATATATTATTTCAATACTGATACAAATGCATTCATATAATATTTAAAAAAATTTATAAAATTATTCTCCAAATTCAAATTATGCCTTTCAAATCTAAAACCAGCCAAATCAAAAACCACTACGCTTTTAGTATTCGTACTATTACGCAAATAAAATTGCATTTAAGCCAGTTGCGATTTTGCATTACTATTTATACTAAACCTTTGAACGAAGCATAACAAGTTAATTAAATTAGATTTCGTAATTACGAACACTAACGAAAGTTTGTACATATTTCGTTCATAATTTTAGTATAAATGTAAACACAACTATTTGCAAAGAAACATTTCTTAAATAACAACAAAGCAATCCATAAATAAAACCGGTTCTGTTTGTTTTTAAATTTTAAATGTTTGAAGTGTGAGCGAGACCAAATATATGTTTGTATATCAGTCTTACAAAAGCAACAACAACAAGGAACTGACAACAGTGCGAAAATATATTTATTCTTATAAAGACTATTAGAAAGAGAATAGGGAACATAGTGCGATAAATATTAAGTTTATTGTACATTTAATAAACATTTATGTTTCACAAACAATTGTATAACATCTAAATATGTAAATCGTATATTAAACATATTTATAAATATATAAATGATATAATATATATTCAATCAAAACAATGATTTCCTATAAATATATTTGTTACTTTTATGATCTAAAATATGAGATCGTATTTTGAACAGTTTTCCCTTCTTACATAAAATATCAATGATATTTTATCTGATTATTGTCAATATTCTAATAATTTTTTATTTAAAAAATATTTTGAATTAATATATTGTTTCAATACAGATACAAATGCATTCATATAAAATTTAAAAAAATTTATAAAATTATTCTCCAAATTCAAATTATGCTTTTCAAAGCTAAAACCAGCCAAAAAAAAAACACTTCGCTTTTAGTATTCCTGCTATTACGCAAGTAAAATTGCATTTAAACCAGATGCGATTTTGCATTACTATTTATACTAAACCTTTGAACGAAGCATAAAAAATTTATTAAATTATTATTCGTATATTCGAAGACTAACGAAAGTTTGTACATATTTCGTTTATAATTTTAGTATAAATATAAACACAATTATTTGCAGAGAAACATTTCTTAAATAACAATAAAGCAATCCATAAATAAAACCGGTTTTGTTTGTTTTTAATTTTAAATGTTTGAAGTGTGAGCGAGACAAAATATAAATTTGTATATCAGATATGGTAAAAAGCAAAAAAGTCTTACCAAAGCAACAACAACAAAGAACCGACAACAGTGCAAAAATATATTTATTTTTATAAAGACTATTAGAAAGAGAGTAGGGAACATAGTGCGATGAATATTAAGCTTATAGTACATTCAATAAACATTTATGTTTGACAAACAATTGTGTAACTTCTAAATATATAAAAAGTATATTATACATATTTATAAATATATAAATAATATATTATATATGCAATAAAAACAATGATGTCTTACAAAAATATGCGTTACTTTTATGATCTAAAATGCGAGATCGTATTTTCTAGAGTTTTCCCTTCTTACATAAAATATAAATGATATTTTATCTGATTATTGTCAATATTCTAAAAACTTTTTATTTAAAAAATATTTTGAATTAATATATTATTTCAATACTGATACAAATGCATTCATATAATATTTACAAAAATTTATAAAATTATTCTCCAAATTCAAATTATGCCTTTCAAATCTAAAACCAGCCAAATCAAAAACCACTACGCTTTTAGTATTCGTACTATTACGCAAATAAAATTGCATTTAAACCAGTTGCGATTTTGCATTACTATTTATACTAAACCTTTGAACGAAGCATAACAAGTTAATTAAATTAGATTTCGTAATTACGAACACTAACGAAAGTTTGTACATATTTCGTTCATAATTTTAGTATAAATATAAACACAATTATTTGCAAAGAAACATTTCTTAAATAACAACAAAGCAATCCATAAATAAAACCGGTTCTGTTTGTTTTTAAATTTTAAATGTTTGAAGTGTGAGCGAGACCAAATATATGTTTGTATATCAGTCTTACAAAAGCAACAACAACAAGAAATTGACAACAGTGCGAAAATATATTTATTCTTATAAAGACTATTAGAAAGAGAATAGGGAACATAGTGCGATAAATATTAAGTTTATTGTACATTTAATAAACATTTATGTTTCACAAACAATTGTATAACATCTAAATATGTAAACCGTATATTAAACATATTTATAAATGTATAAATGATATAATATATATTCAATCAAAACAATGATTTCCTATAAATATATTTGTTACTTTTATGATCTAAAATATGAGATCGTATTTTGAACAGTTTTCCCTTCTTACATAAAAATATTAAAAAATATTAAAAAATATTTTGAATTAATATATTATTTCAATACTGATACAAATGCATTCATATAAAATTTAATAAAATTTATAAAATTATTCTCCAAATTCAAATTATGCTTTTCAAATCTAAAACCAGCCAAAAAAAACACTTCGCTTTTAGTATTCCTGCTATTACGCAAGTAAAATTGCATTTAAACCAGATGCGATTTTGCATTACTATTTATACTAAACCTTTGAACGAAGCATAAGAAATTTATTAAATTATTATTCGTATATACGAAGACTAACGAAAGTTTGTACATATTTCGTTTATAATTTTAGTATAAATATAAACACAATTATTTGCAGAGAAACATTTCTTAAATAACAATAAAGCAATCCATAAATAAAACCGGTTCTGTTTGCTTTTAAATTTTAAATGTTTGAAGTGTGAGCGAGACAAAATATAAATTTGTATATCAGATATGGTAAAAAGCAAAAAAGTCTTACCAAAGCAACAACAACAAAGAACCGACAACAGTGCAAAAATATATTTATTTTTATAAAGACTATTAGAAAGAGAGTAGGGAACATAGTGCGATGAATATTAAGCTTATTGTACATTCAATAAACATTTATGTTTGACAAACAATTGTGTAACTTCTAAATATATAAAAAGTATATTATACATATTTATAAATATATAAATAATATATTATATATGCCATAAAAACAATGATGTCTTACAAAAATATGCGTTACTTTTATGATCTAAAATGTGAGATCGTATTTTCTAGAGTTTTCCCTTACATAAAATATAAATGATATTTTATCTGATTATTGTCAATATTCTAAAAACTTTTTATTTAAAAAATATTTTGAATTAATATATTATTTCAATACTGATACAAATGCATTCTTATAATATTTAAAAAAATTTATAAAATTATTCTCCAAATTCAAATTATGCCTTTCAAATCTAAAACCAGCCAAATCAAAAACCACTACGCTTTTAGTATTCGTACTATTACGCAAATAAAATTGCATTTAAACCAGTTGCGATTTTGCATTACTATTTATACTAAACCTTTGAACGAAGCATAAAAAATTTATTAAATTATTATTCGTATATACGAAGACTAACGAAAGTTTGTACATATTTCGTTTATAATTTTAGTATAAATATAAACACAATTATTTGCAGAGAAACATTTCTTAAATAACAATAAAGCAATCCATAAATAAAACCGGTTTTGTTTGTTTTTAATTTTAAATGTTTGAAGTGTGAGCGAGACAAAATATAAATTTGTATATCAGATATGGTAAAAAGCAAAAAAGTCTTACCAAAGCAACAACAACAAAGAACCGACAACAGTGCAAAAATATATTTATTTTTATAAAGACTATTAGAAAGAGAGTAGGGAACATAGTGCGATGAATATTAAGCTTATAGTACATTCAATAAACATTTATGTTTGACAAACAATTGTGTAACTTCTAAATATATAAAAAATATATTATACATATTTATAAATATATAAATAATATATTATATATGCAATAAAAACAATGATGTCTTACAAAAATATGCGTTACTTTTATGATCTAAAATGTGAGATCGTATTTTCTAGAGTTTTCCCTTCTTACATAAAATATAAATGATATTTTATCTGATTATTGTCAATATTCTAAAAACTTTTTATTTAAAAAATATTTTGAATTAATATATTATTTCAATACTGATACAAATGCATTCATATAATATTTACAAAAATTTATAAAATTATTCTCCAAATTCAAATTATGCCTTTCAAATCTAAAACCAGCCAAATCAAAAACCACTACGCTTTTAGTATTCGTACTATTACGCAAATAAAATTGCATTTAAACCAGTTGCGATTTTGCATTACTATTTATACTAAACCTTTGAACGAAGCATAACAAGTTAATTAAATTAGATTTCGTAATTACGAACACTAACGAAAGTTTGTACATATTTCGTTCATAATTTTAGTATAAATATAAACACAATTATTTGCAAAGAAACATTTCTTAAATAACAACAAAGCAATCCATAAATAAAACCGGTTCTGTTTGTTTTTAAATTTTAAATGTTTGAAGTGTGAGCGAGACCAAATATATGTTTGTATATCAGTCTTACAAAAGCAACAACAACAAGGAACTGACAACAGTGCGAAAATATATTTATTCTTATAAAGACTATTAGAAAGAGAATAGGGAACATAGTGCGATAAATATTAAGTTTATTGTACATTTAATAAACATTTATGTTTCACAAACAATTGTATAACATCTAAATATGTAAACCGTATATTAAACATATTTATAAATGTATAAATGATATAATATATATTCAATCAAAACAATGATTTCCTATAAATATATTTGTTACTTTTATGATCTAAAATATGAGATCGTATTTTGAACAGTTTTCCCTTCTTACATAAAAATATTAAAAAATATTAAAAAATATTTTGAATTAATATATTATTTCAATACTGATACAAATGCATTCATATAAAATTTAATAAAATTTATAAAATTATTCTCCAAATTCAAATTATGCTTTTCAAATCTAAAACCAGCCAAAAAAAACACTTCGCTTTTAGTATTCCTGCTATTACGCAAGTAAAATTGCATTTAAACCAGATGCGATTTTGCATTACTATTTATACTAAACCTTTGAACGAAGCATAAAAAATTTATTAAATTATTATTCGTATATACGAAGACTAACGAAAGTTTGTACATATTTCGTTTATAATTTTAATACAAATATAAACACAATTATTTGCAAAGAAACATTTCTTAAATAACAACAAAGCAATCCATAAATAAAACCGGTTCTGTTTGTTTTTAAATTTTAAATGTTTGAAGTGTGAGCGAGACAAAATATACATTTGTATATCAGATATGGTAAAAAGCAAAAAAAGTCTTACCAAAGCAACATCAACAAGGAACCGACAACAGTGCAAAAATATATTTATTTTTATAAAGATTATTAGAAAGAGAGTAGGGAACATAGTGCGATGAATATTAAGCTTATTGTACATTTAATAAATATTTATGTTTGACAAACAATTGTGTAACTTCTAAATATACAAACAGTATATTATACATATTTATAAATATATAAATAATATATTATATAATCAATAAAAACAATAATGTCTTACAAAAATATGCGTTACTTTTATGATCTAAAATGTGAGATCGTATTTTCTAGAGTTTTCCCTTCTTACATAAAATATAAATGATATTTTATCTGATTATTGTCAATATTCTAAAAACTTTTTATTTAAAAATATTTTGAATTAATATATTATTTCAATACTGATACAAATGCATTCATATAATATTTAAAATAATTTATAAAATTATTCTTCAAATTCAAATTATGCTTTTCAATTCTAAAACCAGCCAAAGCAAAAACCACTACGCTTTTAGTATTCGTACTATTACGCAAACAAAATTGCATTTAAACCAGTTGCGATTTTGCATTACTATTTATACTAAACCTTTGAACGAAGCATAACAAGTTAATTGAATTAGATTTCGTAACTACGAACACTAACGAAAGTTTGTACATATTTCGTTCATAATTTTAGTATAAATATAAACACAACTATTTGCAAAGAAACATTTCTTAAATAACAACAAAGCAATCCATAAATAAAACCGGTTCTGTTTGTTTTTAAATTTTAAATGTTTGAAGTGTGAGCGAGACCAAATATATGTTTGTATATCAGTCTTACAAAAGCAACAACAACAAGGAACTGACAACAGTGCGAAAATATATTTATTCTTATAAAGACTATTAGAAAGAGAATAGGGAACATAGTGCGATAAATATTAAGTTTATTGTACATTTAATAAACATTTATGTTTCACAAACAATTGTATAACATCTAAATATGTAAACCGTATATTAAACATATTTATAAATATATAAATGATATAATATATATTCAATCAAAACAATGATCCCCTATAAATATATTTGTTACTTTTATGATCTAAAATATGAGATCGTATTTTGAACAGTTTTCCCTTCTTACATAAAATATCAATGATATTTTATCTGATTATTGCCAATATTCTAAAAATTTTTTATTTAAAAAATATTTTTAATTAATATATTATTTCAATACTGATACAAATGCATTCATATAAAATTTAAAAAAATTTATAAAATTATTCTCCAAATTCAAATTATGCTTTTCAAATCTAAAACCAGTCAAAAAAACACTTCGCTTTTAGTATTCCTTCTATTACGCAAGTAAAATTGCATTTAAACCAGATGCGATTTTGCATTACTATTTATACTAAACCTTTGAATGAAGCATAAAAAATTTATTAAATTATTTTTCGTATAGACGAAGACTAACGAAAGTTTGTACATATTTCGTTTATAATTTTAGTATAAATATAAACACAATTATTTGCAAAGAAACATTTCTTAAATAACAACAAAGCAATCCATAAATAAAACCGGTTCTGTTTGTTTTTAAATTTTAAATGTTTGAAGTGTGAGCGAGACAAAATATGCATTTGTATATCAGATATGGTAAAAAGCAAAAAAAGTCAACAGTGCAAAAATATATTTATTTTTATAAAGATTATTAGAAAGAGAGTAGGGAACATAGTGCGATGAATATTAAGCTTATTGTACATTTAATAAATATTTATGTTTGACAAACAATTGTGTTACTTCTAAATATACAAACAGTATATTATACATATTTATAAATATATAAATAATATATTATATAATCAATAAAAACAATAATGTCTTACAAAAATATGCGTTACTTTTATGATCTAAAATGTGAGATCGTATTTTCTAGAGTTTTCCCTTCTTACATAAAATATAAATGATATTTTATCTGATTATTGTCAATATTCTAAAAACTTTTTATTTAAAAAATATTTTGAATTAATATATTATTTCAATACTGATACAAATGCATTCATATAATATTTAAAAAAATTTATAAAATTATTCTTCAAATTCAAATTATGCTTTTCAATTCTAAAACCAGCCAAAGCAAAAACCACTACGCTTTTAGTATTCGTACTATTACGCAAACAAAATTGCATTTAAACCAGTTGCGATTTTGCATTACTATTTATACTAAACCTTTGAACGAAGCATAACAAGTTAATTAAATTAGATTTCGTAACTACGAACACTAACGAAAGTTTGTACATATTTCGTTCATAATTTTAGTATAAATATAAACACAACTATTTGCAAAGAAACATTTCTTAAATAACAACAAAGCAATCCATAAATAAAACCGGTTCTGTTTGTTTTTAAATTTTAAATGTTTGAAGTGTGAGCGAGACCAAATATATGTTTGTATATCAGTCTTACAAAAGCAACAACAACAAGGAACTGACAACAGTGCGAAAATATATTTATTCTTATAAAGACTATTAGAAAGAGAATAGGGAACATAGTGCGATAAATATTAAGTTTATTGTACATTTAATAAACATTTATGTTTCACAAACAATTGTATAACATCTAAATATGTAAATCGTATATTAAACATATTTATAAATATATAAATGATATAATATATATTCAATCAAAACAATGATTTCCTATAAATATATTTGTTACTTTTATGATCTAAAATATGAGATCGTATTTTGAACAGTTTTCCCTTCTTACATAAAATATCAATGATATTTTATCTGATTATTGTCAATATTCTAAAAATTTTTTATTTAAAAAATATTTTTAATTAATATATTATTTCAATACTGATACAAATGCATTCATATAAAATTTAAAAAAATTTATAAAATTATTCTCCAAATTCAAATTATGCTTTTCAAATCTAAAACCAGCCAAAAAAAACACTTCGCTTTTAGTATTCCTGCTATTACGCAAGTAAAATTGCATTTAAACCAGATGCGATTTTGCATTACTATTTATACTAAACCTTTGAACGAAGCATAAAAAATTTATTAAATTATTTTTCGTATATACGAAGACTAACGAAAGTTTGTACATATTTCGTTTATAATTTTAGTATAAATATAAACACAACTATTTGCAAAGAAACATTTCTTAAATAACAACAAAGCAATCCATAAATAAAACCGGTTCTGTTTGTTTTTAAATTTTAAATGTTTGAAGTGTGAGCAGGACAAAATATACATTTGTATACTAAATATGGTTAAAAACAAGAAAAGAAAAGCAAAAATTTATACAAAAGCAGCAACAACAAAGAATCGACAACAGTGCATAAATAAATTGATGCTTTTAAAAACTATTTGAAAGAGAGTAGACAACATTTACGATGAATATTAAGTTTGTTCTACTTTTAATATACATTTACGTTTGCAAACAATTGTATAATTTCTAAATATATAAATAATATGATATATGTATTTATAAATATAAAAATAATATATTACATATTCAATAAAAAATGAATTTCTAGAAATATATTTCTTACTTTTATGATCTAAAATATGAAATCGTATTTGCTGCAGTTTTGATTTAATATGTTACTTAAATATTGAAACAAATGCATTCATAGAATATTTCACAAATTCTGTAAAATTGTTCCCCAAATTAATTTAAAAAGAGAAAGATGCAAATTGGGATGGATGTGTTAAGACAGCAGATAAGGGAATCTCACAAAAAAATAAATTAACTTAGTGAGTTAAGTTCAACACCGGCATAAAAATTTAAGTAAAATACGAGTCAATCTGAGCCTAGAATTGTCTTCTTGATAAAAGGTAATGAATCATTGTGACAAAATGAAAAATGAAAGGCGTCTGTAGTACAAATTAAGAAAGGAAGTAGTAAGTCTTATAACAACTTATAATATCAATTTTAAGACTACTTTAGAGTCTACTGATAAATTGTTATGCCATAAGAATTATAATTTTTACGTATTACGAAAGCATGTGTTGAACATAGGAGTTTGCACACAGTATTAGGGGATTGCTTGGAGCCTTAAGATAGAATTTTATACTTATACTCCTAAGGCTCGGTATCCTTTTACTGTACTCATTGAGGGGCCATCGGAGGTGTCCATAGCCGTGTAGTGTAATACCTAGATGTTTAGGAATGGCGAAATTATGAACATTTATCTACAGCTGCCTCAAAACTATTTTAAATTTTCTTTGCAATAGTATGTAAATATTTTTCTATTGGAGTGTTGTGAGCATGAATAATCTAGATAAAACCATTTAGTCTGAGTTTTTTCCCAGGGGATTTTCATTATTAAAAAAAGAAATAAATTTGACAAGAATTTCTTGGCATGTTGATATCTTCTTTATAAAAAAGTATTATTTAGGTACATTTTAAGCTTCTTATAAAAGAAATAAAGATCGATATGGTGTACTGCTTGGGTTTGTGACTTAAGAAATGTAGATTCTTTGCTAGATTCCGGACCACAACTTCGATGATTATTTTCTATAATTTAGCTTAACATTGAAATTGAAACAGAATTCCAAAATTTTGAATCGTCAAATAAGTAACTGTCTAAATCTTTATTAAATAAAAAATCCTCTTGTGTTGATTCGGACTCATACACTTCTAGCTTCGAATTTTTACCCCCTAGGCCACGTGATAACTTGAAATTCTAAATTCATAAAATACTTTTATTTTATTTTGTATAGAAAAATTATTTTTTTTACATTGTTGAATTTGAAATACATTCAATATACAAAAGAATACATTTCTTCGAATATATATATATATATATATATATATATATATATATTCGAAGCAATGCTTTCTTTTATGAATACAATTTAACATATTCATGATATTTGTAAAGTAATGTAATATAAATAAAGCTTTTATGTTTATATATTTATGCAATATAGATTTCGTGTTTAAATTATATATATATATATATATATATATATATATATATATATATATATATATATATATATATATATTCCTAGAAATGATTAACATTGGTTTTCTTGATTTTAATATATCGTAATTTAAATTGAAACAAATTTTATAAATCTTTAAGTTTTCCACGCTTAGGTAAATTTTTAATTCTATAAATTTTCAAATTTAATTCATGTTTGCAAATAATACATATACAGTTATATATACAAAGAGAAAACGGATTCATTGCTGCAACCGAATATATTGCCAATCGAATTTAAGCGGTTGCATGAACTGTCACACAAATTATTTGAAATTGCCATATATTTTATTACTTAACATATAAATATTCAGTTTGCAGAAATGAAAATGTGAATTTAACTGAAATGATCACAAATTATTCCTTTACAAAAACTAAAAGAATTTATTTACGTTTTTTTTTCTTTTCTTTTTTTCGGTCTTTGACGCACAATTTTGCTAATAAAAATAAGAGTCCCAGATATTTTTCAAATGCATTAATATTGATAAAAAACAAAGTTGACGAACACGGAGGTCTGAGATTTTGTAACAATATTAAAAACTTCCTTCCGTTTCCTTGCTGACATATTCTGCAGCATCTAGTGTAAATATATACTGGCTACATTTATGTACCTACTAATATCAGCTTTTTAAATGAAAATAATTCTCTAACATTGCGTAACATTGCTTCAAATAAACATATATCGTTCAGCTTAGCCACCAGAATCTTGCAGAGAAAGGGAGTAAATTCCGTTTTTGGGCGGCCAGTCATTTTCTTAACGAATTTTTAACAAAATCAATTATACAACAAAAAGCGTATTTCTAAATAGTAAAAAGAAGCCATTGTAATGCAGATAGATTAGAAGTTCTTTTCCATTCGTAGGTTCACATTTTGGGTTATGTATTCCATTACTATAATTTTACATGGTTTTACATTTAAATGCTGTTAAAGAAAATTTTTAAAATTTTTTTAATCTTTCATAAATGTCAAAAGCTTAATTTTTTGTACACAAAATATAATGAAATCCAATTGACCGAATTATATCAGCACTTATTTTATAATTAATAATTTTTTTCTGCTTATTTCTTACCTAAAAATATCATGACCAATACAGATACATTACACATAAAGTACTGATTAAATTATAAAATTATTTTAAAAAATATAAACCTATTTAGTACATCATTTTACATCTCTTGCCAATGAGTAATGAGTCAAAATTAAAGCGCATTTTTTTAACAATCCTAAAAAAATAAAACAGTTTTTATTCCCACATAAATTTAATGTAAATAACAAAATGTATTTAGTTTAATTTGCAACCACGTCTTAGGTGTGTAATTTTTTCATATAGGTCAAGATTTTTCAAAATTGTTTACTTTTTATTGTATTTAAGGTAATGAGTCGTAAAAGTATTACTATGGAGCAAAAATTGCTATAAAGACTTTGCTTTTAAAATATTTTTCCATATACCGAAATATCTGGCATACTGGATTTTTCCCGGAAATGATCAATATTTGATACAAATTGGTAAACGAAATCGATCCGCCGGTAGTTGCGAACTAGCTTCCGAATGGTCTTCAACTCTTGGAAAAGCAATTGGCGCAAATACAACTCATCGGTGTCTGGCTGAACATGATCTCAAAAGATACACCAAAAAACGTCGCCCTTACCGCAACAAGGTCCAGAAAAAAAAACGATTTGATTGGTGCAAGAATTATGTAAACTGAACATAAAGAGACTGGAATTAGGCTCTTTTTATCGATGAATCCCATTTTGAGTTTATTTATCGAAAAAATCTATCAATTGTTTGGCGCACAATCCTAGAAAAGGACATTCTGTTTTCAGCCAAGAGCACAAGGTGGCGGTGGATATGGGGATGCTTTACAATACAAGTCACTGGTTTATTATCATTTTATGAAGGACATTTAAATGCTAGGAACTATATCGAATTGATTTCTGATGAATTACCTGCTTATTATGAAAGAGATTTTGGGCCTGGAACGACTCAAAGCTATTTTCAGCAAAATAATGCACCGTGTTGTAAGACGAAATTTCGATGGATTGGTTTAGTGACAAAAATATATCTGTGCTAGATTGGCCACCAATATCTCCAGACAAAAATCTAATCGAAAATATATGGGCTATTACTGATCGTCATATTGAAAGATACAAGATCAAAATACAAATTGAGGAATGCCATAAAAGACATTTGGTCTAAAATTATTGTAGACGAATGCTTTCCATTGGTCAATTCAATCGCAAAAAGCATAAGATATGAATATGGAAATATTTCATCTCACTGATATTAAATTTCGCATAAGCTTTTTTTGGATTTAAATTAATATTTAATAAAATCGTGTGATATAATTTTAATTCGTTCATTTTTAAGACGTTCTAGAGAAAATTAAATATTATTTCAATTTTCTATTTCTAAACTGAATTGTGATACTAATTTAACGAATTTGAATAAACACCTTTAATATACTCCAAAAAAATGTTACTTTTAATTTTACTTTAATTAAATGTTTTGATGTTTTTGGTGAAGTTTTCTAAGCTTATAGAAGCATGCTATAACTTTGAGCAGTACTGTATATGAACAAGAATCCGGAAGAACATTTTATATAATAATTTGTATGACACTTAATATAATTTACTTTTTGCAATATTATTGGTTATTGAAATGTTCTTAATATTTGTTGCTAATAGAAAGAAAACACAAGAGAAAACAAGTAAGAAGGATATAGTTGTTCAAGCCCAACTATATATTACCCTCATATGTCCATCAAAATTCGTGGCGGGGCCTTACATTAGATATGTGGTCATTTGCGTTTGAATTTTTAAGCACCATAATTTTGTGTGTTCTTGGTCCAGTTTTTTTCATATATATCCTAGTATTTCCGACCGATTTTATTAGTTTTTTTCCTATCTAGTTAAAGAACAAAATTATCTATTGAATAAAGAAAAATTGAAGTCGATATCTTTACCGAGTCCAAAAATGAACGATTTTGAATTTGAAAATTGCAAAAAAGGCGACTTTTTATGTTTTTTTTAGCAGAAAAAGTATCTACACTCTTTTTTATCTAAAATAAAATTTTCTTTAGTAACATATAATAATTTTGCACTTTTCTGAAAGGTAACTTCACAGAGATGACTTTAAGATAAAACAAGCCCAATACCTCAATTGGTCATGGTACACACCCTCCCGAATTCGATCCATTTTATATGATAGTTTTGACTTTAGACCATTTTTTCTCAAACCACAAAGCACGAATCGACAAGCGGAATATATTTTAAGAATCCGCAATCTGTTGTTAAAAGTTTTAAGTCAAAATCTACGGCCTTCGGAAAAATGTGGATTCTATATCCATAAATGTAAAAAATCCCATTTTTGGGAATTTTGATTAGTTCTTTTGGGAATTCAGGAAAACCCTATCCCTGATTGAAATTTGGTTAACGCGCTTTTATTTACATTAATAAGATCCACACTTCTTGCAAATTTCATTAAGATATCTTTATAAACAAATATGTTATTACAATTAAAAATTTTTATTTTCTCCAAAAACCCCAAATTGGGCCTTTTGATTAGTTTATTTCTAAATAGCGAAAGAAATTTTAAAAGTATGTATTCCAAATTAAGCTTATCCTCTAGCATATATAATTTCCGATCTTTTGCAGAAAGATTCAAGTCAATGTCATGCCTCGTTTCAGAAATATGCGTGTTTAAACTTTTATATTTCCAATTTATTGTGTATATATATTTTATTTTATATTTTTACAAACTTGCAACTTTTGCCTTCCAAATTGACTCTTTCAGATATTTTACCTAATGAAAATTCACAGAATACCTGTAAATATATATACCTGTGCGATATATCTAATATATATATATATATAAATGCGCAGCTAATCATCATAACGAAGTTGATTACCATGGTGATTACATTGAAACATTAACAATTGTGTTGTGTTCTGTGGAGTTTATCTAAAAATAATCTTAATCGTTTAGAAGCTATAGTGGAATTCATAAAAATTACATATAATGCAAAAGTCGACGTCATTGGTAAATCTCAGATAGAGAGATTGTTAAAGTTGTATGACGTAAAAATGAAGTCCTTGAATCAGCGTACTAACAGATTAAAAATTAAACATTCCGATTGGATGGATACTGATATAGAAATATCGGCGTGCAAAATATCAACTGGAGCACCCTGCAAGACATATGATAATTTAAGTACAAGATCTGAGAAGAAAAGGCTGGCCCATAAGGATTTAGTTGAATATATTAAAGATTAAATAAATGATTTACAACCTATTCATAATAACCATAAACCAATACACATTCGACATATCCTTTCAACTTAGTCTAACAATAATTGATGAAGAGGTTAGTAATGCCATTACGGAAACGTCTTCTTTTTGGAAATGCTCACTATGTGAAGTGAATCACAATTTTTGGATACTGGTAAAGCAAGAAGTATTAATGAAGAATTTCTGTCTTTCGGAATATCTCCACTTCACGCCAGAATACGGTTCATGGAGCATTTTCTGCACATAACATATGATTTAAACTATAGAAGTGTGCCAGAAAATTTAACAAAACCTACCAGAAACCACGAGGATTTAAAAACACTTACAATATCCTAGAAAAGTAGAATCAAGGATGAATTCAGAGAAGAGTCGGGATTAAACATCGACAAACCTCTACCGACTGGTGGTAGTACAAATGATGGAAACACAGAAAGAAGGTTTTTCGGAAATTTCGAAATTACATCAAAAATAACTGGTATTAATAAAGAGTTACTTGAAAGGACTAACACACTATTAATGGCAATTAATAGTAAGCATGAAATTAACTCTGCTCGATTTGGAGAATATGTAACAGACATATCTAAACTACTTGTTCTTCTCTATATCCATGGAAAGAAATGACACCAACAGTATATAAAGTATTGTGCCATGGCGAAATTATAATTGAACGAAATATTCTTCCACTTGGAGAGCTTACAGAAGAGGCTCAAGAAGCAAGAAACAGAGATTTTAAGCACGTTTAATTATTCAGCTCCAGGAAATGCTCCAGAACGTCACAAAACGAGGATATTTTTAATAGCCTATTGTTATCATCAGACCCTGTACTATCATCAATGAGAAAACGTTGGATTTATTATGAGCCTTTATCAACTCAAAATACTGAAGACTTGAAGGACCTTTATCATCTTTTAGATATGTATACAAATACAGCATATTATTTTATAGAAAATAAGTAGTATAAGTTTAAAATATTAGAAAAATTGTCTACATAAATTTAATGTAAATAAGTAATAAAAAATCGTATTAGAAAAAGAATATTTATTAAGGAAGATGATAAATACTAAAAATAATAATATTGATTAAGTTAAAATATACATTTTTTGTTTGTTTTGTTATTTTAAATTCATTAATAGAAATATATGAATGCTTAGAAAAGGATAAATTTGAATACATATTTTTAAAATTTCTTTCGCTATTTAGAAATAAACCAAACAAAAGGCCCAATTTGGGGTTTTTGGAGAAAATAAAAATTTTTAATTGTAATAATATATTTGTTTATAGAGATATCTTAATGAAATTTGCACGAAGTTTGGATCTTATTAATGTAAATAAAAGCGCGTTAACCAAATTTTAATCAGGGGTAGGGTTTTCCTGAATTCCCAAAAAAACTAATCAAAATTCCCAAAAATGGGATTTTTTACATTTATGGCTGTAGAATCCACATTTTTCCGAAGGCCAGCAGATTTTGATTTAAAACTTTTAACAATATATTGAGGATTCTTAAAATATATTCCGCTTGTCGATTCGTGCTTTGGGATTTGAGAAAAAGTGGTTTAAAATAAAAACTTTCATATAAAATGGGTCGAATTCGTGAGGGTGTGTACATGGCTGTAGAATCCACATTTTTCCGAAGGCCAGCAGATTTTGATTTAAAACTTTTAACAATATATTGAGGATTCTTAAAATATATTCCGTTTGTCGATTCGTGCTTTGGGATTTGAGAAAAAGTGGTTTAAAATCAAAACTTTCATATAAAATGGGTCGAATTCGGGAGGGTGTGTACCATGACTAATTGAGTTATTGGGCTTGTTGTTTATCTTAGAGTCATCTCCGTGAAGCTGCCTTTCAGAAAAGTGTAAAATTATTATATGTTGCTAAAGAATATTTTATTAAAAAAAAAACACAAAAAGTCGTCTTTTTTGCAATTTTCAAATTCAAAATCGTTTATTTTTGGACTCGGTAAAGATATCGACTTCAATTTTTTTTTTTTTTTTGTTTTTTAACTAGATAGGGAAAAGAAATAATAAAATCGGTCGGAAATACTAGGATATATATGAAAAAAACTGGACCAAGAACATACAAAATTATGGTGCTTAAAAATTCAAACACAAATAACTTGAAAACTATAAGAGATAAATAAGACATGAAAGCATGTTTTTTATAGGTCTTATCAGGGCCTATAACAATATATAAAAATATTTGAAATTGGACGAGAAACAAAAATTGACCGACAATATCTTTCTTATATATATATATATATATATATATGTATAAATATGTATATATATATATATATATATATATATATATATATATATATATATATATGTATATAAAATTAGGGATTATTTGTGTACAAAACACGAAAAATCCAATGGTTTACGAAAATTTTTTCCTCAAGAGAAGTGCCATGTTTTGAAGTGAAGAAAAAGCATCACTCAATTGTATTTCAATTTGCATTGTAAAGATGGCTGTAATATGAACCCTAAAAGGACTAAGGTGGGTTTATTATCTAACAGGTTGAATGTAACAACTTTGTGGATTGCTTGCTGTTTAATCCATATTGTTCGCCTGCAAAATAGAATAACAATAAATGTTGAAATAAAAAATTAGAGATTTAATGATTCGATTTCGTATTTATCTTGAAAAGTTATCTGCAGTTAGAACTTGTGTATTCTTGTGTAAGTAGCAAATTTCCAGTCGATCGATTCAATCGCCATCGGCTGAATATATTGTATTTTCTTTTGGAGAAAAATTTTTGAGTAGTTATGCTCTCGCTGTCCTCGAAGTGTGTTGATCTTGATGGAATACCTTTTACATTTTAGTTTGATTTTCTGTTTTTGGTGAAATGCCTTACTCACTCATTATTCGTAAATACCATCTTTGAAAGCATGGGCAACATCACCAAAACTGACTTCTATTCAATAAGATGTATACTGCTGGAGAAGTGCAAAGTTTGGTTTTTCGTAGTTAATACCGATTTAAAGCCTATTTAACATCAGTTGACAAACTGAAAACGACGTTTCGAGTTGATGGCCGAAACAATGGCACTGACATCTGTGGACATAACATCATCACTGTACAACATAATTACTTGCCATGCATTTTCCAAGTAGGAAATCACACTGAGCTATCAAATTAACCGATTCTAGCATCTAATGGAGTGCATTTTATGAGATACTCATGCGGCTAATAACAATGGGGCATATGCCACCAAGAGGTTATATGTATGTGGAAATAGTACCAAATTCCTTTGAAATTCGTTCAAGTCTACATTTATGCAGCCATTAATGAGCAGGGAAGCTGTTGCGGAACTAACGGTTTTAGTTTCTGTAGTTTAGACGTTGTCCATTAAAACAAGTTTTGCAAATTTCGTAAGCACTTATCTTCATTATCCACGTTTCTTCCTTAAATAAGATATTTTTATTCAGCTTGTCAAAACTTAATATAGTTTTTGTATCTTTGATGGTATATATATATATATATATATATATATATATATATATATATATATATATAGATATTATTTCAAATCTAAATCCAAGAAAAAATTTATTAAAAAAGATTCTGTTCATATTATTTTTTTTTTTTTTTTTTTTGTGTTAATAAAACTAAAGTACTTTATTTCAAAGAACTAATATTTCTTCCTCCTTAATTTTATTTCAAGAACAGAAATCTTCAGATTTATTGCAATATTCATCCTGAATAAAATCATTTTATGATTTAAAATGATACTTAAAACTTCATTTTAGATATACAAATTACATTCTTTAAGTTTAAAAAATTTAATATATATATATATATATATATATATATATATATAGATATATATATATTTGTCAATTTCTGATTATAGTACTCAGAGGGGCAAAAAGTATCATTGGAGCATTTTTTGATACTGAAAATTAATTTAGTTTTTCATCCCTGGTCCGGTGAGAGAAATTTTTTGTCCAAATTGACTAAAACTTCATCAAGCATATAGGGTGGTGTAGGGCGTACAAAAAAAAAAAAAGAAAAAGAAAAAAATCAAGACCTTTTAAGCTTTCTCTTCAAATATTTGAAATCTTAAAATTTATATTTAAATGTTTATTTGTTCTAAAAAGCAACCATTACAGTTTGTTAAGAAAAAAACTAATAAAACCGGTCGGAAATACTAGGATATATATGAAAAAACTGAACCAAGAACATGCAAAATTATGGTGCTTAAAACTTCAAACTCAAATAACTGTAAAACTATAAGAGACAAATAGAACATGTGTTTTATAGGTCTTATCGGGGCCTACAACAATATATAAAAATATTTGAAATTGGACGAGGAACAAAAATTTGACAAGTGATTAAAAATTTTTTATGTCAGTCTAAATGATTAAGATTATTTTTAGATAAACTTCACAGAACACAACACAATTGTTTCAATGTAATCACCATGGTAATCAACTTCGTTATGATGTTGATAAAGATTAGCTGCGCATTTATATATATATCTGTTAGATATACCGCACAGGTATACATATTTACAGGTATTCTGTAAATTTTAGCTCTGTCTCTGAGGGGTTTGTTGTCCCTCCCCTTCCAAACTTAACATTATACACTCCTCTGCTACGCCTATATCAAATTTCATGAAAATCCATCCAGCCAATCAGAAGTTACAGTTTTATTTTCATAAAATTTCCATTCTGCCCCACAGTGCAATGTATGCGTGTACCATAAAAGGAAACCTTATTATAAAATATGATAAAAATGGGCCTTTTAGTCATTGGTTTACGTTAATTTCTTTTAAAATTTGTTATGTGTAATTAAAAAAAAGCTTTCTTTCTTTTTATTGCAGAAATCCTTCAAAAGGAAAATTGCAAAAAAAAACTTCTTAAAGAAATAAAAAAATAGCACGAAATTGCTTAAAGAAACAAGGCCTTCATTCTTAAAACATTAGCACATCAAGTATGTTTCTTGAAAAGACCAGTAGTATAAAATTTTTTTAAACACAATTACAGATACTCAGCACATATATGTATTAAACATATTATTTTTATTAAATTGTCTTCACAATTATTTTATGGGTTATGATAATATTTATTTTAATTAAAAATAAACAACATTATTACTTTTTTTCCTACATTCTTGAAAAACAACTTGAAGAAAATTGTTTATTGATACTTGTCATCATCGGTATTATTTGTTCTTCTAATTTTTTTTCGTAAATTAAGAGGCGTTATAATTTTTATTGAAATATATATATATACAAAATTTAATAAATATTTGAGGCGGGTGAGTGATTTCCAAAATTTGTTTATTTAGAATTTGAATTGAATTTTTAAAAATTGGCAAATTCAGGGAATTATATGTGACTAAAACAATCATTCATTAGTCATGATAATTTAGAAGAAATAATAGCATGT
This sequence comes from Protocalliphora azurea, assembly GCA_932274085.1. Lineage (NCBI taxonomy): Eukaryota > Metazoa > Arthropoda > Insecta > Diptera > Calliphoridae > Protocalliphora > Protocalliphora azurea. Next base: position 21,176,991 of record OW026522.1, on the reverse strand, counting down.
GATGATCGGCAAATGCTATTCTTATAATAAATTCTACAGAAGAAACTTTGTTAAATTTATATGAATATTTAAGAACTTCAGTTTTGCTAAAATATATAATGTATAAAAATATTGTATGTATTTAAAATAAATAAGTAGCAATAATTGTAGAAAGAGCTCCTCTGTATTGTAATAAATGTAATGACTCAACATTAAATTATTGAACTGATTGAACCAAATATCATTTTTTTCTATATAGCACACTTATCTTTTCTCATGTATTTGAATAAAACTCATTTTTCTACTCTTCATTCGAGGGGAATGATCCCTATTTTAAAATCCAATAAAAATCACAACAATGACAGGTATTTAATGACATTTTTCTTTCCTACAAACAAATAAGAATAAAAATCTGTTTTGACAAATAAGATTCCATTTCTTATTTAAAAGGCGACAGCATCAGCTTGTTGAGAAAAAATAATCTTATCAGATTTTATTTCGAGTAAAGAAATTCTTTTGAGTAGAAAGTGTCTGCTGCCCTCTTAAAGAAAATACTTTACAATATAACTAATTTAATATCCTTTAACAACAGATGGCGTCTACTTGAGTGCGGCTATTTGCTCTTCTTGTCACCTTGCTTCCAAAGAGGAGAAGTAAAAGACAATAAAGTAAAAAAAATATATCAGTAACAGCATCCTCTTTTGTTGAACCTAATCAACACTTCTTTTCAATTGCAGTTAAATGTGTTTGAAAAGAAAAAAATGAATAAAAGGACTGTAAAACAGGTAACAAACTTTATTGCATGTTGAATTTTGTGTAAGTAAGGGTATCCTAGTTTCAAATATATACATACTTTTAAATATTATAGGTAGGTGTATAGTGCTTAAGTTTTATATATAACTACAATTGTAACAATAACAAAATATGTCGTGAAAATAAAAAGGACTTAAAAACAAAAGGCGTGAATAGCGGGAGAGAGTCTATAACAATTTCCAAGGTTATGTTGAACATTTTTAAGAAAATTGGATATTATAATTTTAATACCCTACATTATGCTATATAGAATTAAGACGAAAAGTTAATTTATATGCAATTAACAAATTCTAGATATATTTAAATGGAGCTATATACAAATTTATTTTCCATATTTTCTGTTTTTCTCGCGCTCTTCTCTCTTGATATAAAACACTTGTTTAAAACTTATATACTAAAACCTAATTACAATTGAACCAGAACTGAACTAAAACAGTACTAGAACTAAACTAAAAATGAAGTGGTGCTGACCTAAAGCAATTTTTTTTACAGGCTACTTTTTTTAATGTTGGTTATAAGTAGTTATTTCTAAGTCGACTCTGTCTGATTCCTTTCTAGATTATATTTTTTATTTAGACTAAACTTGTTACTTTTGCAAAAAAGGAAAATAAAAATAAAAAACAAAATAACACAAAAAAGCACAAAGGGCATACTATAATAATTTTCTTTTATTTTGTTTCATTTTTTCCTGGCTCAATACGATTCTTATTGAGCGGCTGGTATAAAATTCTATATCCTCCATAGACTTGCCCTTTTAATAACAATAAAATGAACACTAGAACGAAGAAAACGTTGGTGATGATGATTACAATGATGGTTATGATGATGATGACATTGGGTGTCATGCTGTGGTAAAATTGTGTGAAATTGCCAAACCATTAATATCTCATCATTACATTGTGTTCTCTTAGAATACTAGGAATACTATGAAGACAATAGAAATGTAATGGTGAAGCAGTTTTGTTATTTTTGTACTTTTTATATTTTTTTGCCTTTTTTACAAAATCGTCCTCCTTCTCCTTTTACAAGACCTCTTGCTGTGTTGTAATAGAAAAAAAAGAAGTGTTTGGTTTTAATTTTCATACGAAATTTTAAGGTATTTAATTTTTACATTTCCTTTTTTGTTGTTCCATAATATGTACATTAACGCTTTTGCTATTATCTATGAATCAAGAACATGCAGCGTAATGTATTTATCGGTATTAATAATTGGTTTAGTTAAGCTATTTTTTCTCTCTCTTCTCATATTCCTATTTTTGCAATTTCAAGGATAATTGTATTAACCATAAAAGTAATAAAGAGGAAATAATTGGTAACGAATTTCCCTTAAAGGATTTTATAGTAAGTCTTGTATTATTTGTGCTAAAATGTGCTAGTAGGGCTCATATAAAATTTTATTTTAAATTAAATTGCAAATTGCTTTGGTTCATTTTATTTATTTTTTTTTTAATTTGTTCGAGCAACAAAAAAGGAAGCAGATGTAAATGAAAAATTAAATTTTAATTTGAGCGTGTTTTTAAGGGTGGCTCAATACCTTGAAAGAAGAAAAAACAAAATATGCAAAGAACGGTGCTAAGAGTAAGAAATTGTAATTATGTCAAATTGGTCAAAGAGCAGTATAATAATTGTAATAATCCTTGAAAAATATTTAAGCAATTTAAATGTTTAAATAGTTATTTACGTTTATGTTGCATATAATTGCATTGAAGAAAGGAATTGCAAAAGGAGCAACAAAGAAATTTCTTATAATGATTAAGGCAATATTCAGCTGTTTAAAATTTAATCAATACAATGACCGTTAAAATTGCGCCAGTTTTAGAAAAAGATGAAAATGTACGATTTTTTTCGTTAGTATATTTTAATGACGAATATCGATAGAAATGATAGAACATTATTACTTCAAAAAACAATAATTTTAAATTAAAATTGGATTTTTATTTAAAAATAAAACTATTTTCTAGATAGAATATGAAAGAATGTTTTAACAATACATAAAATTGTGCAGAATGTCTATCAACAACATATCAATATGTATGAATGGTATGTTGTTGAAAATACTTACGAAATTAATTTGGTGTTAAATGTTTATTATATTAGGCATGTTCATTGAAAATTTGTGTTGAAATTATAATAAAAAATAGATGTGAAACTTACTTCCAAAAATTCTTAAAGAATATTTTTCCTTAAAAAAATCATAAAATATTATTTTATATGTATTAAATATTTACCAAAATAAAAATATTTCTCCAAGAATATAAATTTTTATAAACAAATTCGAATTGTGTCTAAAATTAAAATTTTTACTATCCCAATTTTTACAATTTTTACAAATAAATTATAATTTTCTGGAAAAAAACAATTTTTACTGAAAATCCAAATTTTAACGAAATTTTAAAATTTTGCTCAAAATTCAGATTTTTATTAAAAATTAAAATTTTCTCCAAAATTCTTTCTCTAAATTTATAATTTTTTTCATTAGGAATTTTATTAAAAAATAGTAATAATAATAAATCTGTTTCAAAATTGTTAATATTCAGTTATAAATACACTCATTTTGTTCCCTAAATTTTTACCAAAATTCAGTAAAAACTTTTGGCAAAAGAAAAATCAGTAAAACCTTTTACGTAGACGAATGCACTTATTATACGTTATATTTTTCTAATTAAGTTATTTATAAAAACGTGTTATTAAATTAAATAAATGGCATTTAAGACACAAAATCAGCGTTTTTAATTAATATTTATCTTAATATTGAATTAGTATTATCGTTATAATTTTACGGCAAATTTTTTTTAGAATTTATAGAAACCTATCGTCAACAATCGATGTGTTTAACGACAGAAATCGGTAAAATTTTACTATAGAATAACATTTAACTACAAAATTTGTTAACTTTCTGTTTTAACGACAAAATTTTGTCCTTAAAAAGTTACGGAATTGCGATACAGGATTTAAATAATTTTAAAATCTAGAATTTAAAATTAAATATGTGGGATATTATACAAAATTTTTAACATGGCTGAAACTTTGTTTGATGCTTAATAAGTTTTCTGGTAATACTTTTTTAAACAAACGGGTTACAGATCTGAAACTACTTAGTTTTTAGTTATTTTACACAAAAAAATCGAAGGAGCATTAAAACTAAGTTTAATCAAAACTGTTACAAACTTTTTTCAAATTTAGGCCAACATTGCACTTTTTGTTTTTGTATTTTTATATAGCAAATTGCAAATACAATAAGGGCGATAAATGTAATTAATCGAGATCATGAATTTAAATCAAATTTCGTTGGTAGCTGAAAATGGGACACAATTGTAAAGACATATTTTGCTAAGACACATTGCATGCGCAGCACGCAATTTACCATAATTGGCATAAGTAGGTGGTAAACTTTGAAAGATATAAAATTTTATGGACCAAAAAAGTTTTCTTGGAAAAGAAAGAATCACAATATTAAATTTTATTTGTTTGTATTAAATTCTAAGAAAATTTATAAAAAATAGCGATTTTTAGTATAAAGAAAATTGTTCAAATTTTTCTCAAAAACCATAAAATATGTTACAGTAACACCACAACACTTTAGATCTATTCCAGTACTAGACAAATTTACAGGTTTCAGTCAGAAATTGTCAGAAAAACAAAATTCTTAGCAAGGGAACGATTTCTTGTAAATTATGACTAAAACTTGCAAGTTAGCAAACTTCTAGTAAAAATTTGAATATGTTCAATTTAAAACCGTTATAACTTTCGCGCCCCCTGCACGAAATGGTTAAAGCGATTTGATGATACATGCGTTCGAGTCACTATATATATAACATATATATATATATATATATTTATGTATGTATATATGTATATATGTATCTATATATAATATATAATATATATATATATATATATATATATATATATATATATATATATATATATATGTATATATGTATATATATATAATATGTAATATATATATATATATATATATATATATATATAATTTTTGATAATGATTTTGTGTTGCTTTTCCTATTTTTAAGTAATTCCCAACAGAGTTCCTTTTAACATTTTTAAAAATAAAATATTAAACTTCATTTGGTCACCCTTGATTAATTTAAACCTTTTCTTTTTTAAATTAATTTAATAAAATTGGTAAAAAGCATTTAAAGTAAGTCGCTTTTTTCTAATGCGATTTTAAAAAATTACAAATAATAATTTAATAATAAAAGGTCCCGACTGATATTTGTTGGAACTTCGAGCTTGCTTTCTTTATTAAAGTTATGCTCTTAAAGCAGGCGCAGATTCATGGTGGAGAGGAAAGGGATTCTATATGTAGGAAAAGAATGTGATTTTTGAAATATTTAAATATCAACAATATTTTTAAGTATTTTTATATTTTTCCAATAGCGAAAAATTCTTCATTTTCTGTTCTTTTTCCTATTTAAAAGAAATTAATTCCAAATTATTGCACAGTATTTCTTTAAGTGATAGTTTTATTACTTAAACAAATCTGTCTAAATTACACTAACTAATTTTATTATTACTTAAAAACTTCAGCTTCATGAAAAAAATATTTTTTATAAAATAAACAATTTTGAATATAGTTTTTTATTTTGTTTTAATAATTTTACTACCTGTTGCTCTATGTCAAACGAAAAATTTTTATGGAAAACAAAAATTAAATTTGAAATTTATTTGTTGTTTTCCATATATTTTATCGAAACGAATTTTCTTTCGACATAGAGAAACATGCAGGAATTGTTGGAATATAACTTGGTAAGTTCCTTAACTTCAAAGATATCGGAAGAAAAGATAAACATATAATTTCTTTAAGGATAACTACAATAAAAAAATAACGCTAAAATTTTTTGGCAATTTAAATAAAAATTCACTCATGCTTGCTAACATTTCTTTCTCATTCGATTTTAAGAATTAACGTATTTTCCCTCATTAGGACTCGTGAATGTTATTTAACTTTTATAGTTATCGAGTTATTTGTATCTGAAAATTCAAATTTCGAATTTGAGTAAAACCTGTATCCAATTGGATTTCCTCCGAATTATATAGAAAAAAACATTGCGTCATTAAATGCTCCGGGTGCAAAAATAACAATTCTAAATTTGAGAAATAATAAATAAATTTGAGAAATAATAAATAAAATGCGAAACTTCTTTGCTAAAATTGTGTTGTGTACGATTTGTATATAAATCGGACTAGTCAATTAGAAATTACAGATTCTAGAAAGACTTCATAATACAATTTGGACACGGGTATGTCTAATTTTATTTCAAATATTCTACTGCACATATTTACATCATTTAAAAATCATTGTTCTTTTCCTATTACGCGCAGAGAAAAAATATGTTTACGGCATTTTCACTACAGCAATATTATCCTCTCATTGCTAATTTTCATGATAACAATGTTTTTTTTCTACTTTTAACATTTAACGTTTATATTCAATCAAAATTTCAATATTAATTTTAATCATTATTTCTACAACCATTAACAATTATACATCTTTTTCTATATTTTGTTTTCAAACCATATTAATATTATTAATAACATAAAAATTAAATGTTAGAAATAAAAATGCTTTTTACAAATATGCTTGAAAAATTCATTACTTGCTTGTTTTTGAGTATATTTTGTTTCTAACGTATGTTTTGCACCTTCATTATAAGTTTATTTATTTTATACATGAATGAATATAAATAAACAAGGTTTTGTTATATTTGATATGATTCATCAAACCACCACCATGAAATCGGACATAATATGATAAAATGGAATCATAGCAATTTATATTTATTATCATATTATTTACTTATTGATCATCCATTTTCAGTTTTAATCTATTTGCTAAAATCTGGATTAGTTCCAAAGTAATCAAAATGATTAATAATGAAATTTTGTATGGCTTTCATACAAAATATAAATTGTGTTTTCGAAAGTTAAAAAACACATAAGACATTTTGTCTGCAGAGCAAAATATTTAAATAATTTTATTCTTTCCTTGATGATTTTATTTAAAAAAAGAATTAAAAATAAAAATATGAAATATGTATTTCGGAAGTTTTATTCAAATGTTTTTAACTTAATTCAATGAAGATAACTTACTTTATTTAAAAATTTGTTGTGAATTTTACGAATTCAATATTGCAAATAAGAATTTTGCAAAAAATTAAAAAAAAAATTTATTTTTTCATAATTTTTAATCCATATTTCTTACAGATTCTCGTTATCTGACTAGCTTCAAATTCTAAATCAGTAATTTTATATATTAAATAAACTATGATTTTTTACTTAATTTAATAATAAAAAAAATCTTAAGAGCATAACACTAAATTAAAAATAATAAAATAACTAATTTAAGCCAGTAAATTTATTTAATATTACCAGAAATAATTCTAATAAGAAGTATAATATTATTTTTTTGTTTGTATTTCAATAAGTAGAAAACTAATATCAAATATAGAGTTTTTTGGGCGTCAGAAATTTACAAATTTCCATATACTATATATTTTCTATATATAATGCGCAAATTTACATGAGAATCGGAGTTCTAGTTACTTCAAAATATTAATAAAAAATGAACTACCTTATATAATATATATATAATCTATATAATATATATAATATATATAATATATATATATATATATATATATATATATATATATATATATATATATATATATATTGATTATTTTCTTATTTACCTCATATAAAATGATTTAGGTTTTAACTCAAATGGAAATGAGTATAAAAGTATATAAAAAGTAGAAAGTGAACACCAAAATTTTTTTGAAGAAAAAATGTTTATGGATCAATTTGTAGCGAATTTTTAACTTTTAAAATTTTTGAGTTTACTTCATTTTTTTGTTATGCGAAGTAGACGGGAATATAGTGGTATATTATCCAATAGTGATATATCTTCTAATCTACTTTAATATCCAGATATAAAGACAGAATTATTTTGAGAGGTGGGAAAAATGTCCAAGTAATTTTAAATTAAAATCGACTAATAAGTTTTGGAGCGATTTAAATAAAGGAGAGCTAGTAGAATTCTTTCGACAAAATTTCAAGGCAAATTAGATTATACTGACCGAATAACAGATTCGAAAATTTCCAACATCGAGTTTTTAAACTCATGATAAAAAAGGCCTTCAAAACTGCTTCAAAGGTACATAAAAGTGATCCAAAATTTCGAAATGTAAAAATAACATAATAGGTTATATTTTGAGAAAATAATATAAGATTTATGTTAATTTTTTGAGAAATTTTATTTTATTTTATTACTATGTAAGTATGTATATGTTATTTGTTCAAAAGCAATACTTTTTAATGAATATTTAGATGTTTGTACCTTACACGGTATTAACGGGTATTATGGGTTTGTACTGATGTTTTTACCGCACAGAGAAAGTCTTCGGTCCTCCACCGTAAAGTGCACTGAGTAGATTTAACGATGTCCGTCCATCCGTTTGGCTGATTGTCTGTCCATGTGTATCTTGCAAACAAAGTAAAATCCGTAATTTTAAAGATATCTTAACGAGATTTGGTATAAGTAATTATCATGGTCGTAGCCCTTTGAAATTGTTTATGATCGGTCCATTATTTTACCTAGTCCCACAAATAAATCCTATATAAATGGAGATCTATATACTATATTAGATAAAGGTCGTTCCGAAAATCACTTTAACGTAAATAAATATAATATAAACATTAATATTATGATTATATTTGATACAAACAACTTATATATAAGTAGAAAGCAAACTCTAAATTTAATATACTAGTATATTGCACATAACGGATAAAGTTTTAATCCACCATAAAGTTTTGTCTAGGTAATGCTGGACAATTTGTTAAAATCTCTATTTGAATTTTAATGCTTTTCAGGTGTTAATAATTTATAAACCATTAAAGGATTTATGTAATATATATTAAACTAGCATTTAACCTAGCGTTCTCCTATATAGACAAGATATTTACTTGGTATTGTTTTTATTTAGAAAAAACACAATAGTAGAAAAATTCGTTAAATTAAACTATGACTCCTAACTCCTGTGGTAACAGTTATTTCTAAAAATGTTGGGCGAAAGATATCTACAGTACAATTTCTATAGTTCATTGTCTCAAACAACAATAAATTTTTAAATATTTTAATTTTTCTATTTATTTTGTTTTGGAATATTTGTATGATACCAATAAATTACCAGTTGTTTATATCGTAAATGTCCGAAGGTTCAAAAACTAACAAATTATTTACATTATTAAAATGTGAAAAATAGAGCTTGTGGATTCTCACCCACATAGCACCATATATATTCAATTTCATTCTTCTAGGTTAATTATTACAAAAAATTCAAAAATTAATATTAGAATAACGAAGAAGTGCCAAAAATATTACAGAAAATTTAATAGTTATTATTAGAAGAATAAAAAAGCACCACGAAGTCCCCACTTATGGACTTTCACTCATTTGGAAAGACATACATATATTCAAGATTTTTTTTCTAGGTTTAGTATAAAAAAAGTTCAAAAAGAACGAAAAAGTGCCAAAACGTGCCTCCATATAGGATCTTATTCACTCAGAGCTGTTCATAATTAATTCAATTCTTCCACGTTGTATATTATAGGAAATTTAAAAATTACCATTAGAAGAACGAAAAATTACCACATTCATTCTCATTCACTTAGGACCACATATCTTCAATTAATTCTTTGTAGATTCAATATTATAGAAAATTTAAAAAGTACCATTACAAGAACGAAAATGTTGCACAAAGACTCCCCTTGTGACTTGTTACCCACATAGGACAATGCATCTTTAATTTCATGGTTTTTCGTTCAATATTATAAAAAATTCAAAAAGTGTCATTAGAAAAACAAAAAAGTATCAAAAATCCCTTCTTAAGGATTCTCGTTCACTTAGGACCATATATATAATTCCGTGTTTCTAGGTTAAATATTTCCCATAATATTCATAAAGTATCATTAGAAGAACAAAAAAGTACCGTAATCCCTTTTTATGGATTTTCATTCAAAGTATACCTCTAACATCTTAAATTTTTAATTTTATGTTTCTATGTAAAATATTATAGAAAATTTAAAAAGTATCATTAGAAGAACGAGAAAGTACCACAAAGTCCCCCCTTATGGATTGGGACCATATCTATAATTTCATGCTGCTATGTTAATTATTAAAAATTCAAAAAGTACAATTAGAAGAACGAGAAGGTACCAGAAGGTTCCCCATGCGAATTCTCACTCACTTAGAACTACATACGTTTAAGTTCATGTTTCTAGGTTTAATATTATAGAAAATTCATCATTGAGTTTGAATAAAATTTAATTTTACACTTTTACTACTTTTCGATATTTTTTCCCCATGGTAACAAAAATATGATTCCAATGAATTTTTAAATAAAATACTTATACGTATATGTCAATAAATAGAACAAAATGTTTTATGAAAAAAACCGATTATCAAAAAATCAACAGACACCATATATTTCAAACTAATAACGATACGTATTAAATTTGTTTATGTCTCTATTAGTTTAGAACATAGAGGGTTACCGATTTTATCTTTTTACTCCTTAAATATTTTATTTTTTTGGTTACAGAAACCTAATTCAAAAGAGTTAAAGTATAGTGTCTCAGTTTTACGCTAATAAAATTTTATGTAAGAAATCAGAAATAGCATTTAAACTACGGATCTCTAAATATTTTCCACTGTGCAACTGATTGTTCTAGCATCATATTGTATTTTTTTAATAAATTAAATTGTATATGCAACTAAACTTTAAACAAAGTTAAATATTGATTTAAAATAAACATAAAAGCCCATACAAATTTTGCTTTAAATACTTGAAATAAAACTGTTTAGAAGTATTGCTTTTACAGGGTTTTTTGATACAATTATCAATGATCTCAATATCATAATATCGAGTGCTAATTTTTCTCTTGCCCAATCTAAACTTGACCCAGAGAAAATTTCAGTCTCAAAATATTTCCCTCATACAAATATTTCTGATTACAACGATTAAATTTCATAACCGCATTAAAAAAAAACACAAAAAAAGATATTTAGCATTTAAAATATAACATTTAGTCATAATTTCTAAGGTTTCTGTTAAAGTTTTCATTAAAAATATGGTTTTATTTTCCTTTAAAATACAAATATTTATTTGCTAATTTCCCACACATAAATGTAAATTTTTTTTGTTACGCTGAAAAAAAAATTATTTACAGAAAATAAAAATCTGAAACCAACAAAAATTTAGCTAAAGCAACGAGCCAAACCAATTTCTAACCAAATACATAGTTTGTAATACAAAAGCCACACACATTATATTTAAACTAAGTGGAAGAAGAGTTAAAAGCTAAAATGAAAACAGAATTAAATAATATTTAAAGCAAAACAAAACAAACCAAAAAAATAAAAAAATGTGTTGTTTTTATTACACTAATGTTGCTACAGAAAACAAAAACAAGATTGCACTTTATACATATTTTCATAGCAACTACAATACAAACAAATAAACAATTAATATGAGCTCACAGTAAACACGCAATCTACGCGTTTCATTACAAATAAATAAACAAAATTATATGTATATGGGTGTAGTTATAGTTATAGCCAAGCTGACTAACAACCCATTTTGGGGACGGACAAAGTGTAACCTTTCATAAAGCTTTAGAAGCAACCACCCATGCGTATATTAAACACATGCCTGAATTTCTTCTACTAAGGCTACATACGAACTACCCGCTAACATTAAAATTAATGAAAAAATTGTTACTTTTAAAAATACTATATAGAAATTATATACTCAGGCTTGTGTTCATGATTACGTAGCTGGAAAAGCCTAGCAGCTTTATTGTGTTACTATTTTTTCCGAACACATATGAGGAAAACTAAAAACTCACCTGGCATTCCTGATAATGCAGAGAGGCCTACAAGTAAGATGTAGCATAATAAGAAGAAATAATATACTATATGCTGCATGTAGAGAGAGAGATTAAATTGGTCACTCTACAATGATTTTCAGCTAGTCATATGTGAATGGTTATTTTGACCTTAAGGCGGTAAAAGGGTTAATTTTGGAGAGACAAGGCATGCTGCTGTCTACATAGAAGACTATACTTGTGTCTATATAGATATATAGCAGGTTGTATACATATATAGCAGGCTAGACAGTAGTTCATATAGCAGACTTCACTGCTGTCTATATTGCAGACCAGCATTGTTGCTTTTTAGGGCTTAATTTAGCCTTTTTACTTTGCTTTTACCTTTTTTTTATTAAAATTGTCTTAAAAAGACTAAAAACTTACTATTTCAAAACAAAGAAAATAATTTCTTTTTTGATATTAATAACTTTATTTTTACAGAATCATTCATTTAAGCAATTTGTGTATTTATTCGCACAAAAAGTCAAGATTATTTGTAAGTAACAAAAGAATTTTGCCTGCGGAACTTCACTCCCCAAATCAAAAATAACTTAACCATATTATAGGCTTACTAAATGGACTACAAACTGCTATAAAAGGACACTTTTTATTTCCACTCGAAAAGCAATTTTATGTGGGCTGCAGATCTTCTTGAGGACACCAAATAATAATTTTCAAAAATTTCGAAGCACCCCGTTAATTTTGACATATATTAAAAAACAGTTTTTAGTCTAGTTCCTGGTAGCTCCTTGAACGTTAAGTAAACTATACGTTTAACTATATTATAATCGTTTATACACACTCTAAATAAGTAATTATATATTCAACATTTTCTATATCTCGCTCGAAATTTTGTACTTTGATGTATACATTTATCATAAACATTATATAAAATTATAAAAATTATATATAAGTTTAAAAAATCTCTTGAATTCGGTTATTGTAGCGGCTTAAAAGGAATTTATCATATTTTTTATAAACTCATCTATATTTAAGTATAATAAATAATTTCATGTGACTTATTTGACCCTCTTGCAAAGTTAATTATATCTAATCTTCAATAGTATTAGTACAGTCCACCCCAGTGGTTGGTTGGTTGGTTGGTTTCCGTGGTAGCCCATAATCTACGGGCAATCAATTAGACTCGTTAGAATCCGTTTTGATGGAACCACACTACTCGCCAGGTGAATTAGTTGTATTGAGTCTGTAATGAAATAGAAATGTAGGGAAGAAACAATGAGAACATAAATTAATTAGATCCAGCCTGTAGCATTGAGATATTTAATGATGTCACTGAGTCTAGTGTCCGATATCTCAGAGAGGTTGTCTAATTGGTGCCCTCCCAGAAATTTATGTCTATTTGCGTTCAAGACTGGGCATTCACATAGAAGATGGAAAACCGTCTCCTCCTTCTCGCTGTTGCCACAACTACGACAATATTCATTGTAAGGGAGACCAAGTCTACTTGCATGTTTACCGATCGTCCAGTGACCTGTAAACACTGCTATTAATCTCGAGATGTCCTTGCGTTTGTAGCCAATGAGTTGCAATGAGCGTTTCTCGTTGTAGGTAGGCCACGTTTCTTTCGCGACTCTACATTTGTCCAGATTTCGCCATCTATTTTCCGCCTTTTCTAGAAAGTGTTTTCGGATTCTGCTTTTGACTGCTCCTAACGGGATTGCGACAGAAACCGCTAAGGAGGCATTCATAGCAGAGCCTGCCCGGGCTAATTCGTCTGCCTGTTCATTACCATAGTAGTCCCTATGCGCAGGTACCCAGATTATAGTAATGTCATACAGTCGACTTAGTCCAAGCAGATCCTCTTTACACTGTCTGACTAGAATAGAGGTAGTTTTCGGTGATTTAAGCGATAGTATTGCCGCTTGACTGTCGACAAATAAACCAATATTCCCTTGAATATTCCTATCGCAAATTAGTTTACACGCTTCCCTGACCGCTAGTATCTCCGCTTGGAATACGCTTGCCTCGTCAGGGAGTCTACATGAGTGTCTAATTCCAAGATCCTCAGAGAAGACACCAGAGCCGACACCGCAGTTCATCTTTGAGCCGTCAGTGTATATCCTAGTTCTAAATTGTTCAAGAAGATTGCCCCTTCTCCATTCACTCCTGTTGGGGAATAGGACATTAAAACCCAATATATGTTGAACAATATATAAAAAAATATATAAAATTATATGTTTGTAAAAAGAAAATATGACAAAAAAAAAAAAAAAAAAAAAAAAAAACGTTAGTAAAATCGTAATGTTCCGCGACATAACAATTATTTAAATGAATATTCTTAGCCTTAGTATGTCTCTATTACAATTTCAAGTGAATTGAATACTAAATATCATTATGATTGCAATGCTTTTAAATAATATTGTATCATTATACAGGCTTTCATAGAAGAAATAAATCGCAATTAAACGGGAAAAATTGTGGAAAATTTTTACTTTTTCTGGATGTTATTTCAAAATTGGCTTTTCTTATTTGACCATTTTTCAAAAATATCAAAAATAAATGGGGACGAACAGAAATATATTTCAAATTTAAAAATATATATATATATATATATATATATATATATTATTTTCTGCTGTCTATATAGCAGACTGGGCTGCTTTCTATGTAGCAGACTAAGCTACTGTCTATATAGCACACTAGGCTGCTTTCTATGTAGCACACTAGACTTCTGTCTATATAGCAGACTAGGCTACTATATAGTAAACTAGACTATGATGCAATTTTCTATAATTTAAATAAAAAATGTCTATACGTTACAAAACTTATGACAAACTTAATTTCCCTTCCACTTTCATTGGACACATTCATGTATTGTTGCATGAGGAAATTGTTAACATATTGAAATTAAAATAACACATGAAAAGGTTTGTTTTTTTTTTTTTTTTTTTTCTTTTAAGAAAACAAGAAAAATTATACAAAAATAAAGAAATTTCATGCTGCAACGAATTAAAACAAAAACAAAAAAGTTGTTTCTTTCTACAGGAACTGCAACTTTATAATAGAAGTGTAGTATGTAGTAGCAGCAGACATAGCATATACTACAGCACAGCTACAAGGTAAAAAGTAAAATACATATATTGCGTCGAAAAAACAAAAATACAAGAAAAAAAAATAAACGTTATAACAAAAATTACAAATGATTTAAACAAAAATAATAATTTTGTTTTAATATAAACAAACGAACAAAACCCAGTATCCCAGACAGTAGATGGATGCAGCGGAGCAGGGTGGTTGGTTAATCATTGTCATGTAAATACAACAACAAAATGAAACATCATTTCAAAAAGTTTTTTTTTTTTCTTTTAAGGGAGCTGTAAAGAGGAAGTTGTAGTTTTTCTTTATATTAAAAAAAAAGTTTCAAAAGACTTGTAGTATTTGTATAGATAATTATGATGTTTCTGTTATTGTTTAGCTTTTATAAAGAAAATGTACAAAAGTATGTATTTAAATTAAGTTTGTAATAAAAATATAAAAAGTTTATAAATGTAAATATTCTAAATGGAAATAAAAAATAAGTTATAAAATAAAAGTGGTAATATGTTATCTCTTTTAAGTTATATGTTTCTTTTAGACAAATATAAGGAAACCACAATAACAGACTTTTTAATGTTTAAATAGAAACAATTCACTTTGTTGATTATGGTCAAGAGCAGTTGCTTGTTTATATATGAGGAAATACAAAAAATGTTTCAAATGAAATGACACTGAAAAATTTTTTGTAAATTTAATAAGCGATAGTGGTTATTTCATATATTAGAAACTAAGTAGTGATACATATTTTTCCCTTTAATTTTAAATACAAAATAATTATTGGTTGGTTCGATATGGTTATATAAAAGGATTAAATAATAAAAGACTTTTAATTTGTCTAATCTAGGATGTTTAGTTATAAGAACTTACAGTTCAAATGTTAGTATGTAATTGTGTAACCAATTATTTGCTTGACACTTGTAAGAATCTGAATAACTAGTTCTTTTATTATTTTTTATAAGTGCCTTAAAAATGGGTATATATTTATATTTATTTCTTTTTTATTTATTTATTTTATTTTTTGTCTTTTGAAAAATTATATTAATATTTGGGCGGACCCTTATGGGATCCACGAAGGAGTTCAAAAAAGATACATTCATTTGTTTTTTTAAAGAACCAATATATCTACACAGAAAAAAGTATTTTCAAAAAAGTTCAATTAAATTAATAATAAGAATTTTAGAGTGATTTCAATTATTTTTATAATTAAAAGTATTCTAACAAACTAAATTCAAATTTTACACAAAAAAGGATCTGGAATCTAATTTAAACTATGATCTACTCAATTATTTTATTAATTCAAATTCGACCTGTTATATGTATATATATATATATATATATATATATATATTCAAATTATCATTATTATTTTTATTTATATTGGATCAATTTATTAATTGATAAAATAAGAAAAATAACTGAAAGCCGACAAATTGTTTTATTTTTAGTAAAACATATATTAGAAAGTTTAAATTTTGAGCACTTGAATTATTGATACAATTAAAGAAGTAATTGGAATACTTTTATCTTTAATAAATTGTTTCATAGGCCATATTTTTTCTGCGCAAAAAAGTTATTAAAAAAATACAAATTCGCAAAACTAAAATAAAGAAATCATAAAGAGATTTCTTAGAAAAGTTCAGATATTTGTCATCAATCTGTTAGAAATTGACGATTTATTGTCTAAATATTTCCATTTGACCGCACTGAGAATCCTGGTTTCAAGGATTATTTTCTAAATTTATATTCCTTTTATAAAACAGACTTATTTCTTTCAAGTATTATTTTGGTACTAATCTTTATGCACGTTAAAGTAGTTTTCGTAAGTGAAGTTTTATAGAAGCTATAGGCAATTATGGACCGATTCTGCTAAATTTATTACATTAATAAATGCTTGTATAAAACTTATTTATGCCGAATTTTACTTAATGCATTTAAACCCCTGTTCCGCGAGGATGTTTGTATGAAGGCTAAGTGAAATAATTGATCGATCATATTAAAATTAAGTAAATTTTGTTGTTATGCCAAAATAAACATATGTGCCAAATTTTATAAAATTATCCTTAAAATTGCGGCCTGTACTTCGTACATAAAGCTCATTTTTCAGGTGGACAAACATCGTTAAAACGAAAACGATTCTATGTCCATTGGTATACTTTGAGATGGGTGTTTGAATATTTTTTCTGTGCGCCATAAACATCAGCAAGTACCTATAGTAAATTAGGGTACACATTAAAGTACATCATGAAAAAATCTTGCAAATTTATCCCTTTTCTTATACCTACCATCAAAAAGATGGGGGTATATTCGGTTTATCATTCAGTGTCTGATATGTCGAAAAAATCATTTAAGACCCCATAAACTATATATATTCTGGATCTTGGTAAGATTCTGAATCGAACTAGCTATGTTCATCCATCTATCATTTGAAAGCAGGAGGGACCACCTAGGAGGAAGAAATTTGACTGAAATATTTACCTTGTGCAAGGTTCGTTTGGTATTGAAAATGGGTAAAATCTGTTAATAACCAAAAAAAAAAATTTATGATTCAAATACTAGAAACACAAGCTGTTCGTTGTAACTTGAGTTCATACACAAAAAAATTATTAAAGCATATTTTTCAATTAACACAGTTGTTTCATTTTGCATCTATATTTAATAAATATATTAAAGTAAATATAAAACAAAAATAAAATTTATGTAAAATTTTACTTCTCACTTAAATTTTTAATTCATTCAATCAAAAGGAAAAATTTTTCTGTTTTTAATTTTTTACAGTTTTTAGTAATCGTTCGGTGAGAGGTGCAAATTTATAAAAGTTTTTAAATTAATGAATTATTTACTTATACACTTGCTGATTCTTGACTTTTTTCTGAGTACTTTTCTGCTGATGTGTATCTATTAAACAAAAACATGTACGATAACGGCATTTATTACAGATAGGTCGAGTATCGATGTAAACTTGAAAACCCAAAATGGGTGTGATCCGACCACTTTACCGCCCAATTCCCGTATAAGAAACATTAAAGAAATTTTGTACAAATAGTTCAAGGATCCATCTCTCTTATAAGGTGAAATTTTAAAAAGTTGCAGATAGTCGGTATATTGAGTCGGCCAAGACTTGAAAAAAAAAAACAAAAAAACACCTCTAAAAATACTTATATCTTTCAGTAGCATTATAAATTTTTTGTTATAAGAAAATTAACTTAAAATATAATATTTCCTATATTTTTCTTCATTCTCGAATTATTACGATTTTATTAAAAATATTTGTCATATTTGCTTTATTTAAACAAGTAAATTTATATATTTTGGAAAGATTTCAACATATGTTAGGTTTTAAGATACCATATACCATTAGAAAGGTCTATCTCGGTACTGTTGATGAATATATGTAACTAACCCTTTAACAAAGGGCCAATTTTATTCATTTGGTTCCATAAAGGTAAAATTAGTAAATTTTTAAAATAAGTTGTAATGAAGTTGTTTATTATAGTTAAAAGTCAATGAATTTATTAAAAATGTAATAGATTATTTTAAAACCGTGATAGTAATCGAACTAAAGAGTATCTTCGCAATTTAATCGCTATTTTTTACGAATTAAAAGTTTTTATGACAAATATATGCTTCTGGTTACATCTATGTCTTTAACTTACTATCTATTTAACATATGAATTAACTTAACCTATTATGGACCGGTGATACCAAAATATTGCTTGTGTTGCTAAAAGCTTAAATGATTACATGCGTCAATAGTATTGAATAAGACAGACCTTTCCAGTGATGCAAATTATAATGGAAAATGTCACAAATATTAAAATTTTTATAAAATAGTATAAAAAAAAGTAAGTAGATAATTTTACTAAAATCTTAATTTCGCGAGTTTTTAAATTTAAGGGGATTCATTCGCAATATTTTATTTCCTATTGGCTATACAAGCTGTGTGAAATCAAAACATATTAATTAATTCTTAAAATTCTTAGTTCATATTTTTTAACCAGAATAAAAAAACGTCCATTATGAGATATATTTTCAAATTTTCTTCAACGTCTTATTTAGCTCTCTAGTAAATTTCTTATTAATTGATAAAATTTGGTTTTATTAACTAACCGTTATGAGTCAGAGTTTTCAGTTCAATATTACAATTTATCAGTCAAATATATTTATTTTTATTTAAGAATTGTCTGCGTCGAGTATATGCTGCTGCTTACATAAGTAAAATACTGAGGGCACCCAAAAATTTATATTCAAAGGGGATTTGATTTGTAATTTATCACATAATTTATTTAGTGCGTTGTGAAAAATATTTACTGATCATTGTTTTATAAATATGTATGTTATGTTTCGTTGGTTACTAAAATAAATATTTAAATATTAAACATTGATCTGATTTACTTCAAAAAAAACAGGGATTGTATATAAATAAGATTAATAACAAATAAACTCATTTTGTTGCTGATGAAATGAAAATAATTAAAATAAAAAATTAATGCAGTAGTGAAATGAAATTAAAAGCAAATAAACTCATTTCTTTGGACTATAAATAAATTAGGACAATTGAAAGTGCCCTATAAAATAAATTATAAATTGTAAATGATGATTATACTGACAGCAGCCAAAATATTATAATTTGTATTTTATTGAGAACTTCCTAATGCAGTGAACAATATATTTTTTTATTTTGTTCCCAAAACCCTTTTCTATTTATGCAGCTTTTTTTAAATGAAAACGCTATAAAATTTATATTTTTAATAAAATTAGTTGTTTTATTTGTTGTTTTTTTAAATAATTTGTCCGTTTTTTTAAATTAAGTTTAAAAAATAAAAAAGTCACTAACTAAATAATTTACATCAAAATATTTTTACAAAAACTTGTTTATTTAAATGCTATAGTTTTTTATTAATAAAATTTAAAATAAAACTAAAAACAAATTTAACACTAATTTTAATAAATTATTTATAATTTATAATTTTTACATTTGCAAAAAAAAAAAACTTAAAATATATTTTATTTAAAATTAATTAAAAAAAAAAAACTAATAGAAAATAAACATGACTTCAGTGCTGGGATTTTTACATTAATAACTAATTTATACAGTTTGTTTTTTTTTAAAGATAATTTTTATGGTGATTATTTTTGAAGAGATCTTGATTTATATACAGTTTTTATTTTTTATTTTTGAAAGGGTTAATGAATGATTGGTATCTTTTTTTTCTCTCTTTTAAAACATACGAAAAATGTATGTTTTTTGGGTCGACTTAAATTAAATTTAAAACTAATTTATAACTAATTGTCTTTGTTGGTTTGTTTGTCTTTTTTTAGTGGTTAAATTGGTACTGTACAGTTTTTGTGTTGGTTGATTTTAATTAATAATTACGATAGTCTTGCATCACAGTGGCTCCCTTGTTTTCTTTAGCGGAGGGAAATATTCTTTTTAAGCACATATACTTAGATTTTGGCGATAATACGAAAGCGGAGTTTGTTGTAGAGGATATTTTTCCGCCGTAGGTAAATAACGCTTTTTGGGCCTTTTAAAACTTCCCGACTCCATCCAAGATCAGTGTTGATAACGCATGGTTTGAGCATGACTTGAAGAGGTCTGTTGTTGTTGTTGGCTGTTGCCATGTTTGCTGCTGCCATGATTGAAAGATCTGCGTCCGGTAGTAGAGACCGATAACGTTTGAGGAGGATTTCTTAAAGGCAATGCAGGTGGCACTGGTGGAGGTGTAGGAGTTTTCGATCTTTGATTTGAGGTTTGTTGTTGTTCTACAGGCATAGAGTAGTGGGTATTGCTGTAGATATAATTGGGATCCAATTCACTGGGAGAATCATTATTGGTGTAATCATGTGAAGTACTATAGTGCAAAGGTTGTTGTTGATAAGTGAGATTTTGTTGCAAATGTTCTTGATTACCGCTATCATGGACAATATGTAAATCAGCATAAGAGTAGCAAGAATCTCCTACAACAGAAGTTTGTTGCAAAAAATGAGGTTTGGTGTAATGATTCAATTTTTGAGGAGGAGCTGAGGCTGTTTTTATGTGCATAACAAAGGAAGCAGAATCTTCAATATTTTTAGCCGATTTCAAAGGTGGTTCACTCATTATGGTATTGGTAGGCACTTGCAATTGTTGGAAATTCTTTTGATCACCATTAACGGGTAGAGTACACATGGGTCCATAATGATGCTGATTGACATGATGAGGAGTATAAGTATTAGGGAAGGTGGAGTGTATACCCAAACTGCAGGGGTGATGTTGATGACGGGTCATATAGTCTTCATCACAGAAAGTCTTTTGATATTCACGTTCTTTGCGACCCAAGGCAGAGTTACCAAACAAACCTCCCTTCAAATATTCACGGATCTTATGGCGGCATCTGTAGATAATTAAAGCCAAAGCGGTAATAGTGGCTGCTGTGCCTACCAAAAGAGCTCCTATTAAAGCTTGTTTGCGGGGATCAGTGTGTGAGCAGCCCATAACAGCAGGATTTAAATTTTTTAATTCTTCACCTCTTAACCGTTCAGGGAATTCACATATAACTTCACTTACGGAATCACCTGAGTTGTTTTTGCTGACCAATAAATTTCTCAACCACATTACACGACAATCACAGGCCATGGGATTTTCAGAGATATCCAAGGTTTGTAGATCCTTCCAGGGGAATAGTCCCTCAGCCAAAGTAGTTAAGGCGTTGGCTTTTAAGTTGACATATTTCAAATGAGGCAAACCACTTAAAGCTCCTTCCTGTACTTCCAATAACATTTTATTTGAAGCCAAATTCAAATATTCCAAATTAGTATTCGATGCAAAGGCACCATTCATTACTCTCTTCAATTTCATGGCACCTGTGATTTCCAAACGTTTCAATTGTTTCAAGCCAACAAATGCACCTTCCAAAATAGCCTCAAAGTCATTTTGGCCCAAAAATAATTCTTCCAAACGTTCCAAATGACTAAGACTGACAGATGGTATGCGTGTTAATCTATTGTCAGATAAATCCAAAATACGTAAAGCTTCCAAGCCTTGGAAAGAGTCATGGGAGAGATTGCGCAAACCGGCACCTTTTAAGTTCAAACGGCTTAATCCTTTCAAATCCTGGAAGGCAGCAGAAGGTACAGTCAATAAAGAATTCATGCCCAAAAATAATTCAGCTAATAAAGGCATGGCTTGGAAATGTATGGGATCAGGAACCGAAGTCAAAGCATTATCATCCAAATACAAGATTCTCAATTGCGATAATCCATCAAACGCTTTGGGATCAATAAAACTAATACGATTTTCACCTAAATTTAATTCCTCAATTTTGGCCAAAGGAGCAAAGGTACCTTGATGTAATTCCGAAATAAGATTTCCCCTTAAATTCAACACCGTCACGGAAGCTAAACCTATAAAGGTTTTATTGCTAATCTGTCCAATTTTATTGTATTGTAGATGCACTTCCTGCAATTTACGTTGATAGGCAAAAGTACGTTGAGGTATATTCATCAAATGATTTGAAGATAAATCCAAAAAAGTCAATTCAGCATAGAATTGTATGGATGAATCTATGGTCTTGATTTTATTATTCTTTATAACCAAACGTTGTATGGAAGGATTGAGGGCAATAGGTAAAACATCTAAATGACCCTCACCGCACTGTACAATCAGGGTGTTGTCATCACATTGACAGCCGGGAGGACAATTTGCCAAAGCCTGGGTTTGGGTAGAGAATAGAGTAATGAGGCTTAAAATACTAATGATTTGAGGAAACATTTTGATGTTGTTTTGGAGAGGATAAATTTTTTAAATGATTTTTGAAAATGCGAAGAATTAAAGTGATTTAAAACACTTTGTTGTTGAAATAAAATGATAATGATTTGGTGCTTTTTTTTTAAAGGGACGTTAAAAGATGTTAAAGTTCCATATTCTAAAAAGAGATGGAGAAAAGAAATAAAAGGAATTTAGTTTATTTTATATTAAGAGGAATATATATATATATATATATATATATATATATATATATATATATATATTATTTTATTTTATTTTTTTGGATTAAAAAAACAATAATAATAAATAAGTTTTTATTTATTTTTAAAATGATATAAAATATCACAAAATTTAAATTTCTATGTAAATAATATCTCAAAATTCAAGTTTCTATATAAAATTTTGTTATGAAAATTATAATAAATAAATTTTCCATAAAAGTATTTTTATTCAAATTTTCTTTTCTTTTATTTTTTTTTTAACTTTTAAAATTTACATTTTCGCAATTTTAAATTTACATAAATTCTTTATTTAATTTTTTTTTTAAATTTTTTATTACACTGCTAAAAATTTCTTTGTCTTCGTATTGCCCAAACAAATTTTTTTTTATTTAAAAACTTCTTTTAATTTTGAAAAATATTTTTTCACTGTTTTTAAATCAGAGTTTTTGAAGTTATTTTTTTTTACTAATATCCAATTAACTTTACACACCCACCTTTAAATCTTGTGGTTTTTGGAAATTTTCTTTTCCAAAGTAACAAATTTCAAATAATAAAAATATTGAAGCGCAATTTAATTCTTTCACTTTATTATTAATTTTTTAGTAACTTTTTAGTTTTTTATTGTTATATTTCACCCAATAATAGTTATTTTAACAACTTATTTTATGTTTTTTTTTTTACCGTGAGCGATAATCCAAGTGTTCGCTTTAATCACGGTGTTTTTGCTTAAAATGCTTGCTGTTTTTTATATATATTTTTCTTTGAACAAATTTGTTTACGTTTTCTTCACTTATATTCTCGTATTTCTGAGATACTTTTTTTTAATACTTGTAACTTGTAAAATTCGAAATTTTATTTTTCTTAATATATATTCAAGTATACAACCGTACACGATGAAGCAACGAACTACACTGATTTTGTCTGGCATTTAACTTTCTTACAATACCTCGGTTGTGAGTAAAATCTATAGAAATTCACAAGAGCGTAACTAAATGAGCAAAAACTACATACAAAGCCATTGTTTACATTTCCTCTGAAAGTAAATATATACAATGTTCATATAAAAAGAGCCAATTTTATAAAGGGTGGGAGCGAGATATACCCTGGAAAGAGAATAACACAAGATACTAGAGCATAATATAAAATAACAAGAGAGAAAGAATAGGTATATAGAGAAATAGCGTAATAATAAAACAGGTTTCTTTTAGAAATGAGTAC
This sequence comes from Protocalliphora azurea, assembly GCA_932274085.1. NCBI lineage: Eukaryota > Metazoa > Arthropoda > Insecta > Diptera > Calliphoridae > Protocalliphora > Protocalliphora azurea. The sequence continues at coordinate 21,153,000 of OW026522.1, read as the reverse complement.
AGGAGTAGTGATTGATTTCATATAGAATTTGTATCAGCAAACGGCAGATGTTTTTTGGTAAACAATACAATTTCTATCTAGATACTATTGTGGAGAGGGAGTATTTTAAAAAGAGTATAAGTTTTATATTTTAGAACTTATAATAGAGTAATAAAAGAGTTTTTTATTTTAAGACCTTGGCAATAGATGGCGCCAAGAGTTATATTTTAGTAAAATATTTATATTTTCTAGAGTTTATTTTTATATCTGAAGAGTTAAATTTTTAGAGTTTGTTTGGTTTATGAATTATATCTCTAATCATTCTCAATTGCTTTGCAGAGCAGTTGAGGTCAAAGCGGTTGACGGTTAAATGTTAAAAGATATTTTCCTTTCAGATTTTTGGAAGAAAAAATACGTAAATATTTGGAATTAAAAAATATGAGAAAAATATTTTTGCCCAGGAAAATAGTTGCAAATAAAATGGAAATACTAAATTTCTTTTACACAAAGGATTAATAGTGTTAAAAAAAAACGAAAAATTAAAAACATTTTTTGTGATAAAATAAAATGTAAATTCCGACTATAAAAATTAACTGCATTTTGTCCAGTACGTTTGAAAATTCTTCTACAAAAACATTTTTTATGATGAAATAAAATGTAATTTCCTATTATAAAAATTAACTTCATTTTGTCCAGTACGTTTGAAAATTCTTCTATTCGAAACTTTTATATTGTAAATTGATATGAACGATTTTATTCCAAATAAATAAATTTCGAAGTGCTAGAAAAATAAGTTCAAAATCTTAGATAGGCATCTTCAAAAATGTATCATCGAAACCTTTAAAAATTGAGTAAAAAATATAAAAAATATTTTTCAAAAAGTGCCAATTCCAGTTTTATAGTGATTGAATTGATGTTAAAATTCTTTAAGTATTATGTATAACTTAAAAATTGGCCTAATTACTTTAGAAAATTTTTAATTAATAATAAATTACGAAATGCGTAAATTTTTTTAGAAGAATTTATTCGTAATAAAACTTTAAATTGATCAGGGAGTTAAAAAGTAATATTTGCACAATTTCAAAGGCTATAATAAAATAAAAATTAGAGTTTATTAAAGATTTGCAAAATAAATTTTTATGAAATTTTGTTTTACAAATCCTCCATAAATCTAATAGCATTAAATGAAATGTTTTAAATAAAACAAAATTTCTCTAGCAATATTTTAAACAAAGTTTCCATGTTAGAAACAGAATATTTTAATAATTGAACTGAAATAATTAAAACACTTTCTTCTCAATATATTTTCCCAAAAAAAAATTTCACAATATACTTTTTTCATTGTTGAAAGTTATTAATTTGCCAGCAAATATCAATTTAAAAAACTATGTCATCCCATTGTTTATTTTACAAAAGTATAGCATTCACTTTTAATCATAACTAGAGAAATTTTTTAATACACTTATTTATGAATCCAAATATTTTCTGTTCTAGATTCTTAATTACCAGCTAATTTTAGCATACAAATTAAAAATATTAAATATTATACCCATTTATTGTGTTAAATTTAAATAATAAATAACAAATTATAGAAAAGAATATTTTTCAAAAGATGTGTTTAAAAAATATAACTATCATTTTTGCATACATATGAATGCAATAATTTATTGCCCTAGATACTTAATAAGTAAAAACTTGTTCAAAATGAAATAGTTTGTAAAGAATAAAGACATTGAAATACTAAAAATACAAACTGAAAAGAATACTTACAACATTAACTTTCCAAATTTATTACTATAAAAATAAATAAATATGAATAAAATAAAAATGGTTTTGAAAGGTTTTTGGTTTTATTGGAATATTTTATATTTGCTACAAAAGAGTTTCACTAAATACTTAAGAATGATTAGATTTTAAATAAGCATGATTTTAAAAATTTTAGAACTGAAAACTTTTAAAATGTTTATTGAAATAAACAGTTCTAGAATTTATTAAAATTCTTAAAAGGATAACTCAGAACTATGCAGGATTGTCAAACAATTTATAGAAGTAATTTTAATATGGGAATTCTTGTCATAAATTCATGTCATACTTACTATAATTTAATTAAAATTTATATTTTAAAAAATAATATTTAAAGAAAAAAAAAACATAAAATGTTTATTGACATAAACAAATCTTACTTTTGATAGAAATTTATTAAAGTTGTCTATTTAATTTATTGAAGCATTTTGAATATGGAATTTTGGTCGATTAACTGTTCGGATAATTCGAAAATGTCCATTTTAGAATAACGAATAAATCAAATAGTTTATGTCGTATAATCTGTTAACTGAAATTTAGTTTTCGGTTAAGTTATAAATTTAGAACATTTTTTAGTTTTAAAATAAATTTATATCAACTACATCTTTTTTTTCTGTTATATCCCAGCAATAATAAATAAAAGTGCTTTTTAGGGAAATACTAAGTAATACAAACAACATCCAAAATTATTATAAACCCTACGGTACGTACCCGGATACCTTTTTTGATTTTTGACTGCTCGCATTCCTTTAAATTTAATAATAATAATTGAAGTTAAAATTATTATTTTTTTAACTAGTGGATAAGCTTGTCCATGTCAGGCAAAACTTCTATTTGAAGAAAAATTTTGATTTGAAGAAAAATTACTTCAATAAGTAAACTAATTTTGAACTTTCAAGGTTACTTAGGAGCGCCACAAAGAATAATAAAAGATAATATGTAACAACTTATAAATCTTTCTCATTGTCGCTATTTTGCGCCAGTCTTTATGATTACGACAATGATGGCGCACATTTCAGTCATTTTTACATCCTTCAATATTAGCTGCGGTTTTTCTAAATTCTTTTTTTTTCCTTTTTTGTATGTCATGCAAAAATATCCAACATTTTTACTCTAAAGTATCATGCAAAGGCTCAAGCTGTTCATATTATTTCCGCTATTCGTGCCACGTCACGTAAACATTAAATATTATAGCTCCATCTTGACAGAAAGCAATGCCATCACCGACAATATTATTTAGGATTGTAAGAAAGTTATAATCGAGTTTAAACAATTTTCAGAGAGGTTCTGTGCTCAATTGTGGATCAAGTCAGTACCATCACTGACAACATTCCTAAGGATTTTAATAACGTTATAGTGGGGAGGGTTTCTTATATGAAACCGGTGCTTTATTTTGTATCAAGTCTTGTTGTAAAATTTAAAATTACAACTTGTACTTTTCAGAATCTTACATATACAAAAAACATAGTGACTACCAATCTAGTTTATGTTTTTAAATGATTTTTGGAAGTGGGATTTTAGAGGAGTGAACCTCATAAAAATTTTACATTGTGTTTTTTACGTTTACGAAAATTATTTTGTAAAATTAAATGGGATTTTTAACGTATGTAAAACTGTCATATGTACTGAAATATGTAATATTTAAAAAATTTGTGAGCATCGAATTCCTAATTCTTGGAGTTATAATAAGTAACAATTGTCTACTAATTTGAAAAAAGTTCATTCTGGCATCATATAAATCCAAATTTCATCCAGTTATCCTAAAAATTGCAATTTGTAACTTCATAAAAATTTAATATAGGTGGACAGACAGACGGACGGATATCACTAACATACTTAAACATATTTTTTTGTGATTTACAAGTTTACTATTAGCTTTTTGGTTTTATAACTAATTAAATAATCTTAATAAATAATTACATAAAATTATAAATTTGTTGTACAATATCAACGAAAAACACATTAAGGTACCCCAGGTGTAGAGAGATTCAAATGAATTGTTCGATTTCTATTTTCGCAAATACTTGTTACTTAAAAAAAACTGATTTAAATAAAAGGAAAATGATATTGTGCATAATTTTTTTCTTTTTTTTTATTTAAGAATATGTTTCTTTATTTAAAAATGCAAACTAATTCCTGCGCTGCACAGGGAACCATTCAAAGTGAAAAATATTGTACCTTAGGATATAATTATCAAATATATACCAAACGATAGCCAAGAATTGTATTTTGAATATATATTTTTGTTTTCACTATTTTTACCATTATATTAGTTATAACCTTGCGAACACAAAATTTGTAAAACAATTTCTTTTGTTTTACATATTGTACAAATAGGACTCAAGAAAGAAATTCCACAAAATTAAGTTTTTACCAAACCACAAATTTTGGTATAAAAATAGGTTTTTCTTAAAAATTTTGTAATTTTTCAGCCTTGCAAAAAAAAATTATATTATTTGATTTTAATTCTTCTTGAATATAGTATTCTTGAATGTCATCACTATGGTATCCATATCAACTTGAAATGAAATACTTAATTTTACATGACAAATTTAACAAAAGCAAAGAAATTTAAAATATTAAAAAAATGATCATCAAAATTTTACTACCCTGTATGTAACTTTTGAAAGTCTGCAGAACAACAGACAATGTATGGAATTTATCCACCAAGTGGATGTTAACTTCTAATGTATATTAATTTTAATTTTGTTTGAAATTACCATAAACATTACTAATATAAGAAAATACACTAAAAAATCGAGAACCATTAACCTAGAATTTACACATTAATGACTAGTCTAAGGAGGTCTTTTTTGACCTTGACTAAAAATATGACAGATCTAAGACTCATAATTGTAATGATAAAAACTTCTTAAGTAAAGTATAATTTTCATACCGTTTTTTGTACAAAAAAAAAAAAATCCTTATTGAGTTTGAAGTAATTATTGTGCACTTTAAATTATTAAAAAAAATTGTAAAATGAGAAGAAAAATTAAATATATCAAAATTTTTATATAAATTATCCTTGTTGAAAAATCTTCAACGTTGAAAACATTAACAGTAAATACTAATACATACGAGTATTTATAGGGTTTATTAACAAAGTGTTTATTTTTTTCCTCTTTAAATGTGTTTATACATTTATATCAGAGATAAGGATACTTTAATGGTATTATTAACGCGAGGCTTATGAATATGTGGTTTAATGAACATTAAAAATAAAATTAGCATTAAATAGCAACGTTAAGAGTCTAAAAAGGATCTATGATGATTTAGGATTTAATTAGGAATGTTATCTTAAAACTAAATTAGATGTGAAGGTACAGGAAGGAAAATTAAAAAATGAGAACTCTAAACAAAGATAAAGACAGGTAAATATGTATGTAATATGAATGTACCAAAATTAAGTAAATAACAACTTTATATATATCGAATTAAAATACTGTGTAATAGTATTTCTAAGAGTGATATAAAATATTTATTTCCAAACTCTATATTTTATTTCCTGAACTGAAATTATTTCCAAAACCCTATTTCCCTTGGAACAATTCCAAAAAATATTTTATTTAAAAACATTAAAGTGTTTTTTCTAAAACACATTAAATTTCTGTGATCTCTAAATTATTACATATATCTTGTCAAAAGTATTTTAATACATATTTTAAACAATATTTTTTTAAACATCATCAAACAGATTGTTAAAAAACACCCCTTCTCTTCTACTTTAAGTATTTAAACTAAATGCATATTATTAATGACTACATTACATATTCCAAACATATGTGTGATCCACTCCTCTTTTAAAGAGTCTCAACCACATCAGAATATTCGATAATCATGTCATTAAAGTCGGTTTAATGTTTTGTACCTATTTTTGTATGTAATGGAGATAGAAAAGTGTTAAGTGTTTTTGGTTTTTCTTTAAAAAAAAAAAAATATTTTTATTTCTTGATTTTTATTAGGAAAAAAATTAAAAAAAAATCATAGAAATACTTGAGATTGGCGTTCAAGTGTTGTCTTTTTTAGTATGAGTAATAAAAAAATGACTACATTTGAAAAAACTATTAGGGGTAAGATTTGAGAAAATGTAGATTATTGAGGAATTGTAACAATTGGTGTAATTTATTTATATAGTTTAGTTCCAAGAAAAAAGAAATATTTTAATATTATGTAGTCAAAGTGACTAGAATGATATTTCTATTAAAAGTAGGATTCTTTGAAAATAATTATCACATATCTTTGAAAATTTTACATAAAAAATATTACAAGAAATATTTTAATTTCTACCAAGGATTAAAAAAATGTAATGTTTAGTTCACTTAAGGTTCAGTTCTAATTCACTCCTAGTTAAATTTTAGTTTAGTTTTAGACCAGTTCTAGTTCAGTTTTAGTTCAGTTCTAGTTTCGTTCAAGTTCAGTTATAGTTCAGTTCGAGTTCTAATTTAGTTCTAGTTCAGTTTAAATTTAGTTCTAGTTCAGTTCTATTTCAGCCTTAGTTCAGTTCTAGTTTAGCCCTAGTTCAGTTCTAGTTCAGTTCTACTTCAATTCAAGTTTATTTTGAGTTAAGTTCAATTTCACTTTTAGCCCAGTTCTAGATCAGTTCTACGTGAGTTCTATTTCAGTTCTAGGTGAGTTCTATTTCAGTTCTAGTTCAATTCAAATTAATTTTGTGTTAAGTTCTAGTTCAGTTCTGGTTCAATTATAGTTCGCTTCTAGTTCAGTTCTGTTGCAGTTCCAGTTCAGTTCTAGTTCAATTCAAGTTCAATTCAATTTTGTGTTAGCTTCTAGTTCAGTTCTAGTTCAGTTCTATTTTAGTTATAGTTCAGTTCCAGTTCAGTTCTAGTTAAGTTTTAGTTCAGTTCGAGCTCAGTTCCCGTTATAGTTATAGTTTATTTCTAGTATAGTTGTAGTTCAGTTTTAGCTCAAATTTTCAAATATCACAATATATTTTGATGGAATTTAGTAGTTAATCACTTGTGGTTGTGGATCTGAAGATATTTTTGTAGAAAAGGATTAGGTAAAATAATGGACAGATTATAAGACATTTTAATAGATTTGTCTTTGAGACATTGCAGAACTTTTTACCGAATTTCATTGAACTATTTTTAAAACTGCGACCTGTATTTTGTTTTGTTACGTAGACAGGCAGACGGATAGAAGCATTGACGGACATCGCTTAGTCGACTCGGAAAGTGATTTTGACACGATTGAGATAGTTTATAAACTATTATATTTTGGCTTTACAAACATCAGCATCAACGCATCTATGGTGGTGTAGGGTATACAAATTTTATCGAGGTGTTTTCTTAGATGTTACCCCTCGCTGAAGTTTATGATCCTAATTTTAAATAAAAAGATTTGAAAATTACAAGTCAAAGTTTACTAGATTTCTTTTAGTTTTTTTTAACAAATACTTAGTTATTACGATAAGACCATCACGTGGTCAATTTGATCAATATCTTTTTTCGAGTGTATGATTTTATATTTCAAACTATTTTTTCCAAAATCCTTGCATTTTTTATTTCTATAAATTCTTGTCTACTCAATAAACTTAAAATTTTTGAGCTTCGTTTGGTTTTTGTGGGTTATTTATTTTGTAATATGATACTTTGACAGCATATTTTATAAACAAGCATTTAAACACTAAAAGGATAGAATCAACTATAAAAATTAAAAGGCTCTAAATGAAAATATTTGTTTGTATGTTGAATTTTAACACTAATACCCTTTAAAACAGTCTTTTATAGTTTCAAACTAAAACTAAAACTCCAGCTCATAACAATATTTTACTGTTTGAATTTAGTCTTGTATGCATGTCATCTCTTTTTTCTTTACTCCTCATTTTTTTCGATATGACTTTTTAGTTTGTGTTTTATTTTGTGGCATGTAATACTATTTTATGCCGTTCTTAGAACCAATTAATCAACATACGAACAATTGAACTATAACTATGAAAATTTCTCTATAGTTTATTGCCTTTCATTGAAATTAAGTAATTTTTCATAATAACTAGGATTAGGAGACGAAAGGCAGCCGCAGACTAAGAGTCTTAAGCATGAAATTATATGTGGGTTTTGTGTAGAAACAAAAAAAAAAAAGTTATACGGAGATTTTTTGGAAAATAATAACATTTTAATAAAGTTATCATTATTCTACCAACAGTGATGATTATTCAAAAAAATTCGTAGAGACTACACAACTTAATTGAAATTGTCGAAATATGGGAAACTAAATAATTTATATTGTAATGAATTAGAGAAGAAATTTCAAATAAAAATTGATTTTTAATTAAGATAAATAATATTATTTGGTTATTATTAGAGATATCAATGAACTTAATTTAAGAGTACGGGTTTAAAGTCCCCCTTGTATTTGAAAAATAATTTTTGGTATATTGTCGACTTTTAAGATCAAAATAAATATATAAGTTATTTGTCTATAAATATTTAAAATGAATTAATATACACTTTTTATAAAAACTTTTTATTGCCTCAGCTCTTTTCAGAGTTTGTTTGCTGATCCCCTTTTTTTCTTCTAAAACCAAAAATATAATAATAAATATGTGTTTTCTTAATTGTTTTCAAGTTAGGTAAATGTTTTATAATTTGTTCAAAGTTAAAACAAATCAAATAATCATTTCCCCACATTTTATTTTAACTTCTAACTTTTTTCCCTCAAAAATAATTGTCATTCATCCGTTAACATAGTTTTATATTTTTATCTACCGAGTTTTTGTTTTCTCTTTCCTTTTTTTCATTATATATTTTTTGTATGAGTGCGTTAAAACATTGCAATGCTTGATTTGATAAAGACAAATATAAGCAAAGAAGCCGTATTTTAACAATTGCATGTGCAACATGGTACCTAGCGGAAAGACACACATCTATCTAACTTCTTTGTTTAAATAACTAAAAAAGCGGAATATAGTTGTAAAAAAATCCATTAATATAAAACAAAGATTAACTTAACGTTTCGTTGTGTTTGCTTATTTAGTCGGTTGGTTGACTGGCTGACTGCTTAACCCTTCATATATGCTTTTTTCACTTTTGTTAATCAGTTTCTTGTTAACAGAGTGCTAACAATTGACTAGACGTTTAAATCACATACTGCATACTTTTTTACGTACACATAATCGCCCATTCTTAAATGATAACATCCATCTAAATTAAAAATGTGCGTTGATTCTTTTTAATTTATATAATTTTTCAATTAACTTGCTGGAAGAGAAGAGGTTTTTAACTTTGGCGAAATTCTGTTTTTTTTTTTTTTTTTTGTTTTTTTGTTTTTGTATGACTCAACTGTTGGAGAAATAATCCAATACTTGACGTTTTCTAACTAACTGAAATCTTATACCAATCTGAAAAAGAAAAATTATATTGTCGCAATTAAGCTTGCAAATACCACCGTAACTGATCCTAAGAAAGGTTCGCGTGCCTTTTGTTTGGAAATGGGAAACAATCCTACACTCACAGTCAGCTGTAGCGGAGACTCTTCCGTTGATAGACGATACAGCTACAGCTTTTTCCATTAAGTCACTCACATTGTTTGAGCCAGTAGAGGCCATGTGAAAGAACGATTATCACACATATGAGTTGTCGTCTTTCGTCACCAACGGTTACTCTACAATACTTCAGTTATAAGCAACACGAAGGATGTATTGTGAATTAATGTGAATTAATAGAGAGTTCATCAGTAATACGTTTAATTTGGAGACAAATATGTGGAGTTTAATAAGGTGTCTCTCAGGGCGGGATCCTGTCTCTATTACTAGCAAATTTTAAGAAGCTTGTCATCCCAATGCTAAAGCTAATTTTGGTACGCTGAATTCAATGATGGCAGCCGTTTTTCGCAGTTAGCGCTCGCATTTGCGATATTTTGGCTTAAACTTTATTGTGGAAGTATCACAAATAAAATTAGAAAATTATAAATAAAAAAGACATTATTTAAGTAAATTAAACAATATATCAATTCAATATGTACTAGATACATAAATTAAATCAATTTCAGACTGATTTCTAATATATTTATATTTTTGTTATTCTTAGCTTACTTACGAAATTGTAGTAATATTTTTTGTTAGCTTAAAGTTTTGTAATTTACCGTTTAAAATATATTTGATAATAAGAATTCGTGATTCGTGATTTTGATTCTCAAAAAGGAGCGCTAACTATTAAAAATGGTTAACATCATCAAATTCAGCATCGTTGATTCAGTGTTACGAAATTAGTGCACAACTTGTTAAAAAAAAACTCTAATTTTCGAGCTAGTGCACATTAAAAAAAAAAAAACAAAATTCACTGCACGTAACTGACGCCAGCAAAATCAACATAAACAATTTTCACCTCTTGGCTAAAGAACTTTTAAATTTCAACTGTGAACTACCCCAAAGTGGCATTTGTTATAGTCTTCCTATCTTTCGATGACAATCACGCATAAATTAGAACGAAGGTCTACAAGGCGCTAGTCAGCAGATCTTGGGGTATGGAGACAAAAATCATTTTGGACACATATAAATAATAATAAATCTATTGTTAGGTAAGTGCTTAATTACGCTGCACTGTGGCGTTTTTATGTTTTTTCCTTTTTTTTTTTTTGTCAAAAAATTGGTCGCATTCAATTTCTGTTATATATAAATTTTCTGAAGTAACACATACAATATTTATATTTTTCTGAAAGATAGCTAGATAAGAAATATTATGATGGAAAAAATTAATTCTTAATTTGATCTATTTTTTCCAACAAATTTCCAATTTTCGAATTAATTTCTCAAATCGCAAAGCTGGAAGCAGAAAATTTTAACATTTTTTATGGTAATATGTTCTTAATTTTTTGATAATAGATATTTTTGCTCCCCGATGTCAGATAACAAAAAAAGTTAAAAATCCCATTTTTGAAAATTTTGTAAAGTTTTTTTGGGAATTACGAGATTTCTGTTGGCATAGGGTATCATACGATGGGTATTAATACATATATCGATTTATTTTTTATTCATTTTGCATTTGTATTACAAAATAATTCAAATATATCTGTGGGTCCACTTGAAAATAAAAAAATGCCGACAGAGTTGATTATTATAAAAACCAGTACCCTGGACGCTACTATTCACAGTTGGAAGATATGTTATACGTATTCTATAAATAATTAAGACAGTTGTCATACAGTTGCACGATTGAATGCGCTTTTATGCCCTTTGTTTACGTAACTACCTTGAATATAGTGATTTACAATAATATTGGATAGACAGTTCAATACATCCCTTACTATTCATTTATATTTCTTTTATTTACAGGTAATAAGTGCAAATCATCATTATAATTTCCATCATCAAAAATTATGATATGTATGCATTGCCGACATTGCTCATTTTACCTTTTATATAACGATTGGTGGATATTAAATTTGAGGCTCAGTTAAAAATGTGGCAGCTGAAAAGAAAATGATCATTTAAAGCTATTCGCTTATATATTTCAAAAATGGTTGCAATAGAGATCATTTAATCAGTTGCTAAATAACCTTCATGATATGCAGCTACAAATCAAGCTCCTGAGGGACTAAGGCGGTCATCATTTAAATGAATTTTAAATGCTAAATATTTTTTCAGCTTTTATTTCCTACAGATTTCAAATAAAATTTGAAAAACAGCTCATCAGGGGATACAAAAAATTATCTTTAAAATGATAAAATATGCTCTAAAAAACTTAAATATGCTCTTAAATTAACAAAATATAGCGCAAATATGCATTAAAGATAACTATATATAAAAACATGCCCTTAAAGGTGAAATATGCAAAAATATGCTCTTGCAAATCGATGCCAAAACACTTTATTTGTTCTGAAACGGGAAATATTTGAAAATATTAAAATAGAAATTTACATAATCAAAATATTTAAATAAGCATACGTTTATTCCTATTGTGATTAAAATGGTGAAATTTTGCTCACTATAATGAATTAAAAAGTCTTCTCGTGAAACAAAATCCCATGAAAAAAAGTTATTTCTTTTTTTTAAAAAAAAAGCTCAAAAAACATTTCTCGGTGGACTCTAACGAGTAGGCATCAAGCTAACTTGACGGACGGATAGACGGACATCGTTAAATCGAGACAGAAACTAATTTAAGCGGTATATATAGTAATGTATTTATGTATGCATTTTGTACTCTGCACACTATCAGCAACGACAAAATAAAAGAGCATCAGATATATATATATATATATATCAGATATATATATATATATATATATATATATATATATATCTGATGCTCTTTTATATATATATATATATATATATCTGATGCTCTTTTATTTTGTCGTTGCTGATAGTGTGCAGAGTACAAAATGCATACATATATATATATATATATATACATATATACATATACAAAATGCACTGTAAAAAATTTTTGGCAATACATTTCTTCAATATTAATGTTTTAATATAAAGTTGGAAAAATGTGAATGTATATAGAAAGTAAAAACGCATTAAAAACTATAATTTATATAATAAAGTATTACTAACCAACTTCTCTTTGAGTGCATTTTTTTCACTCTCCCTAATACAATACATTTTTAGTCATCGACATCCTTAATGTATGAATACTTTTAAGTATAATTATATTATAATCCTACCACCTATGATGATTTAGGATATAACAACTCCTATAGCAACTCAGATAATACTAGGCTACCCAATAAGTTTCTGTTTTTGGAGTCAATTTTGAAATAATGTCTTATTAAATAAAATTAAACAATTTTTACAATTTTAGTTAAAGATGATTAAATTTTAAAGTCTTAGAAAGCTCAAAATATTTATCAAAATAAAACTAGATATTCATATTCTACAAAGTTTCTCAATATATAATCATATGTAAAATTTGTATTTTTCTCAACTCCCATATGCACGGAATGCATGTGCCTTTTTAGAAATTTAATATTAATGAATATACGTAATATATATATATATTTTTTTTTTTTTTTTTGTTTTTTTATTTCACATAATTTCATATGCACAAGTTTAGAGAAGCAAATACCTGGTTGTCTTAAAAAGTTCATTATTAACACACACTAAAAATCACAACACAATTTATTTAAATATGCAATTTAAAGTTTTACAAAATTCTTGTACAACAATAACAACTGTAGAAACAAGATGGAGAAATAACCCAGTGAAGTGAAATTAAAGTAGATGAAATTTAAATTATTCTAGTTAAACTTAAAAAGTTCAAAGGCAGGGAATATATTCTAAGACAAATAATATGTATAAGAGATTGTTATGAAATATTAGGGGAACTTGGGCTGTAATGCTATCATAGAGAAGTCAGAGATCATGTTAAATGGGGAAGTTCAAATGGGAAGTGGTGATTTTTGGATTGAGGTCTTTAGTTTGTGTTTTTTAAAACATATAATAGAATTTCATGGTACTACTTAAGGCACAATTTTTGTATTGAAACTGTAGTCTACTCAGTTTTTCCTCATGTATTTTACACAAAAAAAAAAAAAAAAATGTCACGAATCACCAAATATATTGGTAAGTAATTCACTCAAAAACTTTTTTTTAAATTTTCAGTTCTCAACAAAATCATTACATCGATTACTAGAAACTGTAAAAAATAAAAACAGAAAAATTCTTAAATTAAAAAACTAATCAAATCAATCAAGCAGATGATTAAATAAATTAAAAATTTAAGTGAGAAATGAAATTTTACTTAAATTTTATTATTATTTTATATTTACTTGAATATATTTATTAAATTTACAGGCGAAATTAAATAACTGCACTAATTGCAAAATATATATAACAATTTTTTCTGTGTGATTAAGAGAACTTTAAGAATTGAAATGGTATTTGTTTTACAGTATATAAATTAGTTAACCCAATTTTTCTTCTCTCTCAATGAAAAAAGTCCAAAAATTTATCTTAGGCCTTCGGATTTTGTTAATATTCGGCATACGTATACCCTATAGTGCCTTTGTTTTTAATTCCAAAAAAATTGTGAATTTAGTCACGATTTTACTTTTTGAAAAGTAAAAAAAAAAATCGAAAAAGTGTATAACTTTGAGCACCAACATCTCTATAAGCTGTAAATGGATTATAATGATACGAATTACATATAGAAGATGAATATGTCCTTTTTAAATGCAGTTATTTAGTTATAATACTTTTATTTAAAATGCATTTATAATATAAATGTAAATTTTAGATGCATTTTTGAAAATTGTATACCCTTTTAATTTTTGTCTACCTCTTATATTTTAAAAATTGCAATATAAATTATCCTGGGACAAAATTTTAATAGTGGACAAAATATTCCACTATTAAAATAATAAAAAATACTCCTTGTTTTTTCATACAAAAATATTTTTTTTTTTTTATATTTATTTTGTTTTTTTTCACTTTTAATTTTAATTATAGAGTTTCATAGTTTGTTATTTGTAGTATAATAGCTTTTTTTAAACACATTTGTCTTCAATATTTATCAAAAATATTTAAAATAAAAGGGGTAGACATTTCTTAAAAATTCACTGAAAATTGCATTATTTTTGTGAGTGCATTTTAGTAAAAACGTTAGTTTTGAATTATGCAATATCATTTGCAATATTTATTGTAATAAACTTTATACTGGTGTTGAAGTCAATAAAATCCAATGTATATTTAAAGAGTCATCAACACTTAAAGTTACATATCACTGAATGAGAATAACCAAGGAAAATAAATAAAAAATAAGAAATTTTGAAAAAATTAAATTTTTGTATGAAAAAACTGGTGGTAATTTCTTAAAAAATTTCAGAACAATTATTATTGCATTTTGTAGTAAAGTTTGCTTTTAAGCATATTAAAACAAAAAACGAATCGGTAGAAATTTGCCAAAAATGCATTGCAAAACTGCAATTGTATTATGAGTGGATTTTTAAATAAACAATTTAGCTTTCCTTAGAATTATTAAAATCCTTTGAATTAAAATCCATCCACAACGTAAATAGATATTAACATTTAAAGTTACCTACTTTGTTGATTTTTTAACTTTTATAAAAATTTTAATCCCAATAAATTTGCCATTTTTTTTTTTTTTTTAATTGGAAAAAATAATAATGAGAAATACTAAATGGCACTATGGATTATATGTGTAACAAATATGAACAAAGTCTATGACCTCTAAAAAAAATAAACAATTTTTCAAATCTCTTGTAGAATAAACGACATATAAAATACATTTCCGTCGACTTCTTCTTTTTCTTTCCTTAAACAAAAAACTGTTTAAAAAATACAAACAAAAGATATGAGGACATATTGTATTATACATTTAACGCTCACTTATTACATTATTTATTAAATTGTGTTAAAAAATTACAAGAAAAAAAGTATCAAGGGGCCAGTAGAAAAAGCGAGAAATAAAACTACAATCTTTACTAACTACATACTCGTACACAACGGAACAAAGGTAAAATGACTATAAATATAAGGCCACAAACAATGTGTTGAATTTGCAGCAAGAAAACTGCAATACAAATATAAGTTGAGAAAAATGGGAAAATAATAAACAATAAGTTACAGAGCAAACAATACCCAAACGATAAATGGTATTTTCTTACATTTTCCGGTATAAATAGTAAAATATCTAGCAAGAGCAAATGATATACGAATACAACAACTAAGATATGAATACACATAATAAAGCCAGAGAAGAAGCATTAGGAATGAAAAAAAAAATATAAATAAATAATAAAATTTTCTTTTACACCACAATGCCAATGTTACAGCCGTGGCATCATCACCTTCATCTTATACTTCCTAGTTATTTTTCTAATGGCATTTAACTGCTCATTGTTAGAAATCTGCCATACAGTCTGAATATGATTAATTGCAAGTCAATTGATATTTTATTAGTTTTGAAAACCCATAAATTGCATTTAAATACCATAAGAAAAATAAATAAAAAAAATAACAATGAAATCATAGAAATTTCTAAATACAATTTTCAAGGAAACAAACCAAAAGTCATGCTGCAAATGTAATAATTGTTAAACAATTAAACCGGAAGCTAAATGAAAATCTAAAAGAAATTTGATTTGTTTTGCTTCTATTAAAAGCAGTATAAGAAGACAAAATGGTCATTTATTATAGTATTAAGAATCATATCAGAAATTTAAGATCCTATTTAGAGGGATATTTGAAAAGGCAAACTGTCAAAGATTTTAATTCTCTAGAATGCTAATAAAAAGTGGGAAATATTATTTGTTGTTTGACAGATTATTGTTAAAGAAACAAACAATAAAATATATTTTATTTTATAAGGAAATTTTTGAAAATATACAGAATTTCAAGGATAATAAATATTCTTTAATTTTACGACAGGAAATAGTTCCTTTTAAAATTTGTCAAATCTTATAATCTGAAATTTGGTAAGGATTTGATCATTGTGCTACTGTACTGGAACTAATGGTTTTATATTTGACAAATTACACAGTGCAGCAAGTAAAAAATGCCTCAATAATTCCAACGAAAAATGAAAGTTTCTAACAAAAAAAGTAGTATAACAAGACCTCTAAGGGGGCTTTCAAACACAGAAAAAAATATTAGCTTATATAATTCAATTAACACAGTTTTTTCATTTACTTATTTAATATATTCAAACACAAATAAAAATAAAATACATAGCAAAATTAAAATTCAAGTAAGATTTTTTTCTTATTTAAATTTTTAATTGATTTATTTAATAAATTTTCTTATTTGAAAAATTTTTCTGCTTTTCATTTCGGTGCAAATTTGAACAATTTTTAATTGAATGAATTATTTTCGTTATTAGTGGCTTCTTTCTTGTAAAGTTAGTTTGAATTTCGGTTTTGATAATTTCAAAGCCCTTTTGACAATATAATTTGAAATAGAAAACATTTAAATTATTTATTCCAAATGTTAGTATATAGTTTTGTTCTTTTATAGAGTACCACCATTATTATACTAGATTTTTTGTTAGATTCCACACCCTTTTTACGCCCAGTTTTGTCATAATATTATTTATTTGATTTAACTTGATGTTATGTGTAAACAGAGCCGATTAAAATTAAACATAGCACATATACATATCCCTGAAGGAAGTACTGACCCACTTTTAAAAAGGACTTGTTTTGCTTCTCGGAACAGTGGTGTAAAGAAAGTGTCAAAATTCATATATATATATATATATATATATATATTTATATATATAGTATTTATATATATATATATATATATATATATATATATTTATATATATATATATATATATATATATATATATATAAAATAAAGATTACTTAAGTGAATAAATAAAGTGAATAATGTGACTATGCAAACAGTCTTATTACAAGAAGTGGCTGTAAAAGGGGAGGGATACTAAATAGAAATCTTACATAATATTTTGAAAAAGCTATACATTACATTACATTATATTACATTACATTATATTATATTACATTACATCACATTACATTACATTACATAAAATAATAATTACCCATAAATACTTAGAAAATTACTGATTTAAATGTTTTTTTTATTTCCCCAAAAAGTGAGAGAAGTGCTACAAGTTATCCGAAGTTTAGGGGTCCATAAAATCGAATTCGAACTATTAACCTAAAAGCATACCTTCATTTTACGTTGGAATTTTTGAGGCAATATACAAAGACTTAAAATTTTTCACATACTGTTATAGACAGTGTGAGATTCAAGCACTTACTGACGATTTAATCGTACTGCTTTGGGTTTTCAAGTATGCAAGTAGTTTTCTATAATTTGAGCATATTTTAACATATTCAGTTTTGCTGCTGCCATGCATATTCGCATAAATTCTGGTAAGTATTTTTCGTACCACACACAGAAAAAAATTTAGAGTAAAAATCCATAAAGGTTGACAATTTATGTGCAGAGAAAAAAAATAATTTCCGCATAATCACTACAGCAGTATTATGTTCTCATAGTTAATTTTATATATTTGAATAATACTGTGTTCATGATAAAAACGTTTCTGTTTAAATTTAATAATTTAATGGTTAACGTCAGTCAATATTTTATTATGTATGACAAGAAAAATATTACATTTGGAGAGTACTTTTGAAGAAACAAAATTTTATAAATATGCAGAAATTTATTCATTTCTATAAACATTAAATGCCGACTATATATATTTGTTTTTAAGCCATATTTTGTTTCGTACAGCTGCTACATTCTTGCTATTGGAAATGCTATGTTTTCCTAAAAACAAAGATTTTAGACCATGTTTTGTTTTTCACAACTATAGAGTGTTTGTTTTTAAAACATATTTTTTTCTCCATATCTATTGGATACGCAATTTGTGTATCAGTTCAGACTTTTGTCAGTAAGCAATCAACTATTTGTGAAGAATAAGTGTTAGTGTATTTATTAAATACTCACAAATAAAATATTGAACATTTGTCAAAGTAAATTTAATAAATGCAAATAAAAAGGTGACTTTATACGATATTAAAAATCCAGATAATCAATAACATAATTCTGTTAATTCCTTTTGCATTCAAATCTCTTTATAGTTACTTTAAGGTTTTAAATATACCATCGTTAGAATCGATATAAATACTTATATGTAAGTAATTAGTATGTAATATTTATATTTATTTTCTCTACTTTTTCTTTTTTAAAATGTGTAATGAACTTAATAAAAAATTAATAAAAGTACTAATTTATTTATACATTTTATTTTAATAAATTTAGTAAAAAAAGCGTATAGCTCTTGGTCATATTATGACAAAATAGGATTATATTATGATACATTCAAATTATAATATGAAAAAATGCGACTATAATATGATAAGACGAAAACATGATATGATTTGAGGGAATTATAATATGATAAAGCTTATTAATAATATGATAAAATGAAACTAAAATAATGTGATATTATAAATATGATAAAAATGCAATGTTATATTATCGGACATAGTGTGATAAAATAAGTTCATAATAATATAAAATCATTTGTCATTAAATGATAAAACCGGACAAAAATTAATAAGATGGAATGGATTTACAATAATTCTAATTTTTAACTGTAATTATATATTCCAATCATAATATGCGGTCACACCAACCATATTTTTATTGCCAGCATTAGCTTTTGGCACCGTTCGTTTGCAGCTTCTGAACATTCAAAATCGAATACATAACAAGGTTCAAACACTTGTAGATTGGTGATCTAGTATAAAGTATATTTTAAGCATAGTGTTCAAAGTTCTAGATCCCTCCAGAAGTGAGTGGTGGTATGATGTTAGAATTTACATGGAGAAATCTAAGATGAACTAATGTGTTAGAACCGGCATGTCCTCTGATGATCTTTAGGCAAGTATCTCATTTTGTCTTCCAAATGAATGCAATTTATTTCAGGCTGAAATATTTGCTATCCATGAAACAAAGATCTAAGTTACTATATGATAGAAATATTGGAGGGGATATTGGCGGGTATATTGGATTTTTTATTGGTAGTCCATCGACACTTCTGTCACTCAATAAAAATTACATTTGTGAAAAGAAAAGGATAATGAAATCGATATTCGTACTTGTATCAATTATATTTAAAAAATCATATTTTCCACTTTTATAATTTTTTATTTAAAATCCTCCCTAAAGTGCTGACAACAACATACAAAAATTTAATATGGGTCCATAGGGGATGATGAGCAAATTAATATTTGGTAAAGAAAAATCATTTATTTTAGTAACAATTTCTAATGTTTTTTGAACAACACAATTTTCATATGTATAAAAGAACGTTTGAAACTTTGGCTTATTATTAGCCATTCTATTTTATTAATTTGAAAAATGGTACAAAATAAATTTATCTTGAGGGAATAATACAAATAACTTACAAAAAATAATACTTGAAACCAGGATTATCGTTGAGAAAAAAATAGAAATATTTTGACAATAAATCGGTGATTTCTAACTGACTGTTTTGATTGATGAAGAATATCTGAGTTGCTCCAAGGAATATATGTATGAGTTTCTGTTGTAGTTCTGCGAAATCCTAAAATTTCTCGATTTTTTTACCTATTAATATTTTTAAATACTTTAGAAATCATAAAAGTATGTATCTTTAAACAACAGTATCTCAAAAGCTACTTAACAGATTAAGGCAATTAAATTATATTGTTGTTATCATCAACTAATATATATTTGGAACATTGTTCAAATTTTGGCATTTAATGCAATTGCATTTTTTAGATCCAATTTTTGTTGAATATACCACCTTACATTTATAGTTTTTTAGCATTTGTTGCAAATATGGCATTTTTTCATTGCAATGAAAATTCAAACTTTTTAAGATACACTCATTTATTGTGTACGATATTGATTTTAGAAAAACCTATTCAGGTATTTTCATACACAAAACAAAAATATATTAAAAAATGTAAAATCATTACTGAAAAAATAGTTTGTTTTACTAAATTTTTACATAATCCCCTTAATGAACACTTTAAAGAAAAATTATAAAAGTGAAAGAAATTTTTTTTAAATATCCTTGATGCACGGACAAATATTGGTTTCATTATCCTTTTCTTTTCAAATTGGTGCTTTTACAAAAATTATTAAAATATAGATTTATTAGGCATCATTTTGAGCCAATATTGTTTAAATCGGTCAAATAAGACCGACACTTGAAATTTAATTCCAAAGCTATATGGAATTAAATTTCAAGTGTTGAAAAAAGTTTTCTGAAAAAACTGAACTTTAAACCGATAAAAACCAAACTACAAAGAATATAAAATTTTTTAAGAAAATAAATCTTGAATTTCATTGAAATTGGAGATGGTAAAGTTCATATGTTGTTTGAAAATTATTGTTTTCTACCTATGATGAAAATAAGTAAAATAGAGTCTTATTTAAAATATAATCCATAGATTAACCTTTATGTGAAACTTAAAAAAAAGCTCAATTGAAAAAAATTACTTAAGCGCACTTGTTAGAATTGCTTTTGTTTTCAATGAAATTTTTTACTAGCACATTCTGAAACTTAAGATTTTTTCAAAACCAAACGAATTTTATATGTTATTCTATAATATAGTCGTTCAATTTTATTATATAACAAAATATGCAAAGGAAATTTTTTTTCATCGACAGGCCTTATTAAAATTGAAATTTATTAAAATTTATCTTATTTAATATCTTTTAATTCTCTTTGATAGCTTCAAGACATTTTATAAGAATGCATCAGATTTATATTAATGATTTTAGTGTGATTTAAACGTAATCTTGAGATTGATATCGTTCAGTTTATAGTGCAATTCGAATCTATATTAATTATAGGTTTATCCACACATTACACAGAGGGTCTTTCTCTCACAGTTTTCCGTCAGAAAGTCCAATTTTAAAAGTTCGAATTTTGCAAAACTAAATATCGCATTCAATAGCTAGTAATGTGCTGAGCTTTACCCCAAACTTTTTTTTTAGTTTTTTTGTTTTTGCTTTTGATATGACATTTGCTGAACTACATAGTTGAGCGCCTTTAAATTCAAAGTTCATTCAAATATTATTTTTTTTTTTTTTAATTAATAGAATATAGCATCAACTATAATTTCCCTTATTTTATAAATTACTGATATCTTAAAATACAGAATTATATATTTTTAATGTCCGTTAATTAATTAGACAAATGATAAATGTTTTCTTTAAAATGAATAATATCTTTACTAAAAGAAATATGTAAATTTAAAGTTTCAAGATGAATAATTCGTATAAGACATAGGTTGGAGAATATAAATTCATATGCATGCTGCAGCCAGATTTCCAAGGACTAAAAATATAATACGAGTAAAATTGTTCTACCTTAGCTTTACAAAAACATATGTAATTTTTAATGAAATTTGTGTACATATTTATACACAGAATATTTCTAAAGACTATTTAATATTGCAAAAATAATAAAAGCACTAACATCATGTAAATGGTCATTTGAATTTTTATAATTAGCACTTCTAAAAGTTACTACACAAGATTTGTATAAGATTGTTTCTATAGTGCAATGAGTTGAAATAATTTACAGCCAAATTTGATCTCAATACTACCATATATTGATAGTCACAATATCTGGCATCTTAATTTTCACTTTAGTTAAAACAGTAAAAATGTACATATATCGATAAAGCATATTTATCACGATTTTTATGAAATTCACTTGAGTTCTCAAATTTCATTAAGAGATGTTGCAAATTGTAAACTATAGTTTGATCAGAATGTTTACATTAATAATAGTTGGACGAAAGGACTAACGGACACCGCTGAATTGGTTCAGTAAATAATTTAGTGACAAATTAAACTTTTGAAGCTGACTAAATAACATCGCTGTTGCGCGTTATATGCATTATTGAAAATGCCATGAAACTGTGCACACTGATGCAAGTTATTTTTAAAAAAATCTTAGTATATCTTTACTTTTTATTTCGGTTTTTCAAATGTGGCATATAATTTTTTCAACATTTTTAAGAAGCTGAAATCTTTTCCTTTTCAATGATACCAATACCTTATTTTAAAAACATACGGTTTAGTTAATGTCGCAAAACTCACATTTTTTTAATGTGCATTGTAGAAATTTTAACTAGAAGGAAAGAATGGAACGTAAATGCATTAAACATTGCGTTTAGGTTTCAACGAAATCTAAATGGATAAGACCCCATAAATACTGACGAAGTATGCAGTGGCCCAGAAAATAATATTACATTCTGCTGGTATCTAATTATAGTTCGAAAAAGATACCGTCAAACAGAGACAACAGGGTAATTTATGATTGCAAACTTGTTTAGATTGGACTCATGGGTTAGCTGGGATCAATAGGTTTTATAATGCTTTCAATGTTCTTTTATGCCAATTTGGTAAAATAACTGAAGATATAGATATATCATTTTTCAGACAACTCAATTCAACTTGTTGGCAATATAATATCAACATCTAATTGCTATTATTTAAAACTACCCACAAACTCAAAAAATAATAATAATTCTCAATACACCCCACAATATCTCATAAAATACTTCATTAGAACCTCGTCTAAACATTCAGTGACCAAACCTTAAAAAAATGTAATAAAAATTTTATTTGTCCAGTCTTTAATTAAAACGCTTGCTTGTTTGCATTCCAGTTACGAAAAAAGTACAGCAACAATTAACGCCACACTACAGCAACACACAGCACAGCTTAATTTTCAGAATAAACACTAACAAAAGATTTGCTTTATGTTGTAGAATGTGTCAGTAAATGTTGTTTGTTTTTTGATTTGTTGTTCCGTACTCATGTATACAACAAGCATTATAATGTGTAATTGCGGTAGTTCTATTCTTGTATTTGTTAGAAAGCAGAACTTTTCTTTAATAGTTTTTAAAGTTTTTGTTCTTTTTAACTTTATTACAACATACACATCTGGCTAAGTAAAATTGGTGCTGGACAGTGGGGCCAGTCTCGTGCATTAACACGAGATAAGCAACAGGGTGTCAAAGTTGACCAAAGTTGATTTTAAAGAACTTTATATTTCCGTAAAAACATACTTACTCATCTGAGTTATCACTTACCGTTAAAAGGATATTTACACTTGAATTTTAAATTTTTGGTTTTTTGCCTCGATTATATTTCCAAAATAAGGTGATAAAAGAAAATATTTTTTTTTTTTTTTTTTTTTTGATTATCTGAATTCGTCTAGCCGTGAAAAATGTTCAAAGTCAGCACTCTGAAATTGGTATGAAAAAGGAATTTTTTTTTTACCAAAAATGTAGTAAATGTTTTTCATAAATGGTTAAAAAGGAAATTCTAAATCGACCTACCCTACCCTACTCTAAATCCACCATTGGTCGAAAATGGTGAATTTTAGAAAAAAAAAATTATGTTTATGATAAATAAAAAAATTACATGCGAGTTTTTTTTAATTTATTAATGCTGCTTATACAAAAAAAAAATATCTAGACCATCTTGGTACTGAACTGCTTCCTGCCCGGCCAAAAACGAAAGTAGGTGTATAAGTTTTTTGAAAAAAGCTAACTTTTAAACAACGTTTTTTAATTGCATAAAAGAGCATTTTAGCATTACATTTTTATCACTATTTCTTATGTATTACATGAAATAAATATCAGTCTTTCACTCCTCTGAAAACCGTCTTAAAAGCCTTAGCTATTTTGGAGCCTTTTGTTTTGAAATATAAAAGGAAAAAATTGTTTTAATAAAAAAAATTTGAGGAAAAAGGTAAAGAATTGTACTTTATTTTTGTAAAAACATTTTGCACGGCTAGATGAATTGAGAAGACATTTTTTCGCATATTATTTTGAAATGTATCAGAAATTACAGAATGTTTTAAAAAAATTTTTCCCTCATAGACCTCAGGATTTATTCCCGAGAAACAAAATAAATCAAAAATTTAAAATTCAAGCGTAAATATCTTAAACTAACTCAGATAAGTAACCATGCCTTTCGTTTGATTTACCAAGCACTTTACAAAAATGTAAAAATCTTTGAAATCGGACTTGAATTGTGGATTTTACTATTTTCTAAAATTTTTACATACTCGAGATGGTCAAGTATTTTGGTTAATTTAAGCAATGGAAATAAAATATTTGGCGGGATTAAAAGTTTATTTCTCTGAAAGAAATTTGGACGGACATAGTAAGCTCATCATTTTATAATGACTCTTAATAATTACATGATATTTGGTATTATCGTATTAGCAGGACCTATATAGGGACAGCAGGCGGAAAGTAATGTGTGACAAGATGGGCCACAAATTACGTTTGATTGATTAAAATCCTATAAAAAAACTTCCCTCCCTTAAAGGCAACGGCACTCCTACAAAATGAGATACGTCACCTTTTACACTTTGCAGCTAATCTCGCATTATAACAGGGTGAAATCCTGACCCTACTGTTTGCAGCTTGTGTAAATAAAATACAGTTGCTTCATACCCATGTATGAATGTAAAAGATAACACACTTAACACAGTTTCCCAAAAAAAATTGTTCATACTTGAAAAAGCTAGAGCTCATACACAATAAAATTGCGAACTCAGTTTTTTCCGGAACGTAAAATTTTCTCTCGAAAGGCTTTCATAGTTTCGAAAAATAGACAATTAAAAAAATATAGACTATGAAAGTTAAGAATCTCTGCAATACAATGAAGGTTTTTATTTAATTATTTAATTATAAAATATATAATTAAATAATGAATGCAATATTAAAGTGTTAAATTTTCAAAATTTATTTATTTAAATAAAAGATATTATTATAAAACAGAGATTCGTAGCTTTCATTTGACGTGCATAATCTTCGTAAATATTTTATATTATTAAAAATTGCACATCTTTCAAAACTTTGAAGTCCTTTTGAGAGGAAATTTGGCATCCTGAACAAAAATTGTATAGACAGTTTTATCCATGTAACGAGTTTTTCAAGAATTATTATTGCAGACTAATATATATTTGAAAATAAACAGTAAAAGGTAACATTTTCAAAAAGATATTTTCCTAACTTTTTATACTGCAACATTTGAATAAAAAATATTATTATATTGCGGGGATTCTCAGCTTTCATCTCACATTCATATTGAGTTGATATAGTATTCGTAAATATTTTATAATTTTTTTTAATGTATATTCTTCGAAACTTTTAAGTCCTTTTAAGAGGATATTTGACGTGTGGGCTCTAGTTTCATGAATATAACAATCTTTTCATGTGTGAAAATGATAATCTCTTGGTCTAATAATTATACAATTTTTAATCTGTTTATGGAAATTTGGAATTTTTTTATTGCCAGAATGAGAATCTGCTCCTTAAAAATTATTTGGCATTGTAGGTCTGCTTATTCAAATTACAGGACTTTTTCTTTAAGATAATTTAATGAAATAATAATTAAGTATAATTCTTGCCTGAAACAGTTTAAGCATATCTCAAATCAGTAAATGCTTTTTAAATTTTTCCCATATGTTTCCACCGTGCATTAGTGTAACTAAAACAAACACAATACACTTTGTTAGGAAAATGTTTGTTATTGCTTTCCTGTCTTTTTTTAACTGCGTGCATATGAGAGAGTTTTTCGTGTTCAACCATTTAGTAAATTTTCTGTTGTTTAATTTCTTTCTGTCTTGTTTCATAATGCAGTTTTATAATCATAATTTTTTTAGTGGCAAGTTAGATTTTTACATATTTTATTTTATTATTGTAGTTCTTATAATAATGACAATATTGTTGTAGCCCAAGGCTTTATAAGAGTAAAGTTTTTTTTTAATAGAAAAAGAAAGAAAAAATGAGGAAATATTTTAAATATATTGTCGTGTTTTCCGTTGTTTTAGAACATTTTAATATTAACTAATTGCTCAAGAGTTGTTTATGAATGTGTTTATGGTCGGTCACCCAATAGCAAAATAATAGCAGCAGACACAATACCCTAAGAATAAAGACAACAATTTATACTGTCCAGCCAGCACAACATTACAAATTTACTTTAAACGCAAACAAAGTTTATGGCTGACAATAACTAACATTCTGTCATTGTCCCTCTAGAATGTATGTACAAAGTTGTAATGAATGTACAAGTAAGTGAAGTGACTGAATGAATGCAAGATTCTTGATTGAGGACAGACATCATAATTTAAAATTTCTGACAGAAATTACTTGTTTTATTGTAGTTTCTTTTCTTTTTTATTGTATTTGAAAGAATTTTTTGGGTTTTTTTTTTTTTTTGTATTGTTTTACTTTTCCTACTTACAATTTAATTTATGGCTAGAATTCAGTTTTTAATTTATTACAATAGCACTTGGCTGAGAATATTTTGTGTTGAACATGAAAATTTCAATAATTAGTTAAAAATTTTAATAATAAAAGTTGTTAGGTTTTAAGACTTCTAAGCGCTATAGTCAACAGCGACCACCTTGGGTGTGAAAATCAAATTAAAGGTAGGAATATTTATAAAAAGTTAACGGAATTCGCTGTTGATGTTGTCCCAACTTAAAATATAAAAATTGATAAAACTACATTTACCAATACATTCCAAATATAACAGTACTTATAAGATAGTAAGCTCGTATCCAGCTTTAAGAACAGAACTATAATTACAAGTCGAGCAAAGATCTCTAGGATTTTTATTCTAAAGGCAAAATTACTTTTGACACATTGCGGATAAGCAGAAAATAAGATACTAGTATTTTTCTTCTTTACCTTCAAGATGTTAGCAAAAGTTCGCATTTATGGAAATTTCTTTATCCTTTATTTTATAGTTTAGAGTAGGTTTGTTGTTGATAACATGCCATTTCTTTCCTTACCAAAGTTACTATCACAGATTTAAAATTATTTACAGAGTATCCTTGTTTTTTTTTTTTTTTTTTTTGATATATTTAAATCAATGGACTTCGGAAGTAATATTAAACACTCTTCAGGGGAACTTTTACAAAAGTGAGGAGTGACCGTTTTCTTTTCACTAAAACATATTTTAAAGTAAAGATTTTAAGGTAAATCTGTCAGTATATTGCGAGATATTTTTTTGATTTTCTGATTGAAGACAATTACCGCTTCTTTCCATATTAGATCAATATGATATTCCGGAAAATCTTTTCTTTGCATTTAAAGGAATGCGAGTCGGAAAATTAAAGCTTTTGACTTAAAATATTTCGCCCGAAAAGTTTGATTAATTTAAGCAATGGAAAGAAATTTCTGAAAGAAATTTGGACGGACATAGTAAGATAATCATATCATTTTGTAATGACTCTTAATAACTATATGATATTTGGTATTATCGAATTAGCAGGATCAGCAGAGGGGCAGCAGGCGGTATGCAATGTATGACAAAATGGGCCACATATTACATTTGATTTGATTAAAATCCATAAAACAGCTACCCTCCCTTAAGGGCAGCGGTAATGAATGGATTTTTAACGGCTCCCCTACAAAATGGGGTAGGTCTTGTCGTTATTTATAATACGTGCCTACCTGAAAGTTGGCAGGAATAAAAGATAGTCTTTGTACCTAAAAATTATTAATGCAACTCCAAAGCCTTTTCGATTGATTACCCTAATGTTCTTCATGATTAAGACTATGAAGCGATTGTGGATAACATAATGAAAAAGCAGGATGAAAGGCAGATATTCAGACAACATGTCTACACCAATGAAAATGGCTCTACACGGAGTCAACCATTATATAGAAGAAGCATTCAATAATATACGAACTATTACAATTATCCAATCCTTAAACCAGTTTCAGGTAGAATAGGAGCTTAGATCATATGCTTAGGAACAGATGAATTAGTTTTGGTTTATATGATATAAATCTCAAAGTTGATATGCCACTGAAGTATACTATCACCTCTTCTATCATAATTTATAGTCTCCCTAGGATTTTAGCCGATGAAGGACTTGAACAAGTCTATTATGCAGACGACGTCGTAAATCTCCTGAAGAGAAAAAATATAAATCAATTATGCAGAAGAGCGAAAGAGACTCTAAACACAGCACCGAAAATTTTTCAGTTAACGAAGGTCGAACATTAGGAGACCCTTCATTTCTTTTTAATGAAATTAAAATATTCAATCCGGTAAAATATTTAGATGTTATCCTGAATCGCAAAATTAAGATGGAGATAGCACTTAAAGAAAAGGGGGAAAAACACAGATGTTGGTCAATATCTTTAAATGGGGTTTTAATCAGAAAATTTAGTAAAATTAGATCTTTACTAACCTATAAGAATTTTGACGTAAAAATTCTACAAAAAGTTCAAAGAACGTGTTGCCTGGAAATAAGCACTGCGATGTTCTATTTGTCCAGTAGAAAGAAACCGGGACCACATATCATATCACCAATATATACCTGAGGCTCTGGGTGGATATACGTACAATATGGAAATACACAGGATACCTAATGTAACTATTGCGGGCAACTGTATTTCACTGATACAGGATTGTCATTCCTGGCCAGTGTTGCCAGTTTAGCCTTTTTAAAGCTAAGTATAGCTTTTTTATTTTGCTTTTATCCTCAAAATTTTCGTTTTAATTTCTGGCTTTTTTTAGCCTTTTCTGATTCTTAAGACAGGCTTGCAAAGGCTAAAATATTACTATTTCATCAAAGAATAAGATAATTTCTTATTTGTTATTACTAATTTTATTTTTACAGAATCATCCATTTATGCATTTTTGTGCATTTCTTCGTATAAAAACATTGAGGTTATTTATATCTAATAAAAAATTTCACTCGCAACGCTTCATTCTCCAAATTAAAAGTGCTTTAACAAATTTTGTTGCGTTACTAAAATGATTAATATAATTTTTTTTTTAATATACTTCACTAAAACTAGAAAATATTTATAAAGATAATTGAAAAAAATCTTGGTAAAGGAAAAAACTATCCAAAAATTTGAAAATGCTTAACGCAAAAGGAATTATAGTTCGAAAGTGACGAAAAACCTTTTGGTAATTTTTTATATGAAATATAAACCAATTTTTTATGGGTGTTATTTACAAATTTATTACAATTTCTTTAGAAAAATATCAAAAACTAATGGTAACGATAAAAAATTAAATTTTTAATTTTTTTTTTCAAAATTTTAACTATTTCTGGCTTTATTTTTTGGTGTATCTAGTCTTTTTTGACCTTTTTTAAAGTTCAATTTAATTTAATTCAATTGACACTGATCCTGGCCTAAGGAAACGTTGACTCAGGTGTCCGTGGGGTTTAGTTTCTGCTTCATGCTATATTGCCAATTAGAAGAGTAGCATCCATCATTCAGACTAAAAGAAAGCAATTAACGAATTCTCGTATTGAGTCCACATTATTTGGGTACCTGTTCACCATGGAGTAGTTGGAAATTAAGAGCAGATTAATTTGGAAACCAAACCAGAGATCTACGGGAAATAAACTTAGAAACCCAAAGTCTTTTGAGGCAATAAAAATCGTGTTAAAAGAGTGGCCTAAAATGGGTCATAGAACACTGTGGAATTGTGATACAGTAAGAAGAATAATCAAAATAATATGCGGCGACCCAGATGTGGAAATTACTATGAGTTTGTTAAGACTGATTAAAACAGATCTAAGCAAGACGATGAGCGGCCGCATGGTTTCGGCAAAGGGCAACTAATGACGAGCATATAAAAAAGAAAACGAAACGATTGAACACTTTTTATATCACTGTCCAGCATTATTTATTTTGATGGAAGAGCGCGCAACAAGCCGATGCTTTGGCTTAAATGTATGCCGGTATAACATGATATTGTTTTGGTACCCTCTCCTCAACCTACCTACTATGATAAATTTTGTCGCAGTAATTCAGCTGATAAAAAAAAATGCATTCCTGAGTACATCATAAATTAGCTTTAAAAATTTAAAATACACCATCAAAATTTCAAGATTCGTAAGAAACTGCTTTTGGGTAGGTTCTTGTATAAATGTGTTTCTAATTCTGTTATTCTTTTGTTTATTTTTTCTTTCTAAACTTTCTTGCAAATTAGAAGAAACAGTCTTTTCAACCGTATGCATTTGGTTTGTTTTGGTAAAATATTAATAGCAAATTTTTGAAAAAGCTTCTAGAAAAAATAAAATTTATACAAAACTTTTCGAATTCAGCTGCAATTTATTACAATTTTTCCTACAAAAGCCTGTTGATTGATGAAATAATTTTTTTGTTGTGAATATAACCAAATTCAATATTTTAAATTTGGATGACAACTTTAGAACTCATTCGAATATCCTCATAAAATAAAAAGCAAGTAAAAAATATAAAAAAAAAAAATATTTTATCTTATATATGAAGAATTTTTTAATAAAGTTTAGAAAATGCTTAATAACTTTCAGAACTTTAAGCAATTTTATATAGGGATATATCGTTTTATTTTAAACAAAATAACACTTCAAACTTTGTAAATAAATATGTGTAGTATTTAAAGAAAAAAATCATAAAAATTTAAATCTAAGTCAAAATGTAAAAAAAAGGAAAATAAATTTAAAAGTGGTGAATAATTCATTATATAATTTGAGTGTATGTAGAAGATTGTAATATTGTTAAAAATTGTATCCTTCTGCTTTCAAAATCAATTTAAGAATCTTAAATTAACTTAAAATTTATGAAGCTACGAGATCTGTAGCGCAGGAACTACCTTCAAATGATTTTTTTGAATTATCTCGAAATTTAGGATCAGTTTCGATATTTTTTTAAATTGTTGTTTGATGTCCTCAAGAAATTCTACAACTCACATTAGATAGTTTTAGGAGTGAAAATAAAAAGCGCCATTTTGTAACAGCGTGTACTTATGCGATTTATTTGACTTTAGGAAAACTTTCATTTATTATTCATTTTTAATTGTTATTAATTTTCTTTTAGTTTTAATACTGAAACTGACTGTTTCCTATCAATTAAACTCTCTGATAATATCATAAAACTCCCAAAACTTCACCTGCCTATTTTAATTCCCATACCACACACAATATATTTTAAACCTATCTCATTCACAGTTTCTTCTCGAAAAAACTCTCTCTAATCCAATGATCTCACAACAAAATATCATAATTTTTCTATCAATCAAATTTCCATAAATTTGACATGCTTAGATTGATGAACTAATAATTACCTTTATTATAATTAAGTAAACGAATGTAAACAAAATACAAACAATAACACTTAAATGTACGGTTTAAGCTTCTTAAGAAAATCACCTGCCAGTCTAAAGGAAAAAAAATTTCAATCAAAATAATAGATAATAATAACAATAGACCTTATTAAATTCATTGATTAAATTAACATGGATATGATAGAATGAATGCAGCCAGAGAGAAGAGATGAGATCGAATCAAAAATTAAAAGACGATCAAAATTTAAGGGTTTATTACAATAAAAGGCGCCAATACAAATTGTCTTCTAGTGAAACGATTGTTAAAGGAGCGTTATAAAAAAACTGGGCAGTACACATGCAGCACTAATAAACTCTACACTTTCTTAGGAAAGTAGCAAAGATTTAATTAAAACCACCAAAATACATATAATCTTTTGTATTCAGCTATTGACTGTAAATATCAAAAATTTACTAATTTCTTTTCTTCCAACTATTAAGAAGGTTTTGTTGATTTCTTTTCTTTCCCTTTTTAATGGATGGTGTCTTTTTTTTAAGAAGCTTATGCATCAATTAGATATATATATATATATATATATATATATATATATATATATAATTTTCTGAAAAACAAACCACACAAGCCAGCATGAAATTATCATGATTTTTACCATCATCAATTTAAGATAACGCATCAGTGTTTACATGTTTGTATTCATTTGCTGCATGCAACGCATTCTCTGTAAACTTCAACAAAACGCTTCTTCTTTAACTGCATGAAGCAAGACAACAAGCTTAACAATCTTCCAGCCAGTTTATAAACAATATTTTTTTTTTCTTACTTACTTGTGTCATAAATTATAATTTTTTATATTTTTCACTTTAGTCGGCTGGAGTAGATTTTAAATTCACCTTCTACTTCTATTATTTACTTATTTACCAAAAGGCTGCAACTACCATATACCTAAGTGCGAGTGTGCGTGTATGTACGTATGTATAACATGGTCAGGACAGTTACAGCATTTCGTTTAGAACATGTCTTTAAGCGACAGGCATCTACAAGTTGCACTTGACTACCGATTACAATCAATCTTATGAAATTTAATGGAAAACAAGAAATGAAGGGAAACGAAACACATACATAACATATTCTTTATATTGAAAAACATATTAACCATAAAATCTTTAAGTCATGTAAATTATAGAATCTTGTTAGAATTTGCTTACAATTATGTTTTTATTTGTTGTTTTAGTTGTTTGGTTTATTATGCATTAGTCGAAGTTGTAGAAAAGATATAAAGAGCGAGATACTTGACGTTGCAACAAGGCATAAGTCAAAGATCTTTTCAAGTTACAAAATGTTGAAAATAAATGATATTTAGTTAAATGAATAGTTTTGGTTTTTGATATTTTACAGACACGCTATGGGCGATAGAAAACGAAATGATAATAAGGAGGATCTTAATAACAAATAATTCTCCTAATAGATTAAAATAAATTTCTTAACCCTTTGTGATACGTTTCAGACTTTAAAGCTATTCTTTTTTTGTATTTTCACCTATTACTTACATAATTTACATCATATTACATTTATTGACATTACTTACATTAAATTTTCGTGAGGTATAATATGTAGAATTATGTCTAAATATCCAAAAGTTAACATAAAATGTTAAAATAGTTAGTTCCATTTATAATTTAATATATTACTTACATAACATCGACTTTAAGTAAAAAATGTAAAATCTTTCGAAAATTCTTAACACTATGCAAAGAATTTCGAAAATCAATAATAAATTTACTAAATAGCTAAAATACTTCTACATTAGCTTTCTTATATTGTTCGCATTATATAATGTGTATCTTTTAGCTGATATATTTAAATCTGACTTGGATATTTACTTACGCTATATCAACAATAGATTAATAATGCAAAGCCTCTAAATAAATACACCAAGTATCTCTAAATATACTTATGAACTGCATTACATTTTTTACTTTAAAAGATAAAGTTGTTTTAAATTATTTTTTACACTATGTCAATAATATGTAAATCACATAACAGTATCCTGTAAATTACCAGAAAAATTGAAATGTTGTAAAATTATGTTTTATATTGTTTACATCATCAGCAATAGGTTAAAATATAAAACATGTTACCGTATCTTTTGAAACAAAACTAAAATGCATAAAATTATGTAAATAATTGTCTACATAATATCAGCAATAGGTAAACAATATAAATTCTGGCATAAAGTTCAATAGCAACTTTGTTTACAATTGTTTGCTTTATCTACATTGTTTTAAAATAATTTTAAATGTACAAGAAATATAAATAATTCCCATAATAACAATTTAAAATATTATTAAATATCTAAAATGCTCCTATTGTTTATTCGATGCATTTTTTACATCATGTCGAGAAAAGTTAAAATGTGTAAAATTTGCTAAAAGCTCTAAAATATAAATACAAACTTTTGTCAGTTCAAACTATGATAATGAAGGGTAAGCAATGGAAATTCTACCAAAAACTTACCATCTTTCAGAAAAACTGCTTTATTTTTACACTGTTTAGATCAGGACAATAGTAGGTAAACAATGTAATGTCGACCAAAAATGAATAAACAAACATAATTTCCAAAATCTTTTGTATCGAGCAAACAATACGTAATGCATGTAAAGTCAAAATATCAAAAAATTTTAACTGTTTACATTATATCGAAAATATGTAAATAACTCTATATTACCTAAAAACTCTTAAAATACTGGTAACTGAAATGTTAGCATTATCAAAACCATATTAACAATATATAAAATAGGACTAAATTTTTAAAAGTCAACATATTCGCTTCAAATAACGTCAATTAAAGTGATGACATCATCTAAAATGGAGTAAAGAAAAAATAGTCATAAAATCACCGAAAAACTATTTTATTTTTTTTAATTTTCTCTAAAATATAAAAAGTAACATAAGAATCAAATGCTTTTAATTTTAAAATTTACAGTAAGTAAACAATATGTAAATGCCAACAAAAAATAAACAATGTAAAATTCAACAAAAAACTCACCTTTCTGAAAAAAAATTTACTGTAATTTTTTTTACGTTACTTACCACAATAGGTAAAATATGTAAAGCTTTACTTTAATGTAGAAGGAAATTTTAAATTAATTTTAAATGTTTTTATTATGTCAAACAACTTAACATTACCCAAAAATTCTTAAAATACTATTAACTGAAATGTTAACATCATCTACACCATGTCAACAATATATAAAATAAAATTAAAATTTTCAAAAGTCAAAATATTCGCTTCAAGAAACTTCAGTTGTAATTATTGCAATCATGTAAAGTGGGGTAAAGAATTTTGAATTTTTTAGAAGATCATAAAATTACCAAAAAAAACTATTTTCTTTTATTTTTATACATTGCTTACATCAACAGATCAAATGTGAAACTTTTTACTAAAATAGAAAAAAGTAATATAAAAATAAAATACTTTTAATTTTAAAATTTACATTAAGTCACCAATGTATGTAAATAGAGTAAAATTAAAGAAAATTATTCGAAGGAATTAAATTTGATTCAAATATATAATTTACTTAATGTAAATAGTAGGGAAAATATGAATAATTTCGCTTAAATTTAAAACAGTTTAAACCAAATAAATTTGAAATAAATACATTATTTGCATCGTGTTAACAATAGGCAAGACTTGACTAAATTTATATAAATATAGAGGAGAATACAAATAAGTATGAAATATTTTCACTTAAATGGTCAAAAAGTAATATAAAAATAAAATGTTTTATATTTTGACAATTTACACAATGTCAACAATATTAAAATAGTGTAAAATCCACATAAGATATAAGAAAATTATTCGATTGAAATAAATATGAATTAAATACAAGATTTATTTAATATTAAAATATGTAAAATTTTGCTTAAATTAAATTTTTTATATACCTGATGTCAACAATAGGAAAGGCAGTAAAATTTTACCTGAATACAGAAGAGAATAGAAATGAATATAGAGTATTTTTTTATATTCTGACAATAATGTGTTTACGAAATGTAGACATTGTGTGAAAAAGAGTAAAATACATTTATACAATTTTGACATACTATTTATATTATGTCAAAAATATGTTATTTAAAAATTATCAAGAATTTTCAAAATTATGAAAAACTATTTTCTTTTATTTTTTACATTGTTTTCATCATGACAACAACGGGTTAAATATGTAAAGTAACATTAAACAGTAAAATACTTTTTTAAATTTAATAATTTACACTATTTAAGTAATATTCCAAATATAGCATATTTGCATAAAATATAAGCAAATTATTTAAAAAAAAAAATAAATTTAAACTAAATACAGTTTACATGAGTTAAACAATTGGTAAAATTTATCAAATTATTATTAAATATAGACAAAACTATGAAAAATTTCAAAATATATAGCAAATTAAAAAAAAAAAAATACTTAAAACGCTTGCGGAAACTCAAAATTTATTTTTCCGTTTTATACAATATATCTTTATTTATTTCCTATATTACTTAATTCAGGCAAAAGGATGATTACTTTAAAGTAATGGCTATCTTGTTGACATTAATGGGTAAACGAATCGGAAAAAACTATATTTTTTACATGTTGTAATTTCAAAAAAAAAAAAAAAAAAAAAAACCTAGAAAAGTATCCGGCGTACTAAAATTAAGATTAATTGCTTTGATTAAATCATATCAATAAAATGATAAATATATAAAATTTTACTTAAATTTTGAGAAATGAAAGACCAAGGAACATTAGTAATATTCTTTTAAATAATGTGAAGTTGGTAAAATTATAATATAATGATTTCAGTTTGTTTTATTAACTTTATGTAAAGAATTAAATATCTTATGTAAAATTTGTGTAAAGTTTTAATATTTCTTTGAAAAATCCTTAAAAAAAATTTACTAGAATTGTGTAGTGCTCCTCCCAAAACCTTCTTATCTCTTCTATTTAAAAATCCTTACCATCAATAACTTGCTTAATTTAAATTTTCATTTAAAATGTGCGTTGTATTTTTTTACTCTCTTCTCATTGCCTATTTGATAAATATGACCAGGCTCAGCATGTTATAAACAATTTTGTATTTTGTGTTAAATATATATGATTCTGTCTAGTAATCTAAGATACAACATATTCTTTGTTGTTATTCTTGTTTGCTGCTGCATTTTTAGCAAATGCCTGTGCTAAAGACTTTGCAAATAACTAAAACAACAACACAAAAATGTGTAGAAAACAAAACGTCAAAAAAAAAAAAAAAAGAAAAAACCTTACACATGTGTAATCTAAATCACTACGTTGTTATTTGAATAATGTTTACGAGACGCATTTGTTAAATGAATTGTGTGCTTGTAACAATCTTTATGAATTTTTTGATTTGTATGTATGTATGCGTGTTTTATAGTGGTAGCTATAGCACTAAAATATAGTAAGTGGATGCAAGTATTCACAGCACGGTTGCAAATAATATAGGAAAAAAAACGAAATTGAGAAAAATACTTCATGTTTCTATTTACGTTTTAACGTTTTACATGGCGGTTTAAATAGTTTTTTTTCTTTATTTCAACTTGTAGTTATTATAGGTTTTAGTTAATTCGTGTAGTATTTAGCTGTTGGATGGCTGACTCAATGGCTGCCTGTTTGGCTGCTGGGGAAACGTGGAATGTCTGCATGTTTCGCATTAGTAGCATGTCCTTAAAAGTGACAAATGTACAATATGCCTGTGACGCATGATTAAAAATTATGAATATTATGCAATTTTTTCCAACGTAAAATTTTAATCGAAATTGTTGCATAGCAAGTGGGAACTGAGCGCAGTGGAAGAAGTGGAAGTGAAAGAATTATAATATCGCTACAGAACGTGCAAAGAAGTTTTAAAGGGAATTATGATGAAAGCTTAAATGTTGATAAAATGAGGAACTTCGATTAAAGCCATACTGAGACCATATAAAAAACGAGCAAATAAAGCCAAACTTCAACCACACAAAGATCACTGATTCAAGCTAAATATGGTTTAGATTAGGACATTATTTACATCATATCAACAATACGTAAAGAATTTAACAATTACCAAAAATTTATAAAATTAAGGGAAAACATTTATTTATTTACATTGTTTACGTAATATAAATAATTATGCAATAGTTTACTTAAAGATTTGAAAAAAAGGAAACTTTTATTATTTCGAACAGTAATATAGAAAAAATTTATTTAAATAACGAAAATTTGTGATATCTTATTTTCTCTCACAAAAATACAATATTTGGAGAAAAAACTAAAATTGTAATCACTTAAGTGCTCTAAAATCTTTATATATATTACATATATATACAAGATATATTTCTTAGAAAAAATCGATTATCTTCTTCGAAAAATTTCGATTTTATTTTTTTATATATACAAACAAACTAGAGATAGAAAAAACATCTGATCATCAAAAATATATTCTTATTAAGTAAAAAACTTAAATTTCAGTTCATAAGGAAAATATACACATAAAGAAAAATTTGTAATCACTTACATTTCTCAATAAAAATTATTTTTTTTAGATGATAAATAACTCGAGGACATTATATTATATTATATTATATTATATTATATTATATTATATTATATTATATTATATTATATTATATTATATTATATTATATTATATTATATTATATTATATTATATTATTTTATATTATATTATATTATATTATATTATATTATATTATATTATATTATATTATATTATATTATATTATATTATATTATATTATATTATATTATATTATATTATATTATATTATATTATATTATATTATATTCTATACCAACAAACGATTTTTGGAGTAAAATCTAAAACTATATAAGTGCATTCAAATTTAAACTCGAGAGACACATTCCATTGAAATGTACAAAAGATGTTAACTTTCTAAATCTAATAAAATAAAATAAAAAATAAAATATGGATAAATATTACATGCAGAAAAGTATCCGGCGTACTAAAATTGAGATTAATTGATTAAATCATATCAATAAAATGATAAATGTATAAAATTTTACTTAAATTTTGAGAAATGAAAGACCAAGATACATTAGTATTATTCTTTTAAATAATGTCAAGTTGGTAAAATTATAATATAATGATTTCAGTTTGTTTTATTAACTTTATGTAAAGAATTAAATATCTTATGTAAAATATACCAACAAAAGATTTTTGGAGTAAAATCTAAAACTATATAGGTGCATTCAAATTTAAACTCGAGAGGAACATTCGATTGAAATGTACAAAAGATGTTAACTTTCTAAATCTAATACGTGAACATTATCGTTAAGAAAAATATGGATAAATATTACATGCAACGAACATATCGTCATCTAAAATTCAAAAGACCGTAGCCGCACTTTTTTACAGCAGAAGCAAAACACATGATAATTTTTAATTTTTTGCTTTAAAATCAAGCAACTAAATACAATTTTTTAATCATTCAGAAATAGGTACAGCATAAAGATGTGGCTCTTCGAACCAATTTTTTTTTTTTTTTAATGAAAAAAATTTTACGACTGTTTCATTTATGAAGTTGATGTTTGACTTTCGATAATATTGTCAAAATATTTTTTTCTGGTCAAATTTTGCAAAATTTTTAAGTAATATTTTTTAATAAAATGGCAAAACTGAACAGTGTATTTTAAAAATATTTATCTAAATTAATTAAAAAGTAAAAAAAAATACTTTTACCAAAAAAAAAAAAAAAAAAAAAAAAAGAAATACATAGATACATACCATATGTAAAATTTATAAATTCTACAAGCGGAGAAAACTATAATAAATTACAAAGTATATGAAATATGCATACTTTGCCTTCAACCTGCTAATAAAAATCAGAAAATATTAAAATTTGTTTGATATTTATAAAATTTACCCCAGTAATATTTTTTATATAATTAATTAGACTATTAATACCTCTATTCTCTTTTATCTTCTATACATGATTAAAGTATGAAACATATCAAACCATAAACCTTAAGTTTAGTTACAAATATTGCTATATGTTGCAATTAAATCGAACGCACCACCAGTGTTGCCAGAATATGAGAAAAATGGGGCTAAATAGACATTTAAAAAAGCCAAAAAAGCTAATTCTCTTTACAAAAAGCCAGAAAAAGGCTAATTTTTTTTTTTTAATTTTAAAACATATTTTTTCACGTTTTTATTAGTTTTTGAATTTCTTAGATATTGTAATAAAAACATAGAACGCGTGCCAACAAAATGACCCAATGAAAATTCGTTAAAAAAATTCACATACAAATTTTTAAACTGATTTGTCGTTATTTTAGAACTATAAATCTTTTTTCATTAAGCATTGCCAAATTTTTAGGTAATTATTGGCTTCTATGAGAACTTTTTTAAATTATATTCATAAATAGTTTTATGGTTAATGAAGTATATTAAGGAATAATTATAATTGATTTAGTAAGTCCATAAAATTAGTTAAACTATTATTGAATTGGAGAATGAAGCACCGTAGACAAACATTTTGGTTAAATATAAATAATATCGGTTTTTGTTCGAATAAATACATAAAAATATTTAAATCTTCGTTGTTGAAATACTAACATTTTAGTCTTTTTAAGGCAATTTTAAGAATGAAAGAAAGATAGAAAGAAAGCTACAAGCTAAAACTAAAATTTTGGCACTGAAAACAAAATAAAAAGGCTAGATTTAGCTTTAAAAGGGCTAAGCTGGCAACACTGCACACCGCGATCAAAAGCAACATAACGATACATTATCTGTTATATTGCAGCGAATGCACACACAGGCACTCTCACAAACAAATGTTGTTTTGTATATTCTGATTAAGTAGAGCGACGGCGACTTTTGTGGTAAAATCATAAAAATATTCACATTTTGGTCTATAACTGCTACGATTTAAGTAATTTTTTGTGGCAATGTGAATCAAAGGTAATCATTTTGGGCCAATTAAAATTTAAAATTTATCAATTAAATTATAAAATTTTAATTGAAAATCTTCAGTCTTAGAGTTTTTTCCAGATATAGTTCTATAACTTTTTTACTAAACCGATTTTGCTGATTTTAAACACCAAACTGCTTAGGAAAACAACAAAAAATTTGGATGAATTTAATATAATTCGAGATGGTAGTTTTGATGTGGTAATGATTCCCACAGTCAGACATAGCCTAATCGACTCAGAATTTTATATGAACCAAGAATATATATAAAATCTTAAATGATTATTTCTTAGTGTTACACACTAATACCCTCTTTTATCACTAGTAGTGGTGGAGGGTGTAAAAAGCTGCAGACATCCTTAACAACTTAGTATACCACTATTTATTAGTGCTTTTTAATAAAAACATTAAATCGTTGCACGTAGTATTTGTAGTCTATTTAAATTGAAAATTTATTGTGACTAAAAAAAGCTAGCAGGAACCATTTGTTT
The DNA here is from genome assembly GCA_932274085.1 of Protocalliphora azurea. Taxonomy (NCBI): domain Eukaryota; kingdom Metazoa; phylum Arthropoda; class Insecta; order Diptera; family Calliphoridae; genus Protocalliphora; species Protocalliphora azurea. The sequence continues at coordinate 21,112,152 of OW026522.1, read as the reverse complement.
TGCAGCAAAAATAATTAAATATGTAAAGAAGTCAGTATCAATTGCAATAGATTCGTAAAACAACTCTCACATAATTATGAGAAAAGAAAATAGAAGATATAAGAATACCAGCTGTTGGATTAAAGAATGATTTTATTAAAAAACAATTTTTATTAAATAAAAAATGTTAATAGAAGCAAATCTAGCTCTTGATTTGTATTTATACTAAATCCTTAACATTCAAAAAGACTTCTAAATGGTCTTCAATTCTTTTTGAAATATTTTTAGAAAATATTCATTAACTAATAAGGAAACTCAACTTGTTTCAATGCAAATTTCTTAAATTATTTTCACATTCTCACCAGTTAATTTAGTTTGATTTTTTTTATCCTCAATATTTCAAAATACCTTCACAAAGATTTCTTTCTTTCCCATCCTCAAACTCATCTGTTGCAAATTTTCTTCTTCCATTATTTTTTTATTTCAATATGGTCAGCAATTAAAATTTAAATCGTATAAAAGAATAATCTCTACAATAGTGCAAATACATACCTAAAAAAAGAAACATTAAATCATTTCAATGAGAACATAAAAATTATACAATACAAACAGCTAAACAGCCAAACTCCTGAAAACAAAGAACTCCTAACAAAAACATTGGAAAAAAAGAAACAAAAAATCTCACAAAGCTGATGTTGTTGATGATGCAGTTGTAAATTATAGATGTTGCTGGTTTTTTTGCCCAGACAACATTGTATGAAAATTGGAGTAATTGCATGTTACTGTTCTACGAATATACAGACAATCGGAGTTGTAGTTTCATCTACTGATTGCACAAATATCTAGCAAGAACAAAAAAATAATGCCAAATTACTACTAGGCCACATTAATGTAAAAAAAGGTATGCGAATAAAGCTTTTAAAGGTTTGTCTTAACAAATGGAGAGAATAATTTAATAATTGTTTGGCTTAATTTGTGCAAAAGGCTAAAAAGAGGATTAAATATTACAATATGATTTTATGGCTTGTGAAATTTGTAGGATTTTGTAATTTTTTAGGGATTGCGAAATTATTGTAATTGTTCTTTGAAATACTCCAACAATTATGAATACTAAATTAAAGAAATATTATGAAGAATTCAATATAACTCAGAGGGTCATTTTGTTTAATAGATAAACTGAATTTATCAACATATATATAATATGATTAAGAGTGATATATAAAAAAGGTAAGTTTCTGAAACTTACGAATACACTTTTATACAGAAATATAAAAACGAGCTAACATACTTCAAATATTATCAAAAATCTACTAGCTTTCAACATTCGGTATTATTTCTATCATATAGTTTCATTCAGTATATGCATATCTCTTATCACTTCGAGTGTATTTTGGCTTATTTTTCCTATTAAGAGCTATCATTCAATTGTGTACTTTATTTTATATTTACTTAGGACACTTTCAAAATAACCATTTTTTAATGTACCAAATTAGGATTCTTGAAATCATATGTTCTATACTGAGATTTATTGTATAATCCATCAATTCTCTATTGACACCATAAACAGCTGATTGATCTAAACTTTTGCGGTTCGACTACAGTGTCAAATTGTATGTTTGGTGTAAGTTCTAAAGCAAAATTACTCAACAAACTCATTTTTCCATAATTTTATAAAATACCCTTTAGTGCGCCATGATGTACTTTTGAATCAATCACTTCTCACTGTGATTATATTTTAATCGAGCAATAGTGGTATCAAATATTGTCTTTTCTAATAATATTAGAGTCATTTTTATTACGAAGTAATATTTAGTTTATTACTGAATATTTCGACAAAAATGTTCCCGATCGTTTTTCCGATTTCTTTTTTTTTTTTTTTTTTTTGTTTTGCTCTGCCGAATTCCATAAACTTAATAATTAAAGAAATATAGGTACAACTGATCAAGACAAATTTTAAAAATACTGATTACATTGTGTAATATTTATATGTTTAATTAATAAATTACAAAATTTCTTCAATTACGATTTCTATATAAGAAAAATTGGTTGATTCAAATATAAATCACTGAGTATTTGTGTAATATAAAATTGCAAATAACAAACGTAATGTAAAAAATGAAGCTATTGTAAAAAATTATATATATTAGCACATTTTTTTTTAATTTTGTGTATTATCGGACACTAATACCAAATTTATTTAGATTTCTGAATAGTAAATTTTGCGGAAACTTCGAACATAAGGACATGTTTGACTATTGTGATTAGTTATAATATTATTAAAATAGCTACGATCTATAAAATATGAAAAAATATTGATTGGTTTTACATTTTTGTTATAATTCTATACAAAGGAGTGATTAACCACAGAATTTGAAGCCCGTTATTTCAGTATAAATATATGAGGAAAAACTACATACAAATTCACTAGCCTATTAATTCTTAAAAGATAGCATCAAATGGTTTCCAATTTACCTTGTGGTAAGACCATGTTTGTTTTTTAGCCACGAATAATGCAATATGAAAGCTGTAATAAAAAAATTATTCGAAGGTTTTATGCTCAAGTCCAAGGATGTCTACAGTTTGTAAATTTCTATGATATAGTAAATTAAAGTTTCTGTTTTTGCTGAAATATGCTAATCTTAAATATTTGAGCAGAATAACGAAATGTCTTCTACACTACTCTTGTTAAATTAACTACAAGCATTTCGTTAAAGTGCAAATAATATTATATAATTTCTTCATACTAGGTATCATGATATAGAAATAATAAGGTAGCGCTGCTCTCTCACTTTGTCGCCACGATAACCATTTAACGTTTAAGCCAACACTAATTTTATTCTCTCAGATAATGTTACCGTACAAGTTTAAAAAAAATCCGAGACTTTTGTTTAATTTTTTGTGTTCAGGTTCATTGAGAAAATAATTAAAATTTATAAAAATCACATGCATATGTCCGCTCTTGACAAATTTTATTACCTTTAGTAGAACATTTTGTTCTAAGCTTAGTGGTATATAAATTTTAGCCAAGCAACTTTTAGTTTAACAGATATAAAGATTCAAAGTCTCATTATTTAATCTTTTGTACATCTATTATTTGCAAGCCTTTTAGAATAAGATGTATATCAATATCTATTAAATATATATAGATATTGATATACATCTTATTCTAAAAGGTTTGCAAATAATAGATGTACAAAAGGTTAAATAATGAGACTTTGAATCTTTATATCTCTTAAACTAACAGTTGCTTATCTAAAACTTATATATCACTAAGTATAGAACAAAATGTTCTGCTAAAGGTAATAAAATTTGTCAAGAGCGGACATATATATATATATATATATTATAAAATATTATTTTTTATTTTTTATTGATAAATTTTGATTTACGTTTTTAAACCATGGAATGAAAAATTATTTTTAATTGAAAATTATTTATTAAATGAATATTTTAAATGTTCAATAACTGCTGTAACACTAGGTAATTCAGCAAAAAACCAGATGTGCGTTTTTTCAAGCTCCATCAGAAAAAATAATTATTTGATACACATAAATTACACAAAATAAAAATATTCCTAAAATATTTACCTTTTTATTTTTGTGGCAACGTTTTTTTTATTATTTGCAAAAGAACAAATATTTTAAAAGTCAAAAGTTGTGAGAGCGAAGTGGAACTATCCTCTTACATTTTTATTTGGCTAGATAGCGTAACAACATATCTTCTACAGAGACAATATCAATAATCAAACTAACTTGTACACAATCTCGTTTAAGAAATTGAGTCTCTTAAAATGTGGCTGTGGTAAGGAATACCTTTTATCTTTTGTATCTTCCCTCCGTATGGTCACAAGGGAGCCTTTCTATTTGTAGATGAACAATTCGTTCAGCATTGAGACCAATTTCATTCTCTTTATATCCCTAAAAAAATTAGTTAAAACATTCTAATATTATATTGAAAACTACTACAGTAATTTATAATATAATATCCATTTATGATACTTTTAGGAAGTCGAGATTGGTATTTAAAAAAAAATGTATTGCTGACGCAATTCACTATATTTATTTGCATATGTATATTTTGCATAAGTTATACCTAATAGTTTCGCAATTTAAATATCCCGCCAAATTTTTTTTAGCTTTTTCAGGAAATCAGTTTTTAGTTTTGCGGTTTTAATTGGCTTTAAGATATAAAACTACAATTCAGTAATCTGTTTCCATTTTGGAATTTCTAAAAAAAACTCTTTTAAAGTGGATACGTTTCAAATTAAAAAATTACTTAACTCTTGAAAAATTTATGCTTTCGATAAAGCACCAAAACTAACTCAACATTTTAAATTCATATCAAGGTATTCCGGTATAAAAAGTTTTCTGAACGAGATTTTAAATAGGTTTTTAAATGGTTTGATAGTCAATCTAGACACTGGTGACTCTGATTCTTTGAGAACGCTGAATTATTGACTCAAAGTTAGACGAAGGATTGATGGTATTTATTATTATATATTGGTATACTTGCACCACCTATAAAAAGCGTTCACCCTATCGATACATGAGTTAAGGTAATATTTGTATTTAATACCGAAATATCAATATAATTTTACTTAATAATATTAATCATTGCTAGCTATGTAAACAGTTTTGCAATTAGAACCTCAACTCCAATGTAGTGAGGCCAAAATATTTGATCGACTGCATACATTCTCTGGCGATACCTTTGTTTACATTACACAGTGGGGCAAAATCGAAATTTTTTGGAAATAAATCTGTAACTTCTGATCGGCTGGTTGGATTTTCATGAAATTTGGTATAGGCGTTGCAAAGGAGTGTACAATATTAAGTTTGGACGAGAAAAAAAAATTTGACAAGTGATTAAAATTTTTTTATGTCAGAGATACCTAACTTTGAGCCCCCTTAGCTCCGTCCCTGAGGGGTTTGTTGTGCCCCCCTTCCAAACTTAATATTTTACACTTCTCTGCTGCGCCTATACTAAATTTCATGAAAATCTAACCAGCCGATCAGAAGATACAGTTTTATTTCCAAAAAATTTCGATTCTGCCCCACTGTGCATTATTATGAATCAATTAACATGGAGTTTTTAAGTGATCGGCACATAGTCATCAGACGCTAAGTGATTTTAGGTAATTTCATATATACAACACTAACATCAACCAAAATCAGAATAAAAATATTACAAAAAATTTAGTTTATGCAAGCTTTTAACAAAGTACAACAAAAGTTTCAGACTGCAACATTTTGATATGTAACTCCTTTATAATTCAGATCCTTTCAAAAGATGTTGCTGGTGGAATTTATTATATTTATAAGAAGTTAATTAATCATAACAATTAGAAATTTATCTAAATAAGATTGTAAAATTTATTTTTTTTTTTTTTTTACATTGCTCTCTGAATCTGAATTACAAATCCCGCAAAATTTTCATCGGCATTTTTCAAGAACTAAAAGTTAAGTTTTGCGATTTTAAATGATTTTAAAACATAAAACTGCAACTCAGTAATCTGTTTCCATTTTGAGCTTTTTAAAAAATCTTTTGAAGTGGGTACGTTTCAAATTAAAAAAAACATTCAGTGCGCCGTGATGGATATCAGTCGTCTATTTTTTTCTCTTATAATATTTTAATCGAATAACACTGGCATCAAATATAAATGATTTCTGCACGTAGACAACAGATTCATTATAACAACCGAATTAATAAGTGGGTTGCAATTACTATACATTTCGTTTCTTAACACAAAAATATTCGTTTAACAAAAATACATATATATCGGTTCCAAGTACTAAAAAGTAATTTATTTTCGTATTTGTCAAAACTTTTGGTTTTTTATTTCGTTTTTAAATTGTTTTTAATATTATTAAGTATTTATTCATACATATAACACATAATGAATACTCTTCAGCTTATTTTGCCAATTCCCGAATTTGAGTATTTCATAACGGGATCATAATATTGCGCTGTAGGACAATAGCAGCCTTGAAGTCTATTTTATTAGCACTGACACCACAGCAGTATTTGTACCGTATCTTCCAAAACATTTTTCAGCATCTAGAATTAATGTGTTATTAAAAAGAAATGATTAAGGATTAAGGATCTGGATAATAAAGACAATAATAATATATTTAACCACAGCAGCTTAGTATAGAAAATACCAACATCTTCAAGCATATCATCCATTTTGACTGTTCATTTATTTTATTGGCGAATTTCTATCGCAATAAATTAAATACAGAGGAGAAACAAATTCGTTCTGGTAACAGAATGTTTTGCCAATCGAATTTGTTTGGTTACACTTACTATCTTACAATTCATTCATAGCTACTGATAACTTCATTTATTAACACCATATATTTTAGATTAATAATTGACTTTTAGTAACCATAAAGTTTTGGTAGCCAACATTATTAGTTATGTACATCGATATTGAAAAAAAATACCTTGACTGCAGCCAAATATATGATTCATGCAAATGAAATAAAAGAGGAATTGGTAGTCCCAAATGAAAATAGTAATTGTCTTTTTTATTTAAATCTATATTCTCAAGTAAAAAAAATAAAATAAAAGCAATTCTTATTTGTCAAAAACTTTTAGGTTTTTTTATTTTATTTCAAAATATTTATAAAGTAATAACATACATATATACATAAAAATATGTCTTAAATGTAAAATACTTATTTATTTTACTTATATAAGTGTATGTATTAAAAAGTACGTAAATTTTAATTTCAAATTATTATATAATTAACAATATATAATAATTTATAAAAACACAAGTTTTTAAACACATTGCTCTAAATATGTATATTATATTTTGAACAATGTGTTTAAAAACTTATAATTTGGAACTATTTCGTAAACGTAAAGGCTTGTAATGCACAGATTTTATACTTCTGTTATTAAGTTCATGTTGTGTAGAAATTTAAAAAAATATATACTTTTCTTACATGTTCAACATTCAAAACAACTTTCTACTGCTTCCAAAGGATGATCAAAATTGTAAATGTTATTAAAAAGTGTGACTTAAGTCTTCAAATTGGTAAGTGAACCAATAATTTCTATCTTCAATATCACCATGTTCTAATGTCTAAATATAAAAACGAGTTACTAATAGTAAAAAATCCTAACACATTTTTAGAACTTACTTCAAAATGAATGTTTCTTTAACTACAATTTGGGTTATTTTAGCAGAGTGTTGAGTTTTAGATCCAGTCTCGGTCGACGGAAATAAGTATTAGTAATAAAAGAGAAAAATAAACGAAATGGATATAAATCTGCAGTTTCCGAACGACTGATCCAAATTCAATGAAATGTATATGTCCGCCGTTGACATCATCTATCATTTAGTATATAATGTATGATTACCAGTGTTACCGGGAGCCGAGAAAAAAAGGCTAAATTCAACTTTGAAGAAGGTCAAAAAAGGCTAAATGTTCCAAAAAATAAGGCCAAAAAAAGTTAGCATTTTTTCCTTATATATTTTTTAAAGATATTGTAAGAAATTTATAAATAAAACATAGAACAGCTGTCACCAAAATGACACAAATGATATCAATATTTCATATGAAAAATTTTTTCGATATTTTTAAACTATAATTCATTTATAATTAAGCATTTTTAATTTTTTGGTGATCTTTCAAATAAAAAAATAATTATATTAATCGATTTACTAATTCCATCAAATTAGTTATTATTTTAGTATATTAGATGTTTTTTATTTGGATAATGAAGCGCCGTAGGCAAAAATGTTTGTTAATTTTAAAAAATATAGATTTTTTGTGCGAATAAATACACAAAAATGATTCTGTAAAAATAAAATTAGCAGTAAATAATAAGAAACTATTTTCTTGTTGTTGAAATAGTAATATTTCAGTCTATTTAAGACAATTTTAAGAATCAAAAAAGGCCAAAAAAAGGCAAGAAGTTAAAACGAAAAATAAAAAGGCTAGATTTAGCCTTAAAAAGGCTTAACTGGCAATACTGATGATTATCCCTAAATATTGGATAGACGTAGCTTATACTTTTCCTTTTGTTTTAATGTTTATAAATCGACGATGCTTTGAGGAAAAGTTCTGTGAATTTGAGAACAGTTTTTCGGAAAAGCAAAAACTCATTAATTTTTTTCATTAAAGCCAAATAACAAATGGTCCAATAAAAATATTGGTAACTAAATTTGCCGACAGCGCATCAATGAAATATTTAAATTATAAATAAGAAGTTAATACTATATCTTCTTATTTCCGCACATTTCCTTTTGACATTTGGACTTTTTTCATTTAATTTTGCACAAAATGGTATTTTTAATTATTTTTATTTTTTTACAATTTTGTATATGTTCGTTTGTTGAAAATTTGTTTACAAATGACACAAAAATTATTTGCATTAAGAAATAGTTTTTAAATTCTTAATTATGGTAAAATATTGTTACGACTAATTTTATTTTCGATTGTGAAATTCAACAGGGAGTTTAACAAAATTTCGTTTCTTCAACTCAGTGGAGCTGTTATTGTACATCTAATTATTAATTAACAATCATAACCGAAAGTATATTTTTAATTTGAAAATTAATGATAAAATTAATTTTTAAGTGCATGAACTAATTAATTAGTACTATGATTTAATACACGTTTCTAAATTTGGTTGTAGTTAATGCTATTTTAAACTAATGTTCAATTTAGTTACGTAAACTAATAAAATTAACATGGGAGTTATATTTTTATTATAATTATGATTCTTCAATCAAAAATTTTAAACAGTATTTCAATTCACAATCTTTTAATAGTCTGAATAGTATACTTCTGATTATAAGCGTTTTCCAACCCATTCTTTGTCTGTGTGTAGTAAAATAAAAAACTAAGATAATGAAAACTTACTCTATAAATTTAGTTATAAAACAAAAAATTTCAATTTTGTGTTTTATAATTTATTTTTCCATTTATACTTAATTTTAACATTTTTTCAACAACGTCAAACATGTTCTTATGAACAAACCGGAATGAAATATTCGTTGAGAACAAAGAATTCGTTCTTTAACCAATTGACCGAATTTATATGTGTACTATAACTGAAAATATAGTTATAGTTTGGTAACCTTTTAAACAAACTGTATTAAATACGAATTTAATCAAGCTGCAATTTTAGAATTTTAAAATAGTTATGAAACACAAATAAATTGATTGAATTGACTAATTTTTCTGTGGTATCTATAGTAATTATGTATTTTGAGTTACAAACAAAAACTATTTATTAAAGCTATTTAATTTATGTAACTACATGAAATATTTAGTTCATTTTAATAAACTTTTATAGTTATGACCGTTATCGAAATAATCTTTTCTCCGTGTTTAAAATATTGAAATCAGTATTTTTGTGACAGTTTATTATTTAGTTTATGACGAAATTTTTTGCTCTCTGATTCATATATGACACATAAAATTTAATTTTTAAAAAATTTTATTAAAAATTTTGAAAAAATTATTATTATTGTTTATTAATTTGTATATACATTTTGGATTTAGCTTAAGAATAAAAAAATGATCATTGAATGGTAAAGTTAAGCTTCAGAAAGTCACAAAAAATTTAGAAACAGGACAAATGCGTAGTGTAAAATTTGTATAAATACCCTGATTATAAAAAAAAACAATATTTGTAGCAAATGAGAGTGTATTTTTAAGAACCGATCATCTTACATTTGCAGTCCCAATTATTTGTCTTTGTCGATAAAGTTTCATTGAAAGTTTATTTAAATACCTACAAGTTTTTAATTTGTTACCTTAAACCACCAAAAAATATGTTTAGAGCCTAATTTTAATATGTAATTTTTGGCTTTATCTCGTTTGGTTTCAATAATATTATTTTATTTAAATTCCCGGGAATAGCAAAATTTATTTTTCATTTCCTGGGAAAAAGCCTAAAGATTAGAAAAACTAGTATTAATGAACAGAATATAGGAAAAATAATAAAAAATTTAAAATTGGTCTTCAGTTCCCTATCCATGATTGAAAAATCATGGGTCTCATATATTTTGGCAAAAAAAATCGAGTTTTTTCGAAATGGGTCTCAAAAAATTCCTAATATTGAGTCTGTGATATAAAAAATATTAATATTTTTTTTAATGGAATTTTGGTCTTCCAGTGTGCTTTTTAGCGCTTTTTTGTAAAGAACAAAACTAATCAAGATTTTTTTCAGAAACAAAATTTCGCATATTTTTTTTCAAAACAAGCACAAAGTTTTTGATACCTATTTCAGAAGAAAACTCGAAACTTTTTTTTTTTTTTTTTTTTGGCAAAATGTACTAGGCCCGTGATTTTTAATTACTGGTAGGAAACTATATTTAGCTTACCAGCACGTTTCGTTTCAGTAGTCTTGCTACAAATGTTTTTCAACGGGCCACTTTAATACACAATAAAATAATTCTAAACTGTAATTTCAGTAGATACATATGAAGGGCGTGTTCCAGTCAGAAACTTTGAACTTTGTGAACTTTGTTTGTATATAGGACTTTCTACTTAATACTCTCAGCATGATTCACCATTTCTAATAAAGTCATTTAGCTCTGAGATAACATTACAGATGTTGACTTTCAAAAGATATCTAAAATTTCAGGTGAATTTAAAATTGAGTGTTGAAATTACCAAGCAACGATCAAGTACTTAAAGTACATTTAAAGAACTATAAAGAACTTTTTCACCACTTTAAAAGAAACTAAGTGCATATTTTGCACTTTTTTGGAAGTTAATACAATACGAGTATATAAGCTTTTCATTCCGTTTGTAATTTCTACAATATTTATCTTAGACCCCAAAAAGTATATGTAAAACGTATATATATATAGAAAGCCCCAGTTAACGGATATATATTTTATACATCAAATTATAGGAAATATTCCTTAGAATGAGAAACTCGGTCCACTCATGGCCGAGATATCGCTAAAAGCCCAAAAAGGTCTCTAAAACCATATTAGTTTTCTAAGTCCATATATAAGCTAGCGACTTCGTTTTTGCACAAAAAGTTCTAAATTAACAAAATCAGTTCATCAGTAACTGACTGATAGACTTTATGGAATTTCTGCATAAGCTTTAGAAAATTTTGTACAAATCTGTTGTAAATATTTGTTTAAAATTTCGGTTTTTTGAATTAACATTATCGGTCCATAAACAACTCAGTTGTAGGCAAAAGTCTGAAAAAATTATTAAAAATATACACAAACAAATAAAAAAATCATTTTAACGACTTTCGGTGTCTTTTTTTTTTTATAAGCATGTATCTACATACAAACATATTTATATAAATTTAGTAGTTATCAGAAGCTATCAATGTTATTGTTGTTTTTTTTTTAAGGAGGCAACGCTTACTATGATAGTTCAATTTTGTATTTTCATGTTTGTGGTTTGGAAAAAATTTAGATTATTATAAGTGAAAATATGAAAACATATTTTAAGGTATAAATTTTGTTATTTGTCGGTAAGATAATGAAGGGTACAAAAGATTCGGCATAACCGAATATAGTGCATTAAGTTATTATTTATAAAAATATAATTGTATTTTTAAGAGATGTACTTCCAAAGCAATGAACAACAAGCCTAGAAGATGAACATCCTACCAATGACAACCATGGGTTAAAAACGAACTTCTGCAGCCCTAAATGCTTCCTTCCAATGACATTTTGCAAATCTATTAAAATAATTATTAGCACAATTATTAGTGTATAGGTCTAAATGAATTGGCATCAAATTCTAATATTTAAGATCGTTATGATCATAGGCAAATATGATTTCAATCTCATTCTTGAAGTTATGAGGATCAGTGGGACTTAGAATTTTTGAAAGTAAAGGGATAAGATTCATTCAGTGAAAAGGGAGTTAGGCCACCAGAGCATTTAAAGACTATTTAGTTATAAAAATAAACAAAGAAAATTAGAATTGGTTCCATTTGAACTATTGCATTAAATAATAATCCAACCATTTTATAAATCAGCAAAAGTCACTAGTTCGACTAAATAAAGTAACTCTAGCTTTGAAATATAGTTTTTCATTGAATATTACGAGATGCTAATCTGCAATATCTCCCCAATTTCTAACTTAAGAAAATATCCATTTCATTTGGCTGTCCCCCGTCAACACAACATAAAGCAACAGAAACACCTTGTTCATCTTAGTTCTCCTTAAATACTTGTTGTATTTTTTCTACATTTGATATAAAGATTCGTCTTGGTGGCATTTGTCTGCCCTAGAACATGGCCTCCTGAATCTAAAACCACAATAAAAACATTTGTAAACTAAGTAACAAAAAAAAAAAAAAAAAAATACAGCAAATAACACAATTAAAAAGGAACCATTGATGCCACAACATATACAAAATACCAGTAAAAACATATCTTTATTTTTCATGGCCCATAAAATGATATGAGGAAGATCATGTGGATGATGATACTCTCGGGACAAGAGTAATGCAGCAGGAATACCAGCAAGCAAGTAAAAAATCTAAAACCAAAGCCTAAGGTGCTTGGCAGTGTGAATTTCAGTATAATGTTATTTTAAGCTAAACACCGGCTTTGGTTTTTTTTTTTATTATTGGTGCTGATGATGATGCCTTTACTGCTGTTGATGCAATTGTAAGAACCTCATGTTGTTTTTTCATTTTGCTGTATAAAAATGTTACAAGCAATACAAAAACTAAATAAAAGAAACAAGGAATCTGTAGTTTTGATTGTGAGTGACTGACTGGCCTTCTGTTGTTCGAAAAGTTTAAAAGTCGGTTTCTGCAACAATAAAATTGTAATGTAGCAGCATAACCTGTACATAACACACAATACATTTACACACTTAAACAACAACAACAATAACAACAAAATCCACACATTAAACACTAAACAAAACTAAAGCAGGAACAGCCACCACATAAAGCAACACATCGTCATCATCAGTAACATCATCTGGAGCATTTAACAACAAACAAACAGAAAGTCTTCACCTAAAACTCAATGTTTGGTTAAACGGTTGGTTGCATTGCAGAATAGATAGATGGATGAATAGATAGTTACCAAATTGGCTCACAGGTAAATGGTTATAAACTCAACTCAAAAGCTTAAACATAACTCACAAAAGCATCCGCTGTTATGGAGCAACTAACTAAGGCCTCATCTTAACACTCATACAAACACAAAACAAATACGATTGAAATGCAAAAAAAATCTAAGTTTAATAATACTTACAGGGTTCCCAAATTCTTTTCGATTTATATCCCCAAATAGCCAATTTAAATCAACCAAAGTTTCCAAATAACCGCTTATATTATCCCAAAAATCGCCAATAAAATAATGCCTTTTATTTTAGAGATTTGTATAAACCACATTATTTTTTATTTGTACTTCATTACATTTACTTTGTAGATATGAAGATTTGGGTAGGTAAGTTTACCCAAATAGTCTACATTGAAGAGGACAATTTTTTATAGTTTCAAAAAAAAATTAGCTTATAAAGAGAAAGCAAAAATTTTCGAACACTCGACGAACCTCATCATCTCCGATTTCGTTGAAGTTCTTCAAAATTTTCAAATTCGTTATAGTTTAGTTTTTATCGCGGTTCAAAGTTCACTCTTTTCAGAAATTGTTTAAAATACATTAGTTTTAAATCCATAATCTTCCAACCTACATTAAGGAATATTCTGGAAAAAAAATTATAAAAATGGAAGATATGATTTCTTAAATATCCTTGATACAAAGATTTCAATATGCTTTTATTTTCAAAAATAAAATTTTCATAAAAATAATTAGAAACTAGATTCAATAGGCATTTTGAGGCAAATTTTGTTTTAATTGTACAAACAGATCTGAAGATATATTGATTTAAAATGTATGTATTTTAAAGATATTTCTAAAAAAGGTGAACTTTGAATCGCGATAAAAGCTATAGTACAACGAATTTGAAAATTTTGAAGAACTTCATATTTTGCATTGACGTAGTGTGACGTAGTGTGTATACCAAATTTTAAAAAAACCAGAGTTGGTGAGGTCAAAAATTCCGATTTTTACATATGGAAGTCGTTTTAAAATTTGTTTCAATAAACTTTTTATGTAACTAAATAATTTACGCCATTTTTATAATTAATGCAAAGACCGAAGATTAAGGCCCGGTTTTATACTGTTCTCTTAATGTATACTTAAATGCAAACTTTGGTAAGAAACATTTAATTTAAAGCTCAAATTTAAGTAATGTTGCGTTTTACAGTTTAAAACTTAAGCTGACATGAAACTAAACAAAGAGCTTTAAGCTTTTGTGTATATATAATAGGGTAGTCCCAATTATCCAAACATTTTTCTTTAACTAAAAATCATAATTATATTTTATTTATCCTAAAATGTTTTATCCTAGTTATGTTTTTTTTTTATATATTTTAATTTAGATTATTATTTGCTTATGGTAATGCCAAAAATTACTATAAATATCAAGCTTACTTTTTTGGGTAAAACATATTCTGAGACACCAAAAATAAGTAAAAAATCAACAATTAAAAAAAATTTTGTTTTTTGAAATAACTTGAAAGATGTAAAGAAATCTAAAGCTTATATGCTGCAAAATTAAAAAGTGTAAGTGCAAAATATATAACCACAAAGAAAATATAAATTTAGTGTGTATTTTGAAATCTTTTTAAAATTTAAAATAATTTTATTAGATTTTATATTTTTATTTATTTTTGTGTTTATTTTCAATAAATATTTTTTAAGACGTTAAACAATTTTTATACTTGGGGAAAACTTAAGGGATGGAAAAAGAATACTTAAATTTTCATTCATAAAGCAATTTTAAGAACTTAAATACCATTTTGCCACTAACTTAGCATTATAATCTCCAAACCAAATTTTTCATCCCCATTTCCCAAAAGAAATAGTCAATTTGAGGACAAATCCCATAATCTGGTAACACTGAATATTCAGCTATAGAACTTTAAATACATAGAAATATTGCAAAAAGAAACAATACAAAACTACATACAGCCTCCAACCTCAGCTCTTTAGCTTCCTTGAGATATATACATCAAAATACAAAAAAAAAAAAAAAAAAAAAAATGGGCAAAAAAGTTGTTACAGATACATGAATGTTGCTTTGAACATTGTCTTATACTATACTTACGATTATATATGAGACCGGTAAAGGCTAAAGCATGGCTTAACTTTTGCTAAAAACTACAAGATGGGAGGAGAAAAAAAATTCATGACAGAATGATAACAAAACATAAGACAACAACAAAAACTAAAAAATACAAATAAACAAAAAGTAAAACTAGAGGAAAAAAACTGCGTGAGAAACACACCTGCCGGATGGACAGACAATCTCTTTAGTTGGGCCGGTCCGGTCAGCATTGGTTTTTGTATTTTATATACTCCATAAGCTTAAGACTGGCATCAGGGACAGATATCTAAATGGGCATGATGAATGAGTAGCCATTTTTAGAGACTTAGAGAGTGTTTTGATTGATCGATTGTTAAGAAACCGATATAACAAAATACTTTAGCTAAATGTTTAAAAAAGTAAAAGGATTTACAAAATATAAATACAGATTTAAAAAAATAAAGCAATAAAAATATTCGGTTGGTTGGAACTATTTCAGCATTATGTAGTGAAAATAATGTGGCTACTGTGAGTATTATATGTCATTTTGCGACATTTGTAATGCAGTTTTTGATTTTAGGTTCTTTCAATTTGTGTATACTTTGTACATTTTAGAGAACTTTATTGTAACTTCGGAGAACCATTAGGCTTTGAGGTCGTTATAACATTATAGGCATTTATAGATTAAGTATAACTATTTTGCCCCTCTTTTGAAAATACAACTAAATGGCAACTTTTAAGACTATGTGCTAAATAACGAGAAATTAAGTTGTTTGAAATATCTCGACCCATTCTATATTAATTCCTACAAAGGAATTTTTTATTTTGAGATTTTTTCACAATAAAGCGCTATGAAGAAGGCACCGCAGAATTTATAAATGAATTGAATTTGTTAAAAAATACAGCCAATAACAAAGTTTATGAACAACTATTTAAAACATCAAATACCGAATCTTTTTGGACCGGATTTGTGAAACTAAAAAATGGATTTGATTAATACTTATATCCTAATTTATATATATATATATATTTACTTTGCCTCATAACAGTGCCTCGGCATAACGTCTTTTTTCAAACTACCACTAATGATCAATAAACTTTCTAAAGAATCAAGAATGATAAATTCAGTAGAATTGTACTTTTTTCAGTACAATTCGCTCTTCGAAATTACAGCAGTACTCCAGTGAATAATTTAATACAATTATAAAAGTTTGCTTCTGAAGAAATGTTTAATTAATTTGAAATAAAAGTTCTTTAGAAAATTTTTGGAATCCTTTAGAATTTTTTTTAGAATAGTAATTAAAATTTGCTTTATGGATAGTTTATGCATAAAAATTTAGAACCATTTATACATACATTTGTAATTGTTATCCATTTTTAGGTGTCTTTTATTAGGGGGTTCAATAAGCTTAAATCGGACATTTTTTAAGCAATGCTTTCCATTACTCAACCTGGAGAGGTTTAATTTTTATATGAGCTGTTCATTTTTATTTCACAAATTTTGAAGGTGGAATTTTCCGAACTATTGTTATCTGATCATTAGAAGTGGATGTTCTCTTTTTTGCTCTGGATTAGAGTTTTTTTTAAATACAATACAGGTATACTCTTAGTCGTTAAGTATTCATTTAACATCTTCATTTAAATTCCACAGTATTTACAAATGTAACTATATCAATTTTCCATGTTCAACTTAAACGATATCTAAAAGCTTGAAAATGGTTTGGTTTTGATTCTGTAAAGTAAAATGTTGCTAAATTTAAAAACTCTAGATATTAAGTATAATCTGACGACACAAATGCTTCGTGTCTAGGTCGACTAACGACTGGCTATTCCTGCTCAAATTTTCCTTAAGACTAGGATTTTTATATTTAAATTTAAACAAACTAAATGAAAATTACATTATTGAAAATTATACTTTTTCAAAGTAGTAATTATAATGGGATTTTTGCTAAATAAAGTATGAACTTTGTTTGTTCGTTGTTTTTTTTTTTAATCATGATTTCGTCAAATCAAACATATATAATTTTCAAATTTTGGCAATTAGAAAATTCCAGATCACAAAGAACGAGTGTTATTCGACAATTTTACTTGCAAAGCACGGTAGTCGCAATCACCTTTTCAGAGGCATTTAATTCAAACTTTTAAAGTTTAGCACTAGAATACCAATGTACGTAAATTTTACATATACATTTATTTAAAATCCTATTACCTTCACGTGTGGAAACCTAACGGTATGAAATTTCTCAGGTTCTTTCGGCAAGTCTTTCTTAATATATGTTAAAAAGAAAATAATAAATTTTTAGAAGTTTACAGTTTTTGAAACTGTAAACCATATAACCAATATATTTAATATTGCCGCTCAACAAAGTCTCAGCTACTCTCGGATTAATATAATATATATAATAGTGGTGATACTCCTGCTTGCGGTTAGAAACCAATATTCTCTTCCCTTAATTCGATTTTCTATTTTTTTTTTTTTTTTACAAACACGGAAATAAATAAATCGTGTGTAGTTGTGTTTCCCAATTTCACTTTAGTAGGTTTAGTTCTTTGTTTCAAAAAAAATTTGGGTTAAAAAAAATTTGAGAACGACTCATTTATAATAGAGGGCGAGACATACGGATGGGGGACCTAAAAAGGAAAGTACGAAATTTAAAATTAATACATTCTAAAAATTGGACGGAATATTATCGTATATTAGCAACATAGTTGTCTCAAAGTAAGCGTAATTTGGGAGTGGTTTCTACTAATGAAAAGTTTTAGTTATAAAGTTTGTACTGTATTATATGTGAGCCGAATTTGATGTAGTTCGCTTCATTACTTACAAGACAAAAAAAAAAAAAAGTAAAAAATATCCCAAAATAGGTTGCAAGCTCAAAACTTCCTTATTATACAGATATGAAATTAATGCTTTCAGCCACTATAAAACATCCGCAAAACTCACAATAAAGTGTATTATGTTATGTTCAGACTTGGCAAATAGCAAAAATATAGTAACCATTAAATATTTGCATTACTCCACATACTTCTATAGTGAGGAGGGTATTATGAGATTATGTTGATGTATATAACAGCGAAAAATATTGGTCTTAAACCCACCTTTAAGTATTCCAAACGACCTATAATCATAAATAAATTGTCTTAATGATGTCCATCCTTCCACCCATTTAAACCTTGTATTTTACCAATTTTTAAGGTAATTTTTTGAAACCTTGTGCACATACTTCTTCCCCTTCTATAAATATATTAATTTTAATACATTTTGTTTTGGTTCCTTAAAACATTTAAAAGCGTTTGCTCACAAAATGCTTCTTATAATCCAAAGACAATCCCTGTTAAAATTGATTGAATTAGACCATTATTTCACCTAATGAACTAGGACTGAACTGAAACCAGCACTAAATTAAAATCAAAATAAAAATACAAAAAATGAAATGGAATTAGAATTGAATTAGCATTGAACCAGAACTGAATTAGAATAAAATAAAACTGAACTGGAATTAGAATTGAATTAGCATTGAACCAGAACTGAATTAGAACTGTGCTAAAACTGAACTGAAACTGAACTAAGACTAGAACTGCACTTGAACTGAACTAGAACTAAACTAAAACTTAACTTAAACTAAAACTAAAAAAACTAAAACTTAACTTAAACTGAACTAGAATTGATCTGAAACTAACCTAAAGTTGAAGAACTAAACTATAACTGGAGTGAGGAGAAGGGTGTAGAGATGATCTTTACACAGAAAAATTGTATAAAATATTTCAATTAGTTTGTTAATTTATTTTAAATTGAAATTTAATAAAGATTGTAATTAATATAATTAGCTTTTTAATTGATTTTAACTCTATTTGACGCAAATCAATAGCTCTTTAAAAAAGAAATAAAGGAAAAATATTTTTAAAACAAACTACATACAATTTTATATGAATTATCGTCGATTTTAATCGGCTTGGCTATTTTATAACCTTTTTCGTACCGAGTACTGATTTCTTCAGATGCTAAGGATGACGTGAATTAAGAAGAAGAAGATTTACTAGGTACGTATAGGATTTAAAGGTTTCTAATCGTTCCCGTGTTTTTACATTGAAATATTCCCATCAAGGACCAGGTTTTCATGAATAGGCTGCCTTTTGGAAGAAGATTTATATATAAAGAGTAAATATATAGGAGAATCCTATAACCTTTACTCTATAAAAAGTAAGTTCGTATTTATTACATTTACCATTTCTTCAGGCATGCTGTCACATTCTGCTCAATGTATTTATAAGTCATCCCTTAGGTTTTAAAGTCTACCTCAATGATAATTTAAATCCTTTTTTAACGTACCACCGAGATGGTATTCGCTATTGTAAGTTTTTCCGGAAATCAAAAATAAATATGCAGTAAGTATATTTAAAACGCACTTCCCCATATATATATATACATTACATATGTTAAATTCGTTACATAAAATGCATTACGTTAAGTAAATTTTCATATATTTTGCTTTTCCTATAGTATTATTGTAAATATATATATATATATATATATATATATATATATATATATATATATATATATATATTTTTAATATTTGTAATAAAGTAATAAATTGTCTAGATAAATATTATGTATAATTACCAAGAGGAGCATTTAAGTACAATCATAGAGATTTAATTAAGTTTGGAATCTGATCAATAAATATCATATTTGTTTCAATAACATTTCTTATTGCATCAGTTGCAATAAGAACATTACAAAATTTAAAAACGTTGAATGACTTTTACCGAAATACGTATATTGCATCATTTTTGTTTTAATTTACAAGAAATTGAAAAATATGTAAATTTGTAATGATTATTGTAGTGCGTGCGACAGCTAATTTTGTTCAAATAACATATAAAAAGTAGAAGATGAAAATATTAACCGGTTCAAAAGTTACTGATTTTTGATCATTAATTACACCAAAAAAGTACACTGTGTGATGTTCCAAAAATGGTGTATGTCAAACTCCACAATACTTTGGTTCCAGTGTTTGTAATTTTATCTTAAAGGATACCTTCTCTTAAACTACTTTGAATTTAGGCGCACTTTTCTTTCATTTATAGCCAACAAGTATCCCCTCATAGAATTATTTTCATTTTAATTTTTTTTTTTGCGAACTTATTTTAACTGACAAGGCTGCTTGCTGCTGTTGTTGCTATAAACTAAAAACGTAACATACAAAAAGCAAAAACAGAAATAATACATATCTGTCTCAAATTGTAAATGTACGAGCAGAATCCTATCTGAACAACAGTCTTATGTAGTTTCACATTCATATATTCCCGTGTCTAAAAAAATGTGTGTATCTCGTATTTCTCTGCATACATTTCATATATGCAATCTTTGGCAATGTATCGCCTTGAATTGTGGATTTGCCTTAGGCTTCTACTATACACTCAGTCCGGTATGGCCACATGTGGATACACTAGATGTTTGTGCATTGTGGCAGCTTCTCACAAATGTTTGTGTTTCGAAGTATATATTATATGTGTGTATGTTTGTTTGTGACCAATGTTTACACACGCATCGCTGCTGTTGATGATGTTTACTGGTGTCGAGGCTCTCTTAACTTAGGAAATGACGTTTTGGATATATGAATGTATGTATTTTGTTACGGTAACCAAAAAAGCCTTAAGGCAATTTTATACTAATGCAAAAGGGTTTTGGGGTATTTTTTAGTTAATTTTTTTATTCAAACTTTATAGGAATTTTGTTATTTGTGTAGAGTAGCAAAAAAAAAAAAGTTAAGATAAAAATTTGTAGAATATTTTAAGAAAAATTATTATGGAATTTGTTGGTTTATGTTAACTGAAAATGACATAAATTGAGGAGAAGTTATGACAGTTTTTTATCCCCTTTTTCGAAACAATTAAATCAAATCTGAAAGATTGGTAACATGTTTAAGGGAATTTTGTTAAGGCGGCTTTTATGGCTTTCAAAAGTCACCTGGATATTTTTTCAATGACAGTTGGAAGCATACGTAGACGGTCTTTTTTAATTGTAACATTTTTGTTGAGTTTTGTATGCATTAGAAGAATGCATGAAAGACATGACCATACAGAGTTGAAGGCAATTATTTCGCTTGGTATGTTTGTGAATGAATTCAAAGTTGGAAATTTTATCAATTGAGAGCATAAATAGTTTAGGATTTCTATTATAGGAATGTATAACATGTCAGGATTTTGGGAAAATAATTTTATATATTTGTCAATATCCTTTAACGATCAATGTTGCCAATTTTGTATATTTAGGGCTACATTTAGCACTTCTAAACTCATTTAGCTCGAAAAAATTAGTATAGCACCTGACACATTTTCTAGCACTTTTCGAATTATTTTTGGCATTTCTTTATTAGTTTAGAGTTTTGTACTATGAAAACAGTATCAGTCATTCTTTTTTTTTTTTTCAAAAAGTTAAAACTGCTGCTAAAATATTATGTTTTTAGCGATCAGTAAGGAGTGTGTTTAGCAAAATAAACTTTGTGAAAACCAATACAATTACAAATAGTTAATCTAATTTGCTTAAAATTTTGACAGCTAAGTAAACTTAATTACGGTAAAATAATTTATTTTTAAATATAGTTTGCGATTTATTTGAGAATGTAGCTGAATATTGTCGTAAATTAAAATAAAACAGATTTTTAATTAATTTTGAATCTTCCCGCAAATTAAAATATTTATATGTATATAAATAAACCACTTATTATCCAATTTAAAGATGTCATTATTTTGCTTTTTGAAATATTAGCTTTGTTTTTTTCGAAATTTATATCTATGTCTATTAGGGTTGTCAACTATTCGACATTGAAGTTGAACGAATAAAATTTCATAATTTTTTTAATTATTCGCATGATCGAATAAAATTTGTTTTTTTTATCGATTAATGGAATGAATAAAGTATAAAATATATTGTTAGAAGAATTAATTACAAGTTTAAAAAGAATACAAAAACTAGTATTTTTTAAATAAATTATTAATGTAAAATAAACCTAAAAATAACAATTCATTAATAATGAATAAAAAATAATGCAAAACTTGAGACCGTATTAAAATTACCGACAAATTATATAAAGAAATTAAATTTCTTTTGAAATTATCATTCATAAAAAACATAACTAAGTATTTTGGCTTTAAAACGATTATTTTTTTTTTATTAAATCCTTTCACTTACTATTGATGGTGGCAATATATTGCATTAAAAGCAAATCTATTTTTTCTGTTCTTTTTATATTATTCTAAATAAAGTCAATCAATATTGCTAAAATATATTTTTTTGATATTATTTATTGATTTATTGTTCGAGTTCAGCTAACAAACCATCGTTATACATTATTTCAAAATCTTCGTTTATTTCTACATAACTTGAATCATTAAAATAATTATTGAAATAAGTAATAAATAAAAAATTCTCAAAAATAAAGCATTTGCATATACTTTTGCTTCACTTTTTATTGAATATTTTAAAATATTAATATACGCTAGAAAATTTCCAGAATTTAATAATATCTTATACGTCGCCCGTTTATTCTAACCTTAAGAAATCTTTAGAAAAGCTGTTCTGTTTTTTTTTTTTCAAATAATAAACTTCAGTGTTCATGGAAGGCTTTAGCCCGAAATCTATTAGAACCTACTTTACACATTTATATATCCTAACGAAATTTTAAATCATTTTCAACGGGGTTTTCAAAATAAACAAAACTTTTAATACTTATAATTTCAAAATGACATAATAATTTAAGAAAGGCCCGCTTTGAAGAATTATTCCCTTAATCGTTAAAATTTGATCGAATAACTTTTATTCTAAATTTAAAAATTTTGCTCGCTCGAAAAAAATTGTTCCTCGAATAATCGAATAATTTCTGTCAGAATGACACCCTAATGTCTATCAATAAAATTTATCGCTCCTAAATATTAGCTTAGATTTATAATTTTTGTTACCATTTCAAATGAAATTAAATTTATGCTGACATCCCATTTTTTTTTTAAATTTTGGAGCATTTTTGTTTCTTAATTCATAAAATTTTGTAATTGTAAATCTGGTAATAATATATGTTACCAAACTATATATTTCTTAGAGTTGGTAACATTTCTTATCCCTTCTTTTTCTTAAGCAGCTATAGCTAAAACTATTTATGAAATTTATACCTACTTAAATTTGTACTGAAAATTTATATAAATTTTGAAAAATAGCCGTTATATGAACAAAAAATTAATAAAAAAATAATACTTCTTGTGAGTATTTTTTTGTATTTTTAAATGATGCTTTTGAAGACCAAAAATCACAACATTTATTAGAGATAAACTATTTTGACATTTTTATGTCTGATAAATATTGGTTTTTAAGTAAAATTCTGTTTATTTATTTAAAAGTCTTTTTAATATTATTTATTTAATTTTATTGATACTGAGCATGAAAACTGTTTAGATAAGCTTTCGCCCGAAAACATTATTGAAAACTGAAGTTTTCTCATACACGCTGGTCAAAAATCCATTTTTATTTCTTTTTTTATTATTAGTTTTTTTTTTATTTGCAGAAGTTCCAAAATAATAATTCAAGAACTTAGAAGAAGTGAATGCATTTTATAAATTATAACAGACCAACTAATCAAGAACATATATTAATAAATGTAATGTAGCAATTTTGACATGAAATTAAAATTATTAGTTTAATATTATTTTTAGCACATTTGCTTAAATAGAGATAGTATCATAAAAGCTGCATCTTATTACCAAATGTATATATATATATATAACAATGTTGTATAATGAAAATCGCAACGTAGGAGATGATAACTACAAGAAATACACTACTCTTGTTGTTACTTTTATTTGTGATTATATGTGCTTTTCGTAACATATAAATTTGAAGGACAAAAATTTATGTTTGGACATGAACTTGCACGATTGTAAAAACGTAAAAGTGTTCGAATGAATGTCTGTTTTATGCAGCATTTTTCGGCAAACTCTTTCAATCTTAAATTTTCTTTCAGTTAAATTTTGTAGACCTGAGCAAAAATTTCTTAGTTTTCTCAAACAGGTTGGAGAAAACTATATGGTTTAAAATATGGGGTAATTTAATATTGTTTACAAAATATTTCCAAGTATTAAACCTCCAATGTATTAAATTAGTTATTTATTAGCTTTTACCGCTACACTCCTCTACATTATTTGACCTGATATCTAATATTTATTTATACTCTGCACCTATTCACCCTAATCGAAATTTAATATGAAAATTATGTTTAAATTTATTTAAGACTTTTAATAGTACTTTAGATGAGAAAATTTATATTTTCCTTATAAGGGTTTACCCCTCCCCCTAGATCTACCAGTCCTATTTTTATTTCATTAATGCGATACCATTCAGTAAAGGTCCCCACGAAATTTTAGGTCTGTCGGTGTAGTTTCTTAGATATACAATAATAAATATTTGCTTTATATGGGAGGTACTATACCCCCTGCTTCAATCTATTTTAAACAAGTCAGTTCACCCTTTTGATAACTTTAAAAAGTGGGCGTAAATTTGGGCGTAACATCCAATCAAGATTCAATGTAACCTATAACAGCAAGCACTGTCTCTGCGTCAAATTTCATATAAATAGCCTCATTAACGATATAAGGTTTTACAAAGTCTTGATTCTTTTCCAACTTATCTAAAGTTTTTAGTGCTTACGTAAATATAGTATAGGTAAATGTATTTATAATTACATCCAATATAACGGACGAGTATATCATTTTTATATAACAGATCTCAACACGAGTGAAGCGTATACAAGATTCGGCACAGCCGAATATAGCACTCTAACTTGTTATTGTTTTCTTTAATGTATTTTTTAGCTTTAAACCTAAAAATAAATAATATGTTTCAAGTAAATATAAGTTTTTATTCTTAGCACATTTTTCTAGCATCTTTTTTTTATTTTTATCATTTTATGGCATTTTTTCCGTCAAAATTCTAGCACTTATTCCCACTGAGATTTTGGCAATACTGTTAACAATATATATACCTATCCAGATCTCGCAGATCACTTGAATTAACTTTGGAACTAATTAAGGAACTTTAATATTGCATAAATCGATCTGAAACCTTTCAAGCTTAAAGTTCAAATTACTATTCCTAAAATGACAGCTAAACTGACATCAGAATGATTCATTGTTTCTAATAAGCTCTTCCTTAATACTTTTTTCAAAAAGTAATGACGACATAATAAATTAATTGCCAGATTAATCTTTTCCTAAAATTTATTTAATTAAACCATTTTACCTCAAATTTCATTTCAACTATTGTCTTGCTCTGCCTCTTTCTCCAAATATAATAAAATAGTGGGTGAAATAATAAATTTTCTAACTGTCGGACATTTGTCAATTTCTATTATATCTTGTTAAGATATTATTTAACTAGAAATTCCCACCACAAAGAAATCTTCTTTTACAAAACTATTAGTCATCTAACTAGTATTATCTGTGAATTCTTTGATTTTAATTTTAAATTTATTTTTATAACTTCGTTTAAAAGAAAATACCAATTAGAAGTCTTATACAGTCGAACATCGTAACAACGAATACTGCAACTATGGCTATAGCGTTTTTTTTTAAGTTCTAATTGATTTTTCCATGCAAATAATTACGTTTACAACGAATACGCTTATAACGAACTTTTTTTATAACGACACATTTTTACGATCTCACGAAAAATATTTCTTACAAGAAACCACGTTTATAACGAACTCCAACAAATACTTCCACTTTTAGATACTCATAAAAAAGTAAACAATTACCAAATATATTATTAAATAATTAATTTAATTAAAAACTTTTCTAAATTTGAAACTCTCACCAAAATGATTATACCAATAGTAAAAACTGTAAAAGATGAAAAACAGACCATTATTTCCAATTAAAGTATTTATCAAATCAATCAAGTAGATATTTGAATGAATTAAAAAATTGAAGTAAGAAATACAATTTTACTTAAATATTATTTATATCTTATATTTACTTGAATATATTTATTAAATTTAGATGCAAAATGAAACAACTGTGCTAATTGAGAAATATACGGTAATAATTTTTTCTGTGCAAATAAAATTGCACATTTCAAAATTTTTCAAAAATGTAAAAACTAACAGAAATATTTTTAATTAATTTCAATTTAAATTGTTAAACTAATTTTAAAAGTATAAGAAATAAAATTTATCTCAATTTGTCACTTATCATATGACTGATAAGATATATATATATATATATATATATATATATATATATATATATATATATATATATATATATATACATATTTTTAAGGAAGATATAGTTGATGAAGCCTGACCATATGATACCCTGCACCAATGTGTACGTGCGTCAAGATTCGCAGAGTTGTTCTTTTAGACCTGTAGCCAATTTTCGATCGATACTTGTATTAGTTCTAAAATAAAACATGTGAATACAGAATATTACGTTGATAATAAGATTTATATAAATTTATGCACTTTTCGATGATTCCAGAAATTGGAACTTTAATGGGAGCTATGGTAACTCATGAACCGATCTTCATAAAATTTGGCACTATCATTTATACTTACAGAAAACTTATTTGTGTCGAATATTAACTTGATACTAATATTTTTTATGGGATTTATGCACGGTAAAGTGATTTTCGGAAGAGGTGTTTATATTAGAGCTATATTGTATTATATACCGATCTTAATGAAATTTGGGGCTAGGTGAAATAATGGAGCGAATCAGAATGGAAAATGAAAATATTTTTTGTTATCAAAACAAATTTCAAATAGTACTTTTTTCACTCTCAGAGTACTAAAATTCAAATTTCGGACAGTTATTTATTTTTTGTTTAGAGCAAAACTCAAGGAATGTAATTTTATATATAAAATGTGCTTCTGTTACTGAAATAAACTTATGAAGAAAAAAGTTGTGCAAGGTCAGTTTCTTAAAATCGAGCACTTCAGCTTTATTTTTGTTAAAATATAATTCAATATCTGATGTCTTTGAAATTTGGAACGTTTTCACTTCAATTTGATTTACAGAGTATAGAAACTTGTGTTAATTATATATACATTGTATACTTTACAATTCTATAAATTAAACCTACAACTCAAATGCTTCTATAATGCAGATGTTTACCTTATGAACTTATTTGAATTGTCCTAATTACGTGCCAGCATTTAATCAGAGATAGTGTTCATTAAAATTTCATTATTACTTCGAAAATTATATATCTCCAAAATATATTTTCATTTAAAAATTTTTATTTTGAATTTTGGACTATGAAGCTATTCCGTTGACGTATGAAATTCCTCGAGGAAATACTTCAGTAATTCTGAATGTATTAAATAGTATCAAACAAGTACTAGACTATCAACTTTTCCATCCCTGCAACCGATCATGGCCAATTACAACAGGCCATGTTTCATCAAGATATCTTCAAAATTGCGACTTGTACCTTGTTCATAATGTTTTCATGGACAGACAGCCAGCCACCCAGACGAACATCGTTAAATTTGCTCAGAAAGTGATTCTGAGTTGATTGGTTTACTTAAAGGTGCGTCCAGGATCAATATTTTTGTGTGTTACAAACATCGGCACAAACGCATAATACCCCAACAACCTAAGGTTGTGTAGGGTAGTAAAATCATAAATACATCTCATTTTTAAAAGAAAAAAATACATTTTGATATAACAAACTACGTTTATAACGAACTAAATTTGTCGGTCTCTTCGAGTGCGTTATAACAGTGTTCGACTGTGTATAAAATTATATTGTGGTTTTATTTTAATATTAAATGCATAAGTTTATCTTTAATTTAATTTAATACTCTCTATCAAATCTGTTTAACCAAGAAACTAAACAAAAATCTAAAGAATTTCTAATGAAAACACTATTTTTCCTTATAACAAAGATGTTGAAAAGATTTTTATTTTTCCAAGCTTTATGAAAAATAAACAAACACTTAAGATTTAAAGTAGAAGCAAGTAAGAAACAGATTCGATTTGTTGGCTATCTATGGAAATAAATCTATAAGTTTCCCAATAAATGTGATATATAAAAAAATAAAGATGACTGTGATGATGACAAAAAGATACTGCAGCAGAAATGCCTACAATAAAGGTTAAAATAGCCACAGATATTGCTTTAGATACATACGTTGTTTTCTAGATGACTTTAAATGTTAAGATTGTTGTTTTTGTGTTGAAATATTATTTTTTCTTTTATTTTAAAGACTTTTTTTTGGTTTTTCTTTACCATTTCTTCTTGTTTTTTTTTTCACTGGCAATACTTAAAAAGAAAAAAGATGTTTTTTTTAAGATGCACCTTTTTCTTATTTTATTTTTTTCCCTCTGGGTCTATTATAAATGGGTGCTCAAAATTCAATAGAATTTTTGGAGTAAATTATAAAACAGAATTTTGGTTTTTGTTGTTCTTGTTATAGTATTGTTGCATTATTAGATCTTGATAGAAGAAATCAAAATAAGTTGTTGTATGTTTTTGTTATTTTTTGAAAGATTAACAAAAGATTTCCTAAATGAATACGATTTAATTTATAACAGCGTTTACTTTGAACCTGAGAAAAAACAAGTGTTTTTCATTGGGATTCTTTCAGAAAAGGGTTTATGAGACAAGTGACCCAGTTTTCTGAAGAAATATGTATTGTACATGTATATAATTTTAAAGCAAGTTATATTTCGAGGCACGTTCAAATAACATATTTATGTCATATTAGATTTTTCTTGAGGATGTTATAGTGGAGCCGATTTTTTACTGAAGGATCAAAAATGTAATCTAACTTGATGGAGTTTATGGAATTTTTGAAGCTAGATTTATATCTTACAAATTCTCTTTTAAACAAAAAAAAAAATGGACTAAATGGAATTTGACTTACTAAGCAAGACTATGCTTTTAGTTTTTTTTTTCTATCACGCACTGGTGTTTTTTTTTTTTTTTTTTGTGAGAATTATTAAGCAGTCACACTAGTATAATTCTATAACTGGTTTTCCATTTCAGAGAAATAAAACTCCAATAGATGCTGATTAAAATTATCTTTGAGTTATCTTAATATAATTTTTTATACGCTTCATAGTTTCGGAGATATTAGGAATTTGGACAAATTATATTAATTTAAATAATAAGGAAAAAATTTTTAATATCTTGTACCATAAGGCAAGTAGGTTAGGTGTAGCCGTAGTCGGTAGAGTAACTTTTTTCTTATTTAAAATTTGTCTGCTTTCGAATATCTACATGATTTTTTAATAATAAATAGATGACCTATTTCAGTTAAGGATATTGTGTTTGATTTACCTTTTGCTAAATTTACCTAATTAATATGTTTTATAAAACACATTGAATTTGCTTGCAGTTAGAATGTATTTCCCAATATTCAGCATGTCATGATCAAACAGTCACCATGGAATTTTTATTAACGAAATAAAAAATTAATGCACTGAAAATTTATCTCTTATGTCCGTTATTCTATAAAATACGGATATATTTAATTTTTGTTGCTATCATCTTGAGCATGAAACTCATGCGAAAGGATATACTTTAAAGTATCCCAATTATCATGTTTTTAACAATGGCGTGGTTAACTTGCGAATCACCAAGCTAAACACATTAAATTATGTATTTTTAAAAATTAATCTTCAGCTCCCTTCCAGCTATTGACAAACATAAGTCAAAAACATCTTGGCAATGAAGGATTTAGAGATTTATATCGAAATATAATTCAAAAACTTTCTAAATTGGAGATTTTATGGAAAAACTAATTTTTAAATTTCCTCTCAAAAAATTCCTTTTAATTTTATTCAAATAAAAAGAAGAAAAGCACAAATTTTGCAATAAAAGGTACTTAGAACTTCGAGAAACAAACTCGTATTAGAAAAGTAAAATATATCAAAATTAGATGCACGATTGCATTATATACTTCAGTACACGCTCTCAGGACCAATAATTAAAGCCCTTATAAAAGACAAACCAAATCACCTAGAATAGATATCAGTTATTATCCTATATGTATGTCTACGTGATTATAAAAAAGTCCAAATATGGATAAAAATAATTTGAGATTCAAATTGCTACAAATTTCATCGATAAAAGTTTCAGTAAAGCTATTCTTCAATATTTTATACATAAAAAGAGGAAAATTTTGAAATTTCGGCAAAAACAAATGTTGCAAATATATGCCTTATAAAAAATTCTCTAAAAGACCGAAATTCATTATATTTTTTCATAATAAGCTTAAAATTATGAATGTTTTAAATCAATCTTCAGAAAAAGAAATTCAAATGCTGGTAAGAAAATAAGTACAGTAAGCATTTAATATTTTTTTCAAATGTGTACTATTGTATTTATGACATTATAATTTAAATTTATGCAAACCATATGTATTTATATAAATATTGCAAAAAAAACTACATACTCCAAAATAACATTCTAGTCCGTGAACTCTTGGTCTAGTAGTTTTATTAAAATAAGAATAAAAAACTGATACCGACTTTAGAATTCATGGAAAAGATCAAACATTGATCATACTCAAAACAAAATTTTAAAAACATCTCTTATTTAGTGAAAAGTTTTACATGCAAAATTGTTTTTGTTATTTAAAAACGAAACTGTAATGCGAAATACGAGCATATGGCCTAATTTTTTAAGGTTAAGAACATGTTTTCTGGTCCTTACAATTATAAGTCCCCGAAATTTTAGTATTAAGCAAATAAAATGCATTCGCAGTAGTTGTCAGCAAGCGAAATTTGTTTGGAAAAAAATGCTGTAGGCGTTTTAAATGATGTTTCTTAATTTTTTTCACTCTGTGAATTTTAACCATTAAGATGATTCTTTACACATACCTTTTGAAGATCTAAGGTCATATCTGAAAATTTGGTGAACATTTTGAAAAGTGCATAACATTTTTACATTTAGAAATTTTTTAATGCCCCTTTGACTAGGAAGTGTCATTAAAAAACTCTGTTTACGCGATATATTCGGCAATTTCTATAAAAGCGATATTTGTCGGTAGTAAAAAACATAAATTTTCCGAACATTTACTCCAACTATATGGAAGTTTGTGACAATGGCAGCGTTGCCATAACGGCACTTAAAGTGCCGTTATTTTTCGGTTATTGCACTTTTTTGTGAAAAAATAATGCCAGATGATATTTAACACTTTTCAGTACTACAAATAGAATGAATTTTTTGACATTAAAAGTGCATTTATATCATTTTTAATTATTTGTTGCACTTTTTTTTTGTTTAAGGATATACGGAAGACGAAGTAAAAATGTGTAGGTCGTTAACAAATTCCGAGGTGTTCTACTTATGTCTGTCTTATGACAATTTCGGTGCTTGTGGCTTTTCTAAATGGGATAAAAAGAATGATTCTGAATTCCTTTGTGCTTTTAAAGGTAGGACTGTTATATTTATGTGTAACGCAAAAATTGCCTAAGCAAATTTAATAGATTAAATATGTGCATAAACTACAAACATTTTTATTGTAATAGTATAATTAAAAATTTAGAATCTTTTTATAAAAAATTGCACTTTTTTAACAGTCTTTTAACATTTTTTCCTGAAAAAGTTCTGCGAACACTTGATGATGGTATCTATTCCTGGATTTCTTATATCAAGGTGATACACCTTCAACTGTAGAGAATCGTGTTGTCTTTAAAATTCTGAACTCTAAATTTGATTTCACTTATACAGGCAAATTTTCTATTAAAAAAAGCTCCAAAATTTAAAAAAGTAGTAAATTTTTAGTTTAATTTTTTTTATCAGTGCATAACTTTTCACCAGATAATATTATAGTAACTATTTATACAACATATGAATTTACTCTCTCGAATGGTAAATGATTTGCGTCAAAAAATTGAGAGTGAAACTAAAATGATTCAAACATTCATCGAAAGTTTCAACTCAGATTTTAATATTTCTTGGCTTTAAATGCTTGCATTTCCGTGAAATTTTACGTAATTGAATTTTGTATTTTTTAGTTAATTTATAAGATCTGTCAAAATGCATCAACATTAAAACAAAGTTTTGAAATACAACACACATAAAGCCGGTTTCAAAGAGTTTCGAAAATGCTTAAAAATCCTCATATTTGAATGAAAATTTTGGAAATTATTTTTAACTGATTAGTATTCATAAAGTATAATTTTCTGTTAAGTTTATTAAATATAGTTTAAAGATAAATTGAGTTATAATTATCTTGAATAAAATACACATACCAATGGAATAAGTTTTTTCTCTTGTAACATATGTAACATTCTTAGAAACATTTTAAATATTTTACGATTTTTGAACTCAATATTTGTAATAATCGTTTACTTCATTTTCTAAGGGAAAAGTATTTAAAAAGGTTTACCAGCAAAATCGATTTCGAAAAAATTGAAATAATCTTTTTCCATATTAAACCATAGGCTAGATGCATGATTAAGGATGTTGATGATTGATAAGTGTTGAAAGTTAATATTAATTTTCTGTTAATGATAACAAAAAAATTTAATAAATGAATTTATTTAGACAATCGAGAACTTGAGGAGATAATGTTGACACCAAGACTATATTCAAACACAAAATGGAAAATATTGTGTTTGAAAAAATCGCCATTTTATTTTAATCTATATTTTATAGAAATTAATCATATAACTATATAATTTGTCAGGAAAAGTACAAAAATCAAAGATCTCCTATGCTAAGCTCGATTCATGCAAAGAAAGTTAAGAAATTGAACCTTTCAACGGTATTTCTACAAGTTAAGAATATTTTCAGAAATTATAAGGATGCTTTAAGGACCTTTCATCAGCACAGAGAATTCAAGTTAAGAAGGAATCTCAAAGGTTTAATTAATCCCAATTCTCTGGCCATTTCTTATTTACCTGAAAAATTATGAATTTTACTAATTGATCTTGTAGGCCAGAGCGCGGATATAGGAAGGTTAATGTGAATCAATAATAATTTGCGACTCAAGCTTTGATAGCGTTAAAACTTATTATACAGAGATTTAAACTAATCTAGAATTACATTAGTACTTTACCTACATCTAATTTCAGTATCTATCAAGACATTCGATTATATCCTTTTAAACCAAATAGACAATTTTTCCTACCAAATACATCAGCTTACTCTGTACTTGCCCTATATTATAGTTTCTTATGAAGTGCTTATTGTTCCCTTGTAATGTATTGCTTTGGTTCACCTTTTATGTTAACTTTTCAATCAAAATTGTTTTTAAAGGTTTAAATAACAATAATTATGATCATTATAATCACAAAATGATTCAACTTTATCATGTGAACTAATTGTATTTAAAATTTTAATTATGTTCATTTATGTAAATATATTGTGATCCAGTTTTATCATATTATCATAAAAAATACTTCAAATTTAACTACTATCATACTACTATCATCCTTGAACCAATTTTAATATAAAACATTTATAAAAATAAAATAATAGAAAAACATCTTTTTTTCGCTAATTTTATATTCTTTCCATTATACATACAAATATACATAAATACATACATACATACATACATACATTTATACATACATACACACATACATACATAAATACATACATGCATACATATATAAACTTGTATGTTGTGCAAAATAATAAAAAAAAATATATATTTCTTTATGATATAAAACAATTTTAATAGGCAATAAAATAGTTTTAATAGTCATGACTTATATTATTTGAATCACTATAAGTATAACCAAACACTGTTTTCTTATATTTATTAACGTATCAACTAAATAGAATTATACAAATTAAGTCGGTTTTTTATTAAAGCAATACGCTTAGCATAAAACAGTTGAGGTAAACATAATATAGTTGAAAATTAAACATTCAATATTTGTGAAAAACAAAATGTAGTTAAAATTAAAAATGTAGTATGATTTTTTCAACTATAATATCTATAATCTAGGTGTAAGAGATTAGCATTATATGTTTGTTTGTAATATTCTATAGTATAATATTTCTATTAATATTTTTGCATGGTTATCATAGTTTGTTTGTGGTAAATATATAAAAATGTTTGATAAAACTTGTATTAAAATATTTAATTGAAGAAACTATGACCGTGTTTTTTCTTTATGTGTAAATACCCATTTATTTTCCTAAGGCAGATGTATAAAATACAAAACGAAGTACAAATTTATCGCTGCAATTTATTCTTTAATAACTTCTTTAATTTTTAATCCTGCTGCAGAGAACTACAAAATGATCCTAATTAAAATCTCTAAGGCTTCCAATATCTACCATATATTGCGTGGAATACCTTTCCTCAGATCGTTTACCCATTATTCGCTCTTTTACAAAGGCCAAAAATTTTCTACATATTTAAAGGACAAAAATATAAATAATTGAGAAAGTATGGATTTCGAGTTAGTTATTTTAATAATACCGTTAACTTATATGTTAATCGGAAATATGGTGTAACTTCGATAGATCTGAGATGTTAATGGAAAAGGTATATTATTTGCATAAGTTTGATCTAAAACATACAAATTGCATACTTACATATTATGTGTTACTCTTTTTTATCAAAAAATTAAAGTACGGTGCTATAGATTAAAATAACCATGATTATTTTTTATATAATGTATTTTTCATACATATATATGTACGTATGGATGTATGTATGTATATATGTATGTAAAGAAAACTTATTTGATACAATGTCCTTTTAGGATGATTCTAGAGCTTTAATATAAACTCAAGGATTAAATAATACCAGCAATAATTAAAGATTATTTGAAACAATATTATAACATTTCCTTTAAAAGAAATTTGTGCAAGCCATATTTAATCATAAATTTATATAACCCACAATATTGTTGTCAACTTGTGTTTTCAACTCAATTTCTACCACTTAATGGATTTACAATTTGTAACTGAAAATTTAAGGTTATAAATGACGATGACAATGATATTACCAGTTGGTTCATAATAAAAATGTTACATGATATGTTAAATAATCTATTTCATACAAACTCGTATTAATTTTGGTTACATACCGTGAGATGCTTACAAGTGTAGTCCCTGTTGGGAGTTGTAATTGTTACCTTTTTTGTTGGGTCTTTTTTACCTGTCATTATACCTGTTTATTTATCTAAAAATTCTTTTAGACCATACGTCTGTCCATCTTTTTTAGCCCTTTCTCTTAAAGTTGCGACATTTAGACGATTATTATTGTTTGTTTTTGTTAGTTCATTTAATTAAAGTATCCTGCTGGGAATCGATTATGTGTAAGCGGTTTACATTTCATATTTCTTTACATTTCTCTAATGAATTATATTTTCTATAACAAAAAATTATTATTACTAGTGAATTTATCTTAAACAATTTATTTAAAAATTCCACTTCCCTTTAAATGAACACATTTTTTTAAGATTTTTATTTCATTTCATGCGTTGTTGTGATCGAAAGTATTATTCATAATTTTTGTGTGATTTTTTTTCTAGTCATTTCATCTATTTTGTGAAATTGTTTGTTCATATTAAACAATAGAGGAAATCATTATAAAATATGAATTTTTTTATAGTGTTCACAATCATAAATGTCATAGAAAAAAAGAATTAAATTTTTTTTTTTACAAAATAAAACTCTTAAAAAACTATTGACAATTAACAGCAGGTCACCATTATCATCAGCCATAGCCATAATCGTCATCATCAAAATTTTGTTTGTTGTCATATATTTTTTTTCTTGTAGTGTGTTGAAAAACTTTCTTCTTGTTTAAACATTGAAAATATTGATTTACTGCATATTTTTTGATTTTCATTAATTTTAGTTTTATTAAACATAAATAATAAATTTTTGTTTTGTATGTTTATTTCCATAAAGTTATTATATTTTATATGAGTTTTTTTTTTTCTTTTTGTACAAAAGAAATTGATTTAAATTTAAATATTTTGATTTCATTTGTTCAGATTTTTAATTAAATTTTATTAATGTTTTATAACAAAATTTTTCATTTCTTTATGAAAAACTCCCATGATTTTTTTTAATAACAATTGATGGAAATTAATGTCAATTTTTAAAATTTATATTTATAGTAATAATTTTATTAATGAAAAAATTAAAATTTTTTATTTATAGTTTTTATCACAAAGTTAACAATATTTTATTGAAATAAATCTATGGGAGATTAATGTTTTTTTTTTCCTTTCTCTTTTTAATACTCTGTTTTATTCATAAATTCAAGTGAACTGAAATAGAGAAAATGTAAATAAAACAATTTTGTTCTATCAAATACAGAGAAGTGAAATATTTTATTTTTTTAATACCCTACATTAATATGCAGTAATCAGAAAAATGTTCCAAAAATGTATTTGTTGGAAATATGTAGACTAAATTTCATACCTCTAACTTCAAACGGCACACAACAATTTTGGCCGAAATATCTAGATTGAGATCGTTCATTTGGAAATGTATGTAGACAATATGTATATCAGTAGATAGTTAAATATGTCTTTTTTTCATATTATATTTATATATTTATTTATAAGAAATTTTTATATTTATTTATAAGAAATTACCGGTAAAGCTATCAAAATTAGTTTAGGTGAACAAAAAGATCGTTACCTTTCTAATACATTACATTAAAAATAAATTTAAAAAGATTTTTTTATGTTTCTGGTATACTTAATAAATTTGATTGTAAAAAATTTACCATTTTCATAAAAAAAATCTCTTCTGTCTACATTTTTGAGCGAATAGGAATTAGATAGTATCAAACTATCTTTTTAGATTAAAAAAATCTTGCATGACTTTTTTCGAACCCGATGAACTTAAAATTTTGTTCAAAATATCACCATTGTCAATCAGTGTTGGGCGTAGGGTGAAAACCTCATTCAAATAATAATTTCTTTATTATTCATTCTTGAAAGCTTGTCTATTTCAAACGACAAGCTTTCAAGAACAAAAATATATTTTTATTAAATAAATTTTAAGAAAAAGTAAAGGTATCAGTACCTCTTTTCCATTTACTATCGATATCGTTAACTAACACAAAATTTCCGTTGTTTTAACGGTTTTGCTATTCTCTACTATAACGACGAATATCAATAGAAATAATAGAACATTCAATAGAAAAAAACGAACATTTTAAATTAAAATTGAATTTTTATTCAAAAATAAAACCATTTTCTTGAGACAGTTTGAAAAAAAAGTTGAAATATTATATAAAAGTATGCAGATTGACTTCCAACAACATACATACTAATATGGCATATTGTTCAAAATATTAGTGAAATTAATTTGGTGTTAATGTTTATTATATTAGGACCGTTCATAAAAATATGTCTTGAAATTATAAATAAAATAGCGATTATTTTTATTAAGTCCTAAAGAATATATTTCATTAAAAAGCAATTTTTCATCAAATATTCTTTTATATGTACTAAAAATTCATTAAATAAAAATATTTCTCTTAAAATATAAATTAAAAAAAAAAACCCTAATTTTTTCTAAAAAGAAATGTTTACTATAAATCCACTTTTTACAAATAAATTATAATTTTCGGAAAAAGCCAGAAATTTTTACTAAACATCCAAATTTTTACTAAAACTCCAAATTTTTACAAAATTAAAATTTTTTCATTAAAAATTAAAATTTTTACCAAAATTTAGTATCTTCACTAAAATTAAAACTATTCATTCTTAGTAAATAGTTTTGGTTATTAAGAAATAATAATAATTATATGTTTCAAAATTGTAAATATTGAATTTTAAGCACTAATTTTGTTCATTCAATATTTATGAAATGCAGTAAAAACTTTTGGTAAACGAGAACGTATGACGAGTGTTTTTTAAATACGGCAACAATTTTTCCTTAACAACTTTTGTTTTTGAGTTATAGCTAAATACCCTCATTTACTATTTTTACTTAGATTTTCGTTTTTTATTAGACGCTAAAATATATTTTGTTATTGTTTCCGATATGGCTTCATCAAGTAGATATTATGTATTGTTTTTACTATATTTATGGTGAATATATATTTCAAAAATATCGAAAACCTATATGAACTGTTTTTCAATACTTTAAAATAAAATTGTGTTATCAGGACAAGTCATAGGTTCCTCATATTGTATGTCAGAGATGTGTGGTATGTCTATTATTATGGTACATGCTCGTAACATTTCATGACGAGGTCGTCATGATGACTGCTACTTCTGCGTTGTGAAAATAAACGGAATTAACCCTGGAAATTGAAGGAAATGGACATATCCTAAATTATCTTCTGCTAAACGACCTAAATTAAAATCACGAGAGGTACAACCCAGCACATCTAAATTATACTTCCACCACTTCATATTAAACTCGGCATAACGAAGCGGTTTATGAAGGCGCTTAACAAAAGTGTTGAATGTTTAAATTTTCTTTCCAGGATTAAGTATACAAAAATTGAAAGATGGTACTTTTGATGGGCCACAGATTAAGCAAATTGTGAAAGATCTTAATTCAGTCAAATCAATGACTGAAGTCGAATCCAAAGCTTAGAATTCATTTGTTTTGGTTATGAGTAATTTCCTTGGCAAAAAGAAATCTGACGACCATGTTGAGCTTGTTGGGTGCATGCTGTCGAACTTGCAAGAGTTAGGGTGCAACATGGGCACAAAAATCCAGTTTCTGCATTCGCATTTAAACCAGTTTCCAGCAGGGTGAAAATTTTCATCAGAATCTTCGGACAATGGAAGAGCGTTATGACGGAAGGTGGGGCTCACATATGATTGAAACGAGATTTATCTAAAGTCGTTCATTCAAGGAAATCTTATAAAAGGTCATTTGATAGTGTTCGATAGCAATTTTGTTAAAATATGTATTAATTTTTTTGTCGAAATAATAAAATTGTATATTTCAAAAAGTAAAGCTGTTAGCAATATTCCAGTATTTATTTTTATAGTCAGGACCATAGAAATATCCAATAACAGAAAAAAATGGAAACAAGAATTGTGTTGACCAGTGATATTCATTATATTTTTCTAATTAAATTATTTATAAAACAATGTTATCAAAATTACAGAAAATGGTATTTAAGATCCAAAATCAGTTTTTTATAAAACATTTTCAAAAACTTAACACCATTTATTATTACCGTTACCATCTTACGACCATTTTTTTTTTTTTTTTTTGTAGTTAGCCGTAACTTATCGTTAAGTACCGATATCTATAACAAACGAATTTTCGATACATAAGTCAAAATTTTTGTCCTTAAAAAATTACTGCGGTACAGACCACTTTTGTACTCAGTATTGTGAATGTTACGATATTTTTTAAAGAACTTTTACTCCTATGCTACGAAAATTATATGAGAAAAATAAAAAAAAATCAAAGCAAAACAAAAATTCAATTTTTAAATTCAAACACAAATATCTTTTTTTACTATAAGATATATCACAGGTGAGCAGGCATATTTTTTTTTTTTATCTCATCTAGTTCTTTACAAAAGTTTTTAAATCTCTGAAATCGGAAATGATTTTTAGAAATTACCAATTTTTTAAACTTTTTCATACTCGACAATGCGGTAGTCAATGAAATATTATTTTAGATAGTAAGTAATATTTCTACTCTGTACATATAAATATATATATTAAGTTAAATTTCCTTGTTCCGAACTTGTAATTATTAATTTCAAACAAAATAAATTTAGTAAACAACAGTACTATATGACATTTCATAAAAAATAATATTTCACCGAAGATTCAATTGTTTCTTTAAAAACAAATAAAAAACAATTTAAATAAATTGACAACTTTATTATTTTACGAGTATTTTAAAAATCCTAGTGCCATACGGAACAATTTTAATTTTAGAATTTTTTATAAAACTATTCCTAAATAAAAACTCTATAAAACATATTTTTCTTAGCACTCTCTTAAACCTTTTCCTTTATGATTAAGTTGTTAAGATAACGTGTTAATTTATAACAACATTTAGACAAAATGTTCCGTTTTTAAGAGCGTAAACAGACCTCCCACAAATGTTTTTAAATCCTATAGCTAAGAAAAATCCGTACAAAATCCAAAAAAAAAAACTATAAGAATAATAGAGACAACAAAGGTTTTTGAAACTAAATATGTATGCGTATAGCCACTGAATTTTTTTCTGGTAACTTCTTTATAATCAAACTATATTCAAAAACAAAGTAACTTTATTCCCTTTTTTCTTGAATCATAACTAAATCCCTTTCTAATAATACCAATGTCTAACAAATGAATGCAAGTCAAAAAATTACCACCAGCTATGTATTAAAGACAACAACAGCAATAGTAACAATGTCTAGAAAGTAAAAGGATCATTTTTATGTAAAAGGACATAAATCTAAATTGTCTTATAAAATGTGTCTTTTATGGTTGACAACAATAGCAAAGGGACAATATTATTTATTTTCTTTAGATTTCTTTTTATTTTATTTGATTTTAAATTTATTATAAGAACACTATTAAAAAGCTGAAAAAAGGGATTGTAAATTTTTACAAGATACATATACATACGTAAAATTTATTATCTATAAAGGGTATACCTTAAGAAGTTTATATAAATTTTAAAATAAAGATTATTTCCAGTTTTTGAGTTCTCGCGTATTGCAGAAATCCGCTGTCGTAACGACTTTTTGATATTGACATCGTAAGAAGATTAACTTTAATTGTAATTTTCATGTTAGATTGTAGTTCAGATCATGTAGAATTACAGAAAAAAAAATATTACAAAGACGATTTTAAGTATTTTTATTATATTTAGGAATGTTATATACTCAGGAAAATTGTCAAATTTATGATAAATGCTCAGAGGTGAATATTTCCATTAGCTTGGTTTATATGTATCACTAACAGAACTGAATAATTTGGATTGAGGTATGATTTACTAACAGTTGGTAGAATTGATCGCATAATGTTTGCAAAAGTAAAAAATATTGAACACTCTAGCAATCGTCATTATTCTCGATTCTCTAGAGAAGTCATGGGTTTTGCTAAGAGCTTTTTATCATTTTCAAAATTCAATAACTTAGAAACTAATAATAATATTTTCATAATTCTTTCTCAACCTAACTAATATGGGTCCAAGTAATATGTGTACAAAATATTATGCTAGCTGGAGTCCTATTTACTAAGCTATAACAAAAATAGAAAGGAAAGGGGAAAAATATAGGACATTTTGTGTAAAAATTATGGTTTAATTTTAAATAGAACCAGTTATAATTCTTACGTGTACATGGTTAGGTTAGGTTAGGTTAAAAAGGCGGCCACCCAGAGACTATTCGGTCCATTGTGATCCCTTTATAGATAATAACGAAAGCTGACAGATAAAGAAAGAGAAAAATCCTAGTAGAATATAGTAAAAGATTGAAAAGAAAGATAGCTAAATATAAGAAAAATAAGAAAGGTGTGGAACCTAAGACTCATCAAATCAACCCTGACTACCTCTAAGCCACTTTATTCCCATTACAAACCTATAAGGTTGCCGAGTTCTTCACCCGCAACCTCCTCTTTTTCGTGCAGAATATGACTCCCAAACTAACTCAGTCTACTTCGCTGAAGCCCTACACAGTGACAGAGTATATGCTCAACTGTTTCTAGCTCCTCTACATAATCGCACGTCCTGCGAAAGTCTGAGGCGTCAGTGTCCCACTTGCTAGTCATATTCCCTATTGCGAGGTGACCAGTAATCATGCCAACAATGATCCTTAGATTCACATACGTGTACATTAGGGTGGGTCGAAAAAAAATATGCCAGTTTTCTAGTATGAATGAATAATTGCTGAGGTTACATTACATTACATACGAAAATAAGTGGATATTAGGTGACATCTAAAATTTGATGTAAAATTAAAAAATCACAAAAGAAACATTTTAAGCAGTTGTTATGGGAAATAGTCTCCCCACAAGCTCTTTCCAAACTCTATGAATTTTGATTTTTTGTTTTTTAACATTCCACAATTTTTTTAAAATTCCACAATTTTTTTAACATTCCACAATCGGACGACGCTATAAACAAAAAAAGGTTGGTATTTTGGGGCGTGGCAAAAAATAATTTTTGTGTTTTTGGAAACCACATAAACTATTCTTTCATTCTAGGGGATGATTGGCACATTTGGGAGAAAGAATTATATATTTTAAATTTGTAGTAAATTTGACTATTAAGTGTAAATATTAGCTATTTCTAACTAATTGTATATTTAACTAATTAATTATACAATATAAATAATTCTACATAAATCTTATAAATTTATATAGAATTTCATATGATTTTTTTTAACCGATGCTGTTACGAAATTAAAAGTTGCGAAATATTTTTGCACAGAATATTACTAAATTCATCAGATGTCTTACAAAATTCTAAATAATATTGCAGGAAGAATCATATAAATATATGAATCCGATGAAAAGTTATAATAATTTTGAATTTGAAACTTTAAAAAAATGTATATTTACAAAGTTTTTTTTTCAAAAAGGTGGCAATATTTATTCACTTATAGAATTAGTTTTTTATTCAGCACTGCATCTTTTTTTAAGTTTAAAAAAAGAGAAAGATTTTAATGAAAAAGCATGCAAAGTAAATCTGGAGGAGTTATGGGAAAAAGTCCTTTCCAAACTCTGCGAATTTTGATTTTTTGTTTCTATTTTTTATTTTTAATTCATAAATTGCAAAGCGGGGGTCAACATAAAATTATTATGATTAAATACCACCATATGTAAGGTAAACACTAAAAAAGTATTTTCTGATAGTTGCCTCTTATAAAGACAGAATGACGATTTCAATTTTTGAAAGATGTTTTTCCCGGATTGAGATTTTAGTCATTTTAGTACAAAAAAGTTGAAGTTTTTTAATTTGTTAATTTTAAGACACCTTTGTTTAAGTATTAACATTATTTTTCAAAAAAGTGCTTCAAATCTAAATTTTCCGTTTTCCGTATCATGGTCTGAAGAAATTTGACTAAATGTAATACACTTTTACCAATTGTGATGCTTCATATTCCAGAATTTTCTATGATAAAAAATATTTTCCTCAAGTATTTATGTATATCTTTCTTATGAAAAATGTGAACACATCACTAGGAGCAAAACAATTTTAATTTCTTCTGTTACTTTTGCATTATACTGCTAATTGTAAAGTGTCTGCATTTTTCATAAAAAAAAAAATATGAAAAAGTGCCAAAAGACGGAGAGTTTATTGCTATTTTTATGTTCGTATATAAGCTTTATATATACGTATTTGGTATCTCTGAAATTTATAATAAATAAACATAAATTAAATTTAATTGCGGATGGATGAAACAACAATATTTTTAACTTGTGGTATTTACTCAAACAAAAAATAAAAAAAAAAGTTTTAAAATTCTTTTTAAATCTATTTTCTTATAAATTCCAAAGTTATTCATTTACAAAAAAATGTATATCTTTGCTAATAAGTTCGCGATTTTAACAAAAAAAGGCTTTAATGGTTCATTACATAATGTAAATGTAATGAAATAATAAAAATAAATATACAAACAGAAACTGTTTCATATAAGATAATAAAAAAAAATGACGGAAATTGAACAAAGTTAAATAAAAATGAAAATCCACGATATTTTTAACAATATTGCAACAAAATTTTGTGTAATTTGGAAAGTGTTATATATTTGAAAAGCTTGATTTCTCGTCAATCTAAAATCGTTAAAAAAAAACGAAATTTGGTAAAAAGAATGAATTTTTAAAATTTGTTTATTCCGTTTAGTCGTAAAAAATAGTTTTTTTTTTATCGATAACTGAAAATTACAAAACTCAACTAGACGTACGACCCACGCCAGGTCATTTCAAAAGTATATCCAATTTTTTCCATTTTGCCACATAGTGTTATCATTACTCAGCAAAAAAAGACTTAAAAAAGAGCTGAAAAAGTAATAATTTTAACATTATGAAAAGTTTCTCTCCAAAAATAAATTTTTTTTTTTATCTCATTAAGTTCTCGAGGCGCTGGAGAAAAAAATATGAAAATTTATAATCACTTATATTTATTTATCATCAAAAATCTTTTTTTTATATTAAAATCAAAAATCTCATTTTATAAAGAAATTAAAGCCGCTAGAGAAAAAAAAGATGAAAATCTGTGATCACTTATATTTCTCACTAAAATTTTTTTTAAAGAGCATATAAAATCTCATTTTATTATTAACTAGAGGCGCTATATCAACAACAATAAAAAGCTACGATCAAAAATGATTTTTTTATATGAAAGTCTAAAATCTCAATTTACAAGTAAACAAGAGGGGCTTGAGCAAAAATAGTGAAATTCTATTATCA
This sequence comes from Protocalliphora azurea, assembly GCA_932274085.1. NCBI lineage: Eukaryota > Metazoa > Arthropoda > Insecta > Diptera > Calliphoridae > Protocalliphora > Protocalliphora azurea. The sequence goes on along the minus strand of OW026522.1, from coordinate 21,067,723 downwards.
CTTATATTATCTCATCCAAAAAAATATATGAAGTTCTAAAATGTCATTTTATAGGATGAAAATCTGTGATCAGTTTTTAATAATTAAAAAGAAAATCTAAATAAAAAGCTCAATATTAAATATAATAGCGGTCTGGTTGCTTGGTTGGTTTACGTGGTAGCCCGTAAACTTACGGGCAATCAATTAGACTCACTAGATTCCGTTTTGATGGGACCACACTACTCGCCAGGTGAATGAGTTGGATTAAGTCTGTAATGAGATAGAAGTGTAGGGAAGAAAAATGAAAACATAAATTAATTAGATCCAGCCTGTAGCATTGAGATATTTAATAATGTCACTGATATCTCACAGAAGTTGTCTAATTGGTACCTGCCCAGAAATTTATGTCTGATTGCGTTCAAGGCTGGGCCTTCACATAGAAGATGATATACTGTCTCCTCCTTCTCGCGATTGCCATAGCTATGACAGTATTCATTGTAGCGGGCTAACATAACTTAAAAAATGTGGACAAAATTATGTATATGTTTATCCTTTATTATAATATAGCATTTTCTTAAGTACGACATTTACATTGTATTTTTTTGAAGAAAACTTCTTTAAATAAAACTATAACTTCATTAGAAGGAAAATACTTTAATAAAACTAAGTAAAGCATCTGAAATAAATAATTTTTTTTTTTTTTTTCAAATATGTTTAACATAAATTTAAAGCAATAATCTCTAAAATCTATGATTCATTCTTATGTCTCAATATTTGTTACGATTGGTAACAAATTATATAATTTTATATACATATGTTCCACATCAATACTCCCTCCAAATGTGGAAAAAAATTACATAAATTTACGTGCTTTAACTAAACAAAAAAGGAAAGAAAATCTTAATAAAAATTAATTCTTAAAATTCCATAATTATCTGCCTTATGGGAATGACATTCATTGTTACTCCAACACCTAATAAATGCAAACAATAATCAAACGTGTTAACAAGAAATACTTCACAGCATATGACAAGACAAAATTCTTGCTGCAACTCTTTGCCGAAGGGGTCGTGTTAACAAATGATATAGATCACCAAGAGACACACCTAGTTATATGATGAAGCATGTATGTAAAAGCATATAGAGAAGGAGAGCCCTTTTAATATTTGAGCCATGCAGATGAGGTATGAGGTTTATGTTTTGGAACAAATTTATTGGAAATCTAGTTTATGTGGAGATTTGTTTAGAACAATTGCATCATTTTATATGACACATATGAAAATTTTATGACATTGCACACACAGCGGTGCATGTCATATTGTTAGATTATTAAGTGTCGGGGGAATTATGATTTTTTTTTTTTCTTTTTTTTTTTTGAATTCAAACAATAAAAATTAACGACTTTCTTAAATAATTTAACAAAAGAGCTTGATTATATTTATAATACATATTTAGGAGTATGAATAGCCTTTTTTGGGAAAATTTTTTATAGTTTTAAAGTGTACGTTATTTCGTAACAAATGAACATGGAAAATCCATTTAAATAAAATTTTTTATTGGAATTTAATTAAACAATATGCAGTGAGGTCAATTAAAAAATAAATAGTAATAAGTCAGGATATTCTGATCTAGTTTGTTAAAGCAGGGAACATCGATAGAAGAGGAATTAGGTTTTCAGAATATTGTTAGCTCGAGTATGTTGCTGCAAAACTGCCAGCGCTACAAGGGGCTAAAGTTGACCACCTCGAGAGCGAAAAATATATCGGAGCTTATAACTTTTACAAATGTGATCCGATTTCAAATATCATTACATTTTTGAATTCTACTAAGCAAGGCAAAGAAAAAACATACTTTTTGTGCTAAATTATCTCTTATGCTTTAAGGTTATTTGATTTCAGAAATTAAAACTTTCATTTTTGGCCTTAACTTCTTTGCAATTTTTTAGAAAAATTAAATATATACAGTTACTTTTTTTGCAAAAAAAAAAAAAAAAAATTCAATTCTATTTTGAAATTTTGACTTTGAAATTTTTTTTTTTCATTGTTATCGAATTGAGATTACTGGAAAGAACTTTTTATTATAGATTATAAAATTAAAGAGAATTTGACCGTATTTAAAAAAACAATAGAATTTTATTATAAAATTTATGGAACCAAATCGCAAAAAAGTCAAGACCAAAAATGAAAAATTTAATTTTTGGAGTCAAATAAATTTTAAACAATGAGAGATAATTTAGCATAGCAAGAGCGGCTTTTCTTTGCCTTGCTTATTAGAATTAAAAAATATAAAAATATTTAAAATCCATTTATATTTATAAAAGCTACAACGTTACAACTTTTGCCCACTGTACCACCGTCCGTGCTCCAGCTATTCAGAACAAGATTCTGAAAGTTCCTAATTTCATCAAAATCGGTTGAGCGTTTTAAAAGATCCATATTTATTACCACTCATTTTGCAATTGGGCCCACTGTGCACTATTGAGAATTTTTAGTGTTTTTAATGAAATTAAAATTAACAATATACAATTTTTTATAATAATTTCTTTAACTCTTAACGAAAACATTAGGAAAACTAAAATGTTATTTTTTTGTTCCTTTTATAAATTTAGAAATAAAATACATTATTTTTTTAAAAAGTTAATACAATTTCGTTAGCAGAAAAATTCGTTGATTGTGTGTTCTTTTTTTTTTTTTTTTTTTTTTTTTTTGTAAACAATTGAATTTAGACAATAAAAATATTTTGAGTGGCCAACAATTGACCAGAAAATGTATGGATGAATGGCACTTAAGCTGAGCTAATATCATCCTTATTGGTGGCCATTAAATTTAGACAACATCTTTTATTTTGACATTTTATTTCTTTGTTACTATTTAGAGAAAAAACAAAGTAAAATGAGATAAATTACTGTTCAATATAAAAGCAAAAATATAAAATGGCGAATACAATAAATTTTGCTTTTTTAACAATAAAAATAACATTCTAATGGATTCCTTTCAGGGTGGCCCGAGATACAAAGCAAATATTTGCTTTGTATGTGGTTGTTGGTATTAATAGAAATTTTTTAGCAAAAATAACAGATTTTTTCTAGATTTTAAGTCAATATTAAAAATATAAAACATTTCAATTTTCTAAATTAAACAAGTTGAAAATGTAAGTGAATAAATAGTACAGGCTTGGTTACAATAATGAAAACATATAAAATTAAAATATTCATCAGACAATTGAAACGTTTGTAAATTTTTCGCTTAAAAAAAATTGTATTCAAATATCTATAAATTTACGATGAGTATCCTGTAAAAAAAAATTGTAGAATGTGTGTTAATTTAAGTTGGACTGATGTGATTAACTTAACAAAAATAATTAAAGGTATATTTAAGATGAAACAAAGTCTTTAAACTTTTACGGAGAATTCTTTTTGTAACCGCTCAAATGTTAATTTACACTAGCCCAGCAAAAAAAAACAAGGAGTAAGTTCTTCCAAATAGGAATATTTTCATCACTTCAAAAGTATGAATTAGTGTATATTTATTAACATTTGCTTACAAAAAGTGAATATAATAAGGAAAATTATTCTTCGTAAATCAAATCCCCAAATTTTAGTCAAAGTGTAATGTATTTTTTATTCGAAAAAATTAAAAAACTCACCTTTAAAAAACTGATTTCAGAAATAAAAATATTTCCTTCTTTAATCGCAGGATACTAATGTACAAATAACCCTCAGTTTACAAGATAGTTCATACTAGGATACAAATGTACAAGTAGTCCATAGTTTACAAGATATTTCATTTACGCGATTTAATTATATCACGGTAATAATAATAATTTTTTAAAATACGCGTTTTATTTATTTTTATTTTTATTTATAATGTTTGATCAATTAATTGCAAATTAAAATCAAATCACTGTTCGATTAAAATAAAATCTGTAATTCCGAATTAACATTTATATAACTTGAGTTAAAGAATTACTTTTTAACTGTTTTTAAATATGTTTCAATTTAAAATTTAAGGTTTTATTATGCCAACAAGTGAAAAATTAATTTGGAATTATATTAAAAAAATATAAAAAAATATATAGAATATATATATATATATTGTCAACTCTGGTGGGCTACTCACAACCCTTGACAACCAAATTTGGCAATCTCAGATGTGTCATTTTTTTGTGTTTTTTTCAAAAAGGTTGGCAATATTTACTGACTCAAAAAATTATTTTTGTTCTGGGCTTTATAATTTTTTTTAATTTTTTCAAAACAAATGAGCGGAGGACCTTGGGACAAAGATCTCCCCACAAGCCCTATGCAAAATTTGTCAATTAAAAAAATTTTTCTGGGATTAATATAAAATTACTTTAGTTACTTACATATATTTGGCAAACACCCAAAAAGTATTTTTTGACGAATGCCTCTTATAACGACAAAGTGAGGATTTTAATAAAAGAAGTCAATTTTTAAAAGATGTTTTTGCCGAGTTGAGATTTTGGGCATTTTGGTACAAAAAAAGTGCGAGTTTTTCTAATTTGCTAATTTTATGACAAGTTTTTCCATACTGCTTCAAAATTTCAATACGATATCTTTGTTCGTTTCAATTTTATTTCAATTTAAATATTAACTTTATTTTTCAAAAACAAAAAAAAAACGCTTCAAATCTAAATTTTCAGTTTTTCTGGTCATGGTCTGAAGACATTTATGTTCTGGGCATGTGGCATTTTATGAGCAACAATTGACAAGTTACAGAATTATTGCCACAAATAAAAGAAACTGTTTTGGAACTGCCTAACGTCCAATAAAAGAATAGTGATGGTATAATTCTAAAATTTTGTTTGCAAAATTATAGACAATAGCAAATCACCCGATTTGAACATAATTATGGAGAGTTAGTATCAAAAATGTCAAGGTTGGAGCTCGAATTTCTTTCATACTTAATTTTCTTTATTTCCTTTCCAATTATCTACATGAAACTTTGGCTGTACGAATAGCGATTTTAGAACTAGGATATGATGGGTTCTTACTGTTGGACTCTAGTATGAAACAAGCCACTACAATAGACTCAGTTTCACAATTCTGAAATTTGAAGAATATGCCAATGCATGTGAACTGGCTACCTGAAGAGGTCATAGGTTCAATATTGATGAGTGGAGGGCGCTATACAATGCGACACTTCTCTATGTCCTTGATGAGTAATAACGACTACGAAGACTATGAGAACGACACCATCTATGGAGTTGTTTGCTGTGGAGCGGTGCAGATAGCTGGAAAAGTATTATTGTCATTCCGATATTTTAGGAATTCAGGGGGAATTTTCAGTTTATATAAATTATTCAATAGAAACTTTTGCTTTGTTATTCCAATACATCAGGGTCTTTCCTTGGGGCTAATTCTTCTGTGTTTTCGCGGACGGCTACGAACGGGTAAAAGTGATTGACGGAGGCTTTTTTGAATAGAGGTGACAGATAAAAAATTATCATTTAGGATTGCAAATTAGATATAGTATTATTTAGACTAAAATATCGGCCATAAAAAGACTAATATACTAGCTTAGGTGTTAGATTATACCCAGAAGAAATATTCGTATTATTACCTATGGCCAAACTACCATCAAGTTCTTAATTAGTGTTATATTCTATGTTGAACATTTTGAGATAAGATAGCGTGACATTCCATTCAAACACATTGTATTCAAAGCAAATGTATCGCATATTAGGTAAAGAAAGGAGCAATTCACGAATTCACGAGTACAATTATATATATATATATATATATATATATATAACATAAAATAAACTTGTTCAGGGAAAATCTTAACAAATAATTGTCCTTCGAAATCTGCTAGTTTCGAACAATTTCCAATTCTGCATTGTAAGACTTCTTTACTGATTCATAGAACCTAATTCTGCAGCGGTCATAGGATGGCTTATATTTAATTTGCAATCTTAAAATTCTTGTTGTATAAATCAATTTACTTTTATATAATTTGAATTGTAGCTCGAAAATCGAAACCTTTTCCATGATATTAATAAAAGTACATAAACCTGATTTCAGATCAAAATATTTAGATAACGATTACATGGACAAAAATGTTGCCCGATAGCCTATATGAAACAAGAAATGGTGGATCCTATTTACCGATAAACTGTCACCAGATTCTGGAGGAAACACTTAACTGAAAAATTAACATAAGATTCTCGCAATCTTTGAGGGGAATAAAAGATATTTTGCGGAATATCTTAAATGGTAAACGACTTTAAGACAAATGATTGTGTGTGAGATGTATTTAATTATTAGGCATTAGAGCATAATTTAAATGGATAATGTAGCTACTAAAAACACTATTTTAAATTGAACCTAATTTGCACAATCAATCAATATTGAAACTTTGTGACATCACTCATGAAACCAACCACAGTTTTCTAAAATGCTTACTGAATTATTCAGTTTTACAAACTTTTTAATTTTAATTTGTACTGGAAAAGATTATTTTTCTTAAGAAAATGCTTTATTGGTGCTGACATATGTTGGTATTGTTTACTTTTTTCTAAATCTAAGGCTGCATATATAAGTGCATGATTATCAAACAATTGATGTCAAATCTGAATAATGGTGTTATAATAACCGTTTAAACTGTAAGTATTGAAATATAGAAGAATTTCTTGAATCTAGTAGGGTCATGACACGTCTAGTTTATTCATCTTTGAATTGATACTTAATATTCTAATTTAATCTTAAAAAATTCGTTATTTTCGAATCGAAAACAATTAACTCCAAATAAATTTTTAATTATCTGACAATTAACATTACACCTAAGAATTAATGTATTATATATTTTCTTTCGAATGTGTGGAAAACTGTTAAAATAATGGAGGAAATCTTGAATGTACTTTGCACATGCTTTCATGGATAAACTGTATAATTTTTTGTCTTTGAATTGAAGCTTTTTATAGGATTTGTATACAGAAAAAAGTCACCAATCACTGAATATATTAGTGAATATTTCATTCAATTAAAACCTTTTTTCACCTCTCACCAAAATATATTAATTACTAAAGACTGTATAAAATTAAAAACAGAAAAATTTGTCCAATTAAAAAACTGATCATATCAATAAAGTAGATGATTGAATGAATTAAAAATTTAAGTGAGAAATAAAGTTCTACTTACATTTTCTTATTTTTTTATTTTATATGTATTTACTTGAATATATTTACTAAATTTAGGTGCAAATGTGTAAATTGAAAAATATATGGTAATAATTTTTTCTGTGTAGGGAAATCGATTTGGTTTTGTAATAAAAACAATTTTTATTCAAGTATTTTGGCAATATGTTTTTAATTAATCTCAAATTTATTATCTTTTATAATTATCAATTCTAGCTTTCTAAGTATAAAATTACTAGTTCTGAAAATATTACCAAATTTTTATGATCAGTTTCTACATGCTTTTCAATATTTTTTAAATTGTTTAACTTCATTTATTTCAGTTTTGCAACAAGTAATTGGAATTTAGATTTTTGAGGTATTATTTAACTAAATTTCACATTTTAATCAAGTGAGGCATGTGGCTTTCTTGCTGCTTTTAAAAAAAAATCTTTAAAATTTACTTCCATTATTTTATTTTAAAATTCCCTAAATTTCATATCGTTATCGCTTTAATAAAAATTAAAAATATTTAAATTATAAAACACGTAGTATAGAAATTGTTTATCCTCTATTCTTAACAGAACACTGAAAAACACCAAAAGCGTTGCTGCTGTTATTGGTAGTCAGGCAGCAGTACCAGCACCAACAATTGTATAAGCGGCTGTAACAACATGAACATATTTTATTCAATTGGTTTGAAGATGTGCTAAACTGAAAAGTCACGATTACTAGACGATAAATATTGAAAACATTTTACATGTAAATTCTCTTAAGAAACAAAATAAAAAATAGCAACAAAAGCTAAAAAGAGCAGAAAATAAAAACAAATAGCAAAAAAATACATATCTGCATGGTCAGAGATAATAGAAAGAAAAGCTGAAATGCGCTAACTTGTGGTAAGAGAGGGTTCGAGGAAAATATATTTGAAATATAAGGAATCAGTTTATAAAGCTACGCTACAAAATTAGCCTCAATAGCTTAATTTATAATTATTTATAATTTAGCTAAAACTAGTACCTAATAATTCTGAATTATTTGCCCAATTTTTTTAAGGTTGTTCCTCCTTTATATATATTTTCCTTACAAAACCTTTGTTGCCACAACATCAAACAAAACGATAATAACTCCTAAAGTTAGCTGCTTGTGTTTTTGCTGTTTGTTAAACTTTACTGTCTAGTAAGCAGCCAGTCAATACACAATATTTGCCGCAGCAAGCATGCAGTTGAAACAAGAACACGAAGGCAAAATAATCAGATTTAATATCAAAAAAGAATGTGTGACAGGGATGGAAAATGAAAATATTTCTCAGTATCAAAAAAAAAAAAAAAAAAAAATACTCAAATGGCATTTTTTGGCCCTCAGGTTCAGTATTATACTGCTGACTTAGTGGCAAGATCATACTTAAGCTCTTAAAATTGTTTTATGACTGAAAATTTAAGTATTCTTTTTTTCATCCCTTAAGTTTTTCCAAAGTATGAAAATTGTTTGGCGACTAAAAAAATATTTATTGAAAATAAACGAAAAATAAATAAAAATACAAAATATAGTAAAATTATTTTAAATTTTAGAAATATTTCAAAATACGCTCTAAATTTATATTTTCTTTTTACAGCCAATACGCTTAAGATTTTTTTGCTTCTTTGAAATTATTTCAAAAGATTTTTTAAAATTGTTAGTTTTTTATTTATTTTTGGTTTAATATTTATAATGACTTTTGCCATTACCATGTGTAAATAGTAATCAAAATTAAAAGATATTTAATAAAAGTATTAATTTTTTATTGAAATAAGAAAAAATTTATATATATCTATGATGTTTTAAAATATTTTAAAAGTTGGGATCACCCTATTGCAAATACATAAAAGCTTAAATCCTTTTGTTTATATTCTTGTCAACTTAAATTATAAACTGTTAAATGAAACATTACTTAAGTGTGAGCTTTGAATTAAGTTTACACTTAAATATACATTAAGGGAACAACATTAAACCGGGTCTTAGAGTAATAAAATTAAAATTTTTAAAAGATATTTATTTTTTGTATTTTTAAACTTTAAGAATGAAATTTGCATATCTAAAATGAAGGATTAAATATCATTATAAATCGTTAAACGATTTTATTCAGAGTGAATATTGTAATAATATTTGAAGATTCATAAAAATATGTATAGATCTTTAAAAGGAAGTTCTTTAGCTTTAGTTTTGTTAATAAATAATGCATTGCGTAATACCTTTGAAAGCCGGGAATTTTTACTTACTTTGGGTTTTGATTTCCATAACATAGAAAGTTGAAATTTATATTGGTAATTTAAAAATGATTTTCGTTTACCGTTTTTAAAGAAAATAAATTATTTTTTATATAATTTAGTTTATTTTCCCAATAAATTTATATGAATTGTTTTAATTACATATGTAATATTTTGTGAACTAGATTTCAAGCATTTATTTAATATATAGTGTTATTATTTTATAAATACTTCTGAACACCAAGTGGAAATCAGGATCGAAGGGGTTCATACATTAAAAACAAATATAGGTTTCTATTCGAGAACTAAATATTTTCAAATAATATATAAATTTTCCTTTGAAATTTTTTAATCGAATTGTAATTGTAAAGTATCAAATTACTCGCGGGGGTACTATTGTACTTTTAAATATTAACTAGTATCAAAAAAATTGCGATAGTATCATATTTTCTATCCCCGATGTGTGAGCATGAGTTCGCTGGTAGGGAATGCGTTTGTTTAAGTACTTGTATAGAGTTGTATGTTTTAGTTACAATATACCACCGTCAATGATTGCAAACATGCGATTTGCACCTGCCGATTTTGATCATGACCAAGGTTAAAGCTGACACTTAGAATTTTTTTGTATTTCCTCTTGGTACTATTTGTTCATGCTTGGTCAACTGTAGGAGTGTTGGGTGGTAGAAGTGGATTTGCTGTGATATTTGTGACGATTGTAACTTTGGTGTTTTGAGTTTTACGTTGCAATATATGACGTAGTTGCCAGAAAACTTAGAGGCAATCTTACGGAAATAGATTAGTGTTGGATATATCCCTGGTCCTTAATTTGTTGATTTTCCCCACAGCTCGTTTACTATAAACCAGTGTTGCAAGGAGGTGAGAAAAAAGAGGCTAAATTAAACTTAAAAAAGGACAAACACAAAAGCTAAATACCCAAAAACTAAGTCCAGAAAAAAGTAAATTTTTTTTATTTAAAAACTTATTTTTCTCCTTTTTAATAGTTTTTAAAATTTTGTAATAAGCTTTTTAATAAAATAAGAACGGCTGCAGCAAGAAGACCCAATGAAAAATCTAAAATTTCTAAATTTTTGGGTGATTTTTCGTTCTATAAGATTTTTTTTTTTATAATGTTCATAAATAATTTCTATGGTTATCATAGTTTATTAGAAAATAATTATGGTAATCGATTTAGTTGTTATTTTTTGATAATGATCAAAACATTTAAATGAAAACTATTCTATAGAAAACAATTAATTATTTAATCGACTACACTACTTAATTTTACAGAAAATATAAAATTTAAAACAAAACTAACGATATGTTAGTACGTTACAATCGTTGTGCACACCAATATTACCAGTTAGTCTTCTTTAGGCTAAATCTGGCCTTTTTAATTTGCATTTAGCCTAAAAATTTTCGATTCAGCTTCTAACTTTGTTATAGCCTTTTTTCATTTTTAAAATTGCCTGAAACAGGTTAAAATATTAGTATTTGAACAACTATTATTGATGTTTTGTATGTTTTATTTATAAATTTATTACAATGTCTTAAAAAATGTCAAAGAAATAGTGAGAACGTGAAAAAAATAAGTTTTAAAACTAAGAACTTAGGTTTTTTCTGTCTTTATTTTTTAAAACATTTAACCTTTTTTGGCCTTTTTAAAGTTCAATTTAGCCTCTTTTTTCTAATCTCCTCCCAACACTGATGCACACTCTTATATGAAGGTTTTGGTGTTTCATTCACGTTTTTGTTAATAGATAAAGTCAAAGCCCTTTAGAAATTTGTGTTTTTGTTAATCCTTAAATATGTATATAATTTCATAAAACTATTTTTGTTGTAAAGTAAATATTGTAAAAATTAAAACAATTCTTATATTTACCCTAATTTTGTTGCTTTTGTTCTGCACAATACTGTAAGAATTTCTAGACTTTCACAATTTTGGTATTATCTTAAAGTCCTCTATAGAATTTTTCACTAAGATCAAGAGTTTTTTTTAATACATAGAGGTCAAATTCTGATAGAAAAATGTCTTAGTAGGGTCTTCCAAAGTCCTCTATGTTTGTTCTCTCAAAACTTATTGTTTTTTTCATATATTTTTTTTTATTTATTTGTTTCGGTTATTTCGCATGTATTGCCTTCGTTAAAGGATTATTTATCTGCATAACCAAATAACACTTGAGGTAAAATGATTTTTATTTTTCCTTTTTTCCCCCTATGCACCATGTCTGTGTTTATTTTATTTTTATCCACTAGTAATGTCATCGTTGTCGTTGTTCCGTCTCTTAACTTGGAACCATAGGTAGGCATATTTAAATATCTAAAGGGTTTCACAGTGTTGTTAGCATGTTTATTCTCTATCATAGTGACCAGGCTATTAACCACACTTCGATACAAACAAAAGTGTAAATATTGAAACGTGTCTATATCTAAAAATGTTACATCCCATTTCAACTTAAACATTTTAATGCATGCTACAATATCTAATCGACTTTTTTGCCTTAAGGCTACGCGGACAATGTTAAAGAGATACAGATTATAGTAGTCTTTTTAGAATAAACTTTACCTATGATACATAACTTATTTATAGGTAAGCGCATATATTTTGGGTCTAAACTAATACGAGACTAAACAACTACTTACAAAGTAATGTTTACCAAGGTGCAAACGTTGGTGTAAATATTGTTAAAGGATCATTTATTTGAGTTTTTTTTACTTTTTTTTTGTTTTTGTATTGACTTAATGTTTATTGAAAACGTTGTTTGCATATGAATTTCAAATATCGTGGTTAACATCTTGTAAAGGATTTTTCGTCTGGTATGCTGCGAGTATGTTAAATGAGTTGTTTTCAGTTGTATTAAGAAGACAAAGTACTTTTTAAATATACTTATTCGTATTGTTTATTATATGCAATTTTTTTGTTAGTAGCTATTTATAGAATTTGCCTTTTGTTTAAGTTGTGAGCGTTCTTTAAAGCGGCTTATTTTATTTGGGAGTTAATTGGAATTCCTTTTTAACACTTTAGGCTAGAAATTGATTAAGTATTAACAGGAAAATTGAAGTCATTGCTTGTAGTTTTTTTTTATAAAAAAAATCCTTGTAGTTGACCTTTCTCATTGGACATGCTTTTAAAGTTATTGTAAATTTATTTTAAATACTTAAAAAATTTTAAATAAAGTTTCTCAAGGAAAATAAGTACTTTTTGAGTTACTAGTTAGATATACTGAAAAGGAGCTCACAGACCTTAATATTCTAATTCATTAAGCAGATTTATAAAAGTTCTTGGAAAATTTTTGGAGCTTTATATTTACAATATATTAATTTAAATAATTTCCAAAAATAAAACTGAAATAATTTCCAATATTTGAAGTTTTCCCATAATAAAAAATAAGCTCTAATTTTACGGAAATAACTTCAAATAAAATTAGTATAAAAAATGACTTTGATCAATCATCGCTAGTTATAGTATTTCAGTTTACTCAGAAACCCTTGATCAATACTTGCAATTTACCAGACATATTTCACTTTTTTCTAGCCTTGAGTGTAAGTGCATTGGTAACTAGTATAGAGTTTTGAGTGGAGGATGTGGAGAGCTGCGGAGACTTCGTGAACTGATGATTGCGATTGAAAAGGGCATTACGAATTACTTTAGCCGAGTGAACAATTCTATTCTGATTCTAATCGATCTCTGTCTACGTAATAATATGTTTGGACTTTAAACTCTTTTTACGGGATATTAAAGAAGTTGAATGGCATTCTTCTAGCATACAAATTTTAATTAAAATTTATAATCGGTCTGTTCTGTTTATCTTTTCCTAAGTCAATCTTTCGATATTTTAATTTTCAGTAGCATGGTACGTTTTACACGACTCGGGACATAGCATTCACAGAAAAAAAATATTACCTTTTATTTTACAATAATTAAAGTTATTTTATTTTACGTCATAATTTAGTTAATATATTCAAGCAAAAATAAAATAAAAGAAATAGTAAAAATAAAATTCAAGTAAATCTTTTTCCTCATTTAAATTTTTAATTCATACAATCATCTACTTGATTGATTTAATAAATTTTTTAATTGGACAATTTTTTATGTTTTTCATTTTTTACAGATATAAGAATTGATATAATTATTTTGGTGTACGCAGAGAAAAAATATAGTTGTAATGGCCATAATCTAAGAGCAGCATATTATGATTGGTCACAGCTTAAAATATATAAGATTAAAAATAATAATTTATATGATTGCATTTTATCGTATTGGGTCTGATTTTATGATTCGTTTTTTCATGTTATGGTTCGTGTTCTTTATATTATTATACCATCTTACTACATTATTATCCCATTGTATTAGATTACGATTTTATTTTATTATATTATTATTCCATCTTATCACATTATTCCATTTTATAATATTATGATACCATTTTATCATATTATTCATCTTGTCATATTTTTATCCAAACTTATCATATTATGATTCCATTTTGTCATATTATTTCATCATTTTAAACTTCAATTCAAAATTATTATTTTTATAAATTGTTTACTGGACCCATTACATTTGTATCACGATAACGGGTTAAAGCGTATATTAAACATAAAAAATTATTTACATATTGTTTGTTCATTAATTAATTTTATTTATTTGTACCATCATATGTTGTGCAAGATAATACAGAATATTTTTTTTATTAACCAAGTCCTTTAATAGTAGTAAGCTTGACTCACACCAAATATAAGAAAATCTTGTCTAGTTATAATAACTCATGTATAAACTAAATGAGAATTATAATAAGGTGGAAAACAAGCCTTAAAAACAAAATATATTCAAAAACAAACAAGTTATGCATTTTTCAACCATATTTGTAAAAAGCATATATATTTGTAACATTTTATTGTTATGGAAATAAAAATATTAATATGGTTTGAAAATCAAATATGGCAAGAACAAGGAAAAAGATTATATTAATAAAATTTTGATTCTGGTAAAAATACTCAAAAACGTATAATGTTTGTGATCAACTATATTCAAATATTGATTGAATGTAAACATTGAATGATAAAACTGAAGCAAAATCATTGTTATCATGAACACAGAATTATTAAAATTAATGAAATCTATCAATAAGGAGAGAATATTGTTGTAGTGAAAATGGGTAACCATGTTTTCTCTCTGTGTGTGGAAGTGTGAAACTTTAAAAACTTTTTAATTGAATTAATTATTTCGATATTTGATTACTTTTTTCTGTGTGTTGAGAACAAACGTTGTGAGGAGTGGAAAGATTTGTTCTCAGTATAAGTGCCCTTGCACTACTCTGATCCATTCTTAATTCTTAAATAAATAACTACTACGAGCTTTGAGTAATGAAATTTAATCTTCGAACCAGATTTGACACTAAATATAGTAATAGTATTCTTTTCTCATCACCACCTCATCTGTGTACATACGTCTTACCAATAAATATATTTCTGTCATAATAAAACCATCATTAAACAGATAATAAAATTGAATTTATTCAACATACAGGTAATACATAATTTTATTATTACCAAACAAAAATACCTCTTCCAAGCTTCCTTCATTGAGAAGACACTATATAAAAGAACACAGAAAATAAACGACAACAGCTAAATTATGTATGTTTTGCCTCTGACGCCAAAAAAAAAAAAAAAAAAAACGAAAACAAAATATAACTCTATAATAAAGAAACACAAAACTGACAGACTGACTGAACAAAAACAACATAAACATACAAACATAATTTAATAATAATTCGGAAGTGCTGACAAGGTATGTCTCTGTTTACAATTTCTTTAGAAGACTAAACAAGAAAGAAAACAAAATAGTTGACTTTGAAATAATGCCGCAAACACATTTACCTATAAATACTTAAAAATAAAAGACAGAAGACATAATCATCGATTTATACCTTCAACCTAGCCCTTGCACTATACTGGGATAAATAAAGCTTAATAAGCAAAAAATAAACAAAAGATTAAATATTATGCAAAGAAAGAGAGGAAGATTTTTAAACAAACTAATAAATACAGATTTACAAGTTATACAAACTACTGGCTGTTGTAAGCCTTTCATTTTTGGAGGAAACATGTGTATGAAGTCTACAGTTGATTTTTTAGAAAAGCATTTACAAAAGAATATTTTTGTTATAAAATTTTCCAGCTTTAAGAAATTTTTTAATTTAATTATGACTATTTGTAGACAATAGTTGACAATTCAATACCCCTTGTCAAAAAAGGCAGGAAGTTTTAGAGCAAACATTTCTACTAAATACATACAAGCATGCATGCAACATAACATCAGACGACTACACATTTTAACAAAAAGACCAAGCAAACCAAACTCCAAAGATTTAAAAGTAAATAACGTATGGAAAATGTTTCTTGAGAATACATATAACAACTAGATTGAAATTTATGATACATTTGACTGTTTCTTATTGCCGTTACTGACTGCAACCATACATACATATCACCAACAGCAGTTGCAATGCTACGCACAGCATCTCTCAAATACATTCTAAGTGCATCAGCAATATGCTGCAGCATCTTGGGGAAATATTGAATCTGTAATAAATTTTTGTTAATCCATTCAAAATGATGTCATAATAAATTGTTATTTATGTTTCATTTCTCAACATCGTTCATACATATCTTATTGTCTCTTATATTATTTTTTTTTTATTATTATTATTTTTTATTTCTTCAATTTCTGAAGTTTTTGACAAGTGTCTTTGTTAATAAATGAAACTAAAAAAAATGTTTGCCTAGCATTAGTTTATTGATCTCAAACATACATTCTCTTTGGTCCATGATACAAATTATATTATATTGTTTAATACTAGTATATCTTTAGTTGACTTTTTATGATCTTTAGATCATAAATTTTAATGTTGTGTTTATAAGCAGCTGATTAACATGACAAATTTGTTGAAAATTTATTTGAAAAAAATTTGGAAAAAAATAAAACAATTTTAGTTTAGTTCTACTGTTGAAAAAATAAATACTGAAGTTATTGTTTGTTAGTAAAGTTTTCAGGGAAATAAATCAAGATTAAGGGAAAGACTAAAGAGACGAAGAGATTCATATGGATTTGACGGAATGAAAGCAATCAGAATTAAACTTGGACTATCGTTTTAAAGTTGGACGATCTCGTGACTTTAATATTATAGATACATTTGTAACTGTATAAAAAATTATATTTAAAATATTTGATAGCAATTAAATTGCAGTCTTATACTAGGTATATTATATCGCATCCAGATTACCATCTAATACTCAGTCTTTAGTTACTCCAGCAGAAATGTCGTATCTTCACTGTTCTGACCTTTATAAATGCCTACCGCCAACTTTCTTAAAAAAATTTAAAATATATTCACCTTGCCTTCTACAAAGAAGAAATTCACCAATCACCAAAATAATTCATTCAATTAAAATTTGTTTAAATTTGCAGCTCTCATCAAAATGATTATATCAATTACTAATAACTGAAAAAAACAAAAAAAAAAAAATATTTTTAATTAAATAATGTATTAAATCAATCAATTAAATGATTGAATGAATTTAAAATTTAAATGAGAAAAAAATTTTACTTGAATTTTATTTCTAATATTTTTTATTTTATTTTTGCTTAGATATATTAATTAAAAGTAGTAAAATTTTTCATTACTTTTTCTTTAATTGTAGCATTATTTTGAGTATCGGTACAGTGAATAGCTAGCATTCTTTTTGGTGGTGAAAGGGCAATCTTTGCTTCCAGTGATATTCTAAGAAACAATAATGATTTTGCAATAGAACGGGGAGCCCTAGTGTCTGCAAAGTAAAGTGTAATAAGGTATTTTGGAAGGGGCGTATGGTATTTATCTTCTCAATGATATTAAATTTAGAAAAATTCCCGTACAAATTTGGGTTATATTTTATGTAAAAATCACCCAACATTTTGAAATGACTTTTCGTAATTCCTGAACTACAATTCCGTTTTGATTAAGCGTTTCCAAAATTTCAAGCGATTTTAAATTTAAAAATTTTTGAAAATTGAAATTTTCTCTGTATAAAATATAAAAATAAAAATTAAATATATATACAATCTTATGGAAAAATGTGTTCAAAAACAATTTTTTAATTTGAGTTTATAGCATCTTAAAATATATGTTTTGACAGATCCGTTGCAAAAAAAATCGATATCTTTTATACAACAAAGGTTATGGCTATTTAAAAATATATATTAATCACTTTCATAGCTATAGAGTTGGCACAGTTTTCAAAATAAAAATGAACAAAATTCATTGTATATGCTTGTGTATCCTCCTCTACACATGGACCAAATTTTATCCAAATCGTTAATTAAGGGTAAATTTTTTTTTTTAAATTTAAAACGGAAAAACTCTTTTGTAAGAATTTTTTTAAATTGAATTCATAAATAATTTCTATTGACAATGAAGCATGTTAAAAAGCTGGCAACAAAATGACCCAAAGAAAAATCGCTCACGGCAAATATAGAAAATTTTCCCAAAATAAATAAAAAATAGCCCAAAAATTAAAAATGGATATTTTGTCAAAAAAATAAAAATACACAAACTTTTACGAAAAATTACCCACGTCCAAAGTCCTAATATCCGTGAATTTTATGACACTCTCTGATATGAAAATGAATATATTATGTGATAAAATTTCTGGACAAAATTTTTTTAAATTTGGCCTAGGCAGGATTCTGGACTGGATTAAAATGATTGTATAAAATGAATATTTTCAGTCTAAAAAATAAAAAGGCTATATTTAGCCTTAAAAAGGATAACCGGTAACACTGGAAATAATCACTTATATAGCAATTATAGGAAATTGGCATGATGCTCGAATTTCCATAATTTTTGTCAAGTTTACTTCACTTAATCCATGTCTGGTAGCGTGTCATTCGCGATATTTTGGGAACTTGTTTCTTTTGAAGCCTAGGCCGTGACATATGAAATGATTCAACAATCTATGCGATCAAATCATCAAAACGTATTTTTTTCTCTTGCCTAATTTTTTGGTGGGCCATTATAGTCCAGTCTTTCAAATTCGTTTTTAATGTCTTAAATTTATTCAGGTTTTTGAAGTTCGATTTGTGTAAATTTCATTTCCAGTCACCCTAATGAGTAGTTACCTAAATGATGTGTACCGTGCCATTCATGCAATCACATTCTTGCAGTCCTGGATTTGGTATTTACAGCCTCTACTTCTCTTACTGCCTGGCTGCATGGCTGCCCATGCAGATATTGTGCCCAATTTTCACTATCCCATTTCATACATTATCTGATTGAACGCCTTCAAAACTGTGTTTTAATTGCAATGCAGTAGAAACCCAACTGAGCCAGAGTTCCATTAGTATTTATATATATGCTATGGTGGTATATTTTGTGGTCTTGGTTTGGTCTAATACCCTCGTTTGGAGGTAAATTGCCGACTAAGACCTCATTTTGAGAATAAGGTTTTTTTTATCGGCCAATACCATTGGGTCTTATTAAAACTCTCCTCCAATTGCTGATTCCAGCTTAAAATATTTCTATATCAAGAAGCTGATCATAGTTTTCCTTGTGAACAGATAGATTTTAGTTTTGTCCGGGTTTAAATTAATTTGGACGAACCAAATTCATTGCAATTTTTGGAGCTTCCTTAGCCATTCTACACAGTTAATTTGGATTCTTTTCCCTTCACAACCGTGGTGGATTTTAAACAGGACTTGTTCCTTACTGTACATTTTATTATTGAAGGATTTCTGTGTGATTGAAATCAGGGGAAACCCTGATTTCCTTTTGATGTGCGAATGTTGCTTTATTCCAGACTTTCATTTAATATCCTGTTTTTTTCATATAATTTACTACCCATTTCATAGTTTTGAGCAAAAAAAAATTTCTAAAAAGCTGTCAAAAGAACACAACTCTTTGTATATGTTAGTAAAATTCTCTACAGAACTAATTTATAAGTGTGAAAAGAGTATTTTTTTTTTTTTGCTTTGTTTTTGCTGAACGAATTAAAAGAGTTGGACTTCTAGTTGTTTCTATGCTAGCTGCCAGCAAAATTACATAAAGCAAATATAGAAAAAACAACCAAAAGGAACTAAAAATTGCATAAAAATTCAAAATGGAAATTTTGCCCAAAAAAGGTGAAAAATACCCAAAAATTTACGAAAAACCATTCTCATCCAACACTTTCTAGTATGAAAATTAATACACTACATGATAAAATTTCTGGGCAAAATCAGCCATATTCAGAATGAAAGTAGTTCTAACTTTGGCTTTGGAGAGAAACCTGTTCTGGATTAAAATGGTTTCCTTGATGGCCGACCTTCGGCCGCATGTAGTGGTTTTCAACTCTGGCGTATTTCAAACCCCGGCTTCACTAAATCAAACTTTTTCTGAATTTCTTTACTTCCTCATGCATAAATAAAAACTAAAAATCACTCAAGATACCGAAAAGGACAGTTGATACCAGATCCACCTCATTATGTAGGACACCGCTGTTTTTATAGAATTTTTAACTATATTAATGGCTTAATTTAATCACTATTCACTCAGTTCCTATCTAGAGTAAAATGTCAAGTCATTCTAAAATATAAAGAAATGATAAAAAAGGAATCGAGAAATCGAGTACCTAACCATATTTTCCATGACCTTAGAGAACTTTAAATAAATAACAATTACACTGACGGTAAAATTTCTATTTAAAATCCACCATAGTTTTGGTCACACTGACAATTTACAGACACAGCTTACAATATTTAAATAGATAGTATAAATTATTGTTAATGATTTGAACACGTACGGGATATATTCTCTATTGACACTAAATGATATAATTTTATACATATAAGTGGGTTCTTAGATTTTCCTTTCTTAGGAATTAGGAATTACTCGATAATATATTCGAAAGTTTCCTAGTGAAAGTGCTAACACGATCTCCAAAAAATAGTAATTGATATTCTTGCAAGCTTAGACGATGATCAAATGCTTTCCGTATTTGTGAGTTTCTTTCAAATAAATCAGTCAAGAGATTATTTTTATCAATTAGGTCAGTGTATACGTATGTATCTTCCTCCTTTAGTCTTTTTGGGAACAACCAAATGTTCTTACAGAGCAATTTAGCAACTTAGCAGCTAAATTTTTAGTGCTTCCTTTATGAAGTTGACTTCAGGTCGATCTGATTAAACAATTTTTGTGTTATTAGTCGCAATTTTCCTAACGTGAATGAAACATTTTATTCCCAACTTTATTACATTCTCAACCATTTCTGCTATGAAATTGTCATAATTATATACAAATCAAAGTTTTCAATTAAAGTGCCAAGTTTAGACCACCGTCTTTGATGATTTTTAGACTTTCGTTTTTACTACTTTAATATAACTTTATTGGACCTTTGTTATATATGAATTATGTATAAAAATCAAATCTACTTCCTTCTAAGCCACCCAGACTTTAATAGTCTTAAGTCAATCTATTATGCTGTAATAAAATTTTAAAAATTTCACTATTCTCATCTAGTTTTACCAATGCTTTATGTCACTTAACTTGTCTTAAGGACAACTTTTGACATAATGTCAACTTTTGACATTATGCATGTTTTTCGGCATATATCAAAAATACCTACCGCTGTCTCAAAAAAAAAAAAAAAAAAATATAAAAGAAATTCTTAACTAATAATTTCATTCACAGCCTATATAAAAACTCAGTGAACTTTACTTGACATTCACATACCTCTTAGAATAATATAAAACTTGTCCCGAATGTTAGTTGAGAAAATGATAAGCAACCGTAATAAACAAGCAGCCAATGAAAAAGATAGTTAATACGAGTAAGTACTGTCAGAAAGACAGACATGCACTTGTATGTCAAAGTAAACGATTATAACATTTCCGGTTTCAATGCAATTCTATAAAAGAAATTAACAACTTAAAATAACCGATGACAAGAAACGCGTTGTTTTAAATATCAACCACTTAAAGAGAAATGTTGTACTTTCATATTAACTATGTGGTTTGAAAGATTTCAAAGATTTTGTTTGTTAGTAAGAACGTATGAGTTTTTGAATTTTAGACTATATTTAATTTATAAAATACAAAACATTGTACATCTTGTAAAGTGTTAACGAATCAAAGAAAGATGGACTCTTAAGAAGAGCATGTGGTAAATGAGTATATATTAAGAATGCAGATAGAGGAGCACCAATGTACTAGCGTATTAGGTAACAAATATGGTGTAGAACAATATAAGGCGGACAAATTTAATAAATACATTTTATTAAGCACCAGTGTCTTATACACAACTATAATCTAACACTATAATGATAGAAGGACATATAGATATACAGAATGATGTCATTAATCTCATATTACCATTTTAAATTACAAGATCTGACTTATACATAGAAAACAGTCACGAATCATCGAATATATTAGTAAATAATTCATTCAATTAAAAACTTTTTTTAAATTTGCACCTCCCACCAAAATGAATATATCAATAAATAAAAACTGTAAAAAATTAAAAACAGAAATTTTTTTCCAATTAAAAAATTTATCAAATCAATCGAGTAGTTGATTGAATGGATTAAAAATTTAAGTGAGAGATAAAATTTTACTTTTCTTATTTTAAATTTAGATGCAAAACGAAACATTGAAAAATATACGGTAATAATTTTTTTCTGTGTACTCAAACAAAAGTCTTATACTCGAAATAACATTCTATACTTAGACAAACGTCTAATACTCTGTCTTATACTCCGTCTTGTATTCCGTTGTATACTTCGACTTATACTAATAACATTCTATACTTAGACAACGTCTAATACTCCGTCTTATACTACATCTTGTATTCCGTTGTATATTTCGACTTATACTCTGTCTTATAATATTCTATAATATTCAGAATACCTCCTACTTATACTCATACACATACACATGCACGTACACATATACTAAGACTTCTTGAATGTAACAAATAATTGTTTTATACTCCTTCCTCAATATTACATTTTAATTTCCAATTCTTGTAAACTTATTTTTTTCTCCCCCTGTATTATTGTTTTTACACTTCCACTTGAAACAAGTTATTTTCATAACGAGCTTGTCCAATATACATACAAACATACAAGACAATTTCTCTGAATATTTATTTATTTTACATTTAATTTAAAAAAACACACAACAATGTTGCAAATGTCCACACATTGTCGTAAGTCCGTGTACAAGTACTCATATCTATGTAAGTATATCTAGTGACTAGAACCAAGCCTGCTGGCCTGAGAAATTTTGTTTCTGCGTTTGATGCCCCTAAATAGGTTTGTTGTCAGTTTATAAGCCGAAGAATATGTTGACGATGATGATGTTGACGACACTCAACATACAAGACGAAACTGCTTCTTAAGAGACAACCGCCACTAAATAGGTTAAAATGTCGTTCAAATGTCAAGTCAACAACACTATGACTTTGACTTGTTACACAAATATTCACATAAACTCGAACTTGTATTTGCGGATGGACAAGAGCTGTTTGCCTAGAAGAAAGATGGTTTAGTAGATAGAAATTCTCATAGATTTAGCTAGAGTGGTGATTGTTGCCAAATGTCTTTATAGATGTATCGTAAATATGAGTGTGTGTGTGCATTGAGTTGTTCTTAATGTTAAACAAGCCGAAAATGTTTGCAGTGTTTTCATTATGTTGCAAGAAAATGATTTTTGGGAAGAAATGAAATAAGTCTTAAAACAAGCAGGGGCGGAGCGATGTGAAAACAAACAAATTTAACATTTTCAGTCTCTGAATTATTTTCTTAACAAAATGTTCCCTATAAATATTTCTAAAGAGAAAATTCTACAGTAAGAAAAAAATCTATAGGCAATACAAAAAAATACAAAATTTTCTACATAATAATTTCTATAAAATAAAAATTTTAAAAATTTCTATATAAACAATATTCTTAGAGAAAAATTTCTGTGGCAAATTTTCTAAAAGAGAAAAATTTTTATAGAAGAGTTTATAAAATAGAAAAATTTCAATGGAAAATTTTCTAAAAGAGAAAAATTCATGTCGAAAATTTTCTAAGAGAAAAATTTCTGTAGAAAATTTTCTAAGAGAAAAATGTCTGCAAAATTTTGAAAAAAAATGAAATTTTCCAA
The DNA here is from genome assembly GCA_932274085.1 of Protocalliphora azurea. Classification (NCBI taxonomy): domain Eukaryota; kingdom Metazoa; phylum Arthropoda; class Insecta; order Diptera; family Calliphoridae; genus Protocalliphora; species Protocalliphora azurea. Next base: position 21,044,203 of record OW026522.1, on the reverse strand, counting down.
AGAAAAAAAAATCCATTTATCTTATAGAGCAAAAGTTTCCATAGAAAATTTTCTAAATAAAAAAAGTTTCTATAGAAAATTTTCTAAAGAGAAAAAGCTTCTACAGAAAATTTTCTAAAGAGAAAGTTTCAATAGAAAATTTTCTAACGAGATAGTTTTTATAGAAAATTTTCTAAAAAGAAAAAGTTTCTATAGAAAATTTTCTAAATAAAAAAAGTTTCTATAGAAAATTTTCTAAAGGGAAAAAGCTTCTACAGAAAATTTTCTAAAGAGAAAGTTTCAATAGAAAATTTTCTAACGAGATAGTTTCTATAGAAAATTTTCTAGAAAGAAAAAGTTTCGATAGCATTTTCTACAAAAAAAAAAAAATCAATATAAAATTTTTATAAAAAAATTTCTACAGAAAATTTTCTACAAAAAAATTTCTATAAAAAAATTCTATAGAAAATTTTTTATAGAAAAAAAATTTATAAAAATTCTCTAAAGAGTGATTTATTTTTAAGAAAACTAAATTTTAGAGAAAATCTTCTAGAAAAAATTCTTCTATAGAAAGTTTTTTAAAAGGGAAAACTCTATAGAACATTTTCTTAAAGAGGAAAATATCTGAAGAAAATATTCTTAGAGAAAAAATTCTATTGGACATTTTCTTAAACAGAAATAAATTTTATAGAAGAGAATAATATATACAAAATTTTCTAAAAAAAATAATTTTCCAAAGAAAAACATTTCTACAGAAAACTTTCTAAAGAGCCAAATTTTGTAAGGACAAAATTTCCTAAAAAAGGAGATTTTCTATAGAAAATCTTGTAAAGAGAAAAAATTTCTATAGATAACTTTTTACAGAAAACATTTGTTAAGTAAAAGTTTGTGACCGATTATGACCTAGTTTATGGAATATTATTTAAATAAGATGCAAAAAATAAAAATTTATAGAAAATTTTCTTAGACCAAAAATTTCTTTGGAAAATTAAAAAAAAGGAATTTTCGAAAAAAAATTACAGAAAATTTTTCAATGGAAAAAAAATTATAGAAATTTTCAAAGAGATAAAAATTCCGACAGAAAACTTTCTGAAGAGCATAATTTTATAAAGACAAAATTTACTAAAAGAGAAGTATTTCTACAGAAAATGTCTTAAAAGGTGAATATTTCTATATAAAATTTTCTAAATAGAAAAAATTTCTATAGAAAATTTTCTATAAAAAAAAAATCTATAGACATTTTTTTGTGAAAAAAAATTATGAAATCTTAAAAGATTAAGATGGAAATTTTTTTAAAAAAACAAATTTTAGAGGAAAATTTCCAGAAGAAAATAGTTAAAAAAAAATATCTAAAGAGAAATATTTCTATAGAAAGTTGTCTAAAGAGAATTACTTCTATAGACAATTTTTTAAAAGGGAAATACTTCTATAGAAATTTGTTTAAAAGGAAAAAAATTTTAGAAAATTTCCTTAGAGACAAATTTCTATAGAAAATTTTCTAAAAGAGAAACATTTCTTTAGGAAATTTTCGAAGAGAAAAAATTCCTATAGAAAATTTTCTTAAAGAAAAAAGTGCAAAATTTTCTAAAAAAGAAAATTTTCAAAAGAAAACAATTTTTACAGCAAATTTTTGAAAGGAAAAAACTTGTGTAGAAAATTTTACAAGAGATAAAAATTTCTTCAGAAAGCAAAAATTTTTTAAATAGAAAACTTCCTAAAAGAAAAAACATTTTTAAATCAAACTATTTTCTAAAGAGAAAATTTCTATAGAAAATTTCTTTAGAAGAAAAATATAGTCTTGCCCCCTTCCTGCTACATCTATTCCCCATCAGTTAAATAGACACACACTGACACATCGTTGACGCCATAAAATATGTCGTTCGTCTTATAAAGTATAAATGAATAAGGAGTTCTTGTGTTTACACAACTATGAGTACAACCAAAATCAAACTATTACCACAGTATGAGTCTACTCAACAATTCGATTAAAGCTTTATTTATTCAAGACTTAAAATGCAACAGAATATTTATGTAATATGGATGACCAAAATAATATACATACGGATATGAGAATACAATATTAATCAATGTTGCATCATGATTTCGTTAAGAATTACACAAAAACTTTGTCGCAATTTTGTATGTAACTACATAAAGATAATGCAAGAAGAAACTCCACAAGTCTGTGCAACTAACTATTTAAGCATCCATCCAAAAAGACACACATCTATCCATATATTTGCTAGTTTGTATGTTAGATTTTCATAACATTTTTTTTTTTTTTTTTTGAGGGGGGAATATTTTTAACACCTTCACCTAAGTTTTGCACCGTCAAACATAACTTTGGTTGTTTAACTGTGTCCTTAATAAACAAGCATATACAAAAAAACGACTGTTTATTTTTTTAGACAGAAATGATTGTTGTTTTACCTTTATTTTTGGCTAAAGTGATGTAGTTCTGAGAAATTCACAGCCTTTTATTTTCCAGTATTTTCCCTAGTCACAAGAATACGTTTGCTAGTAATTGTAGAATTGTGTGTATGTTCTTTAGTACAAGTACGAGTACTTGTTACTTGAGTGTTCTTCATAGACATATGGCAACAAGATATGTATGTTGCTATTGCTGTTAGAAGTTTCGTGAGTATTTGCTTAAGTTGCATGTATGTTTTCTTTGCACTTGAATGTATCAAAATCATACCAAACAATACTAGGCCACACAATTTACAACTTGAAACCTTAAATTGATGTTCTAATATTTAGGTATTCGTCTTCTATGTTACTTTTTAGAAAAATGTGTGTGGGTATTTTCATATAAACTTTTCATAAGAAAGTTAAGCTTTTTTCAAAACTCCATTTAAACCAAAACTTGGCACTTATATTAAGTTAAAAAAGAATAAGACGAAACTTGTGTGTATTCACAAGATAATAAATGCTGATCAATAGTTAATCCTCTGAAGAGAGACATATAAGGAAAATTATAAAAAATATTAAATTCTCAATATCGAACCTTTCTTGTAGAGGTAATGCTTCATTATTATTTTTCAATTTGGATCAATAAATTCTTTATCTATTCCAGATAGTTCTAGTTAATTTGCATTTTCGTTGTCTTGATAATTATTGTGTCCAGATAACTAGCACAGTTTTAAAAATTGTTTTACGTTGAGAACTTCTAAATCTCAGCGAAAACTGCAGGACATCTTTGATATAATATCTCTACAAAACAGAAGATACATGTTAGCATGACTTGAAAGATACTCAAAATCGTTTACTTTTTTATTACTGATTACCCAATTCTTTCTTAGTTGTATGATCGCTGTAATCTTCCCATCCAAACAAATTTCAGTTCTCAAGTGGTCCTTTATTAAATAATCTTAAATAAATTTATTAATTAGAGATAAATATCGATTATATAAAATTTCTTGTTAGCTATTTTAAATCAATCTTATTTGGATTCTTGAAGCATATATTTCTAGAATCTTGCATCTTCGTACTCATATCACATATAACGCGATAATGCAGCTGCGCTTCGCTACACCTTTTTATATGATAACTAATATTTATTTTTATGGGTGTTTTAACCCCCTGTTCCTACAAGTCCAATTTTAATCCTAAATTATGGGGGTTTATGGGGAAGTTATTTCTACAAATTTTTAAGGCTAAACGTTCTTAAAATATAAGATATTCAATATTTTCCTTAAAGATGGGGTATCATTACCCTGGTCCTACCCGTCCTATTTTCTTTCTGACTTTGGAGGTTGATGAGAAAGATATTCCCGTAAAGTTTTAAGACCTTTGCTGCAAAAGTATTTAAGTTATCCGATAATTAATATTTTTCATATGGGGGATACCATTTTCCCTAGCCTTATTCTTCCTATTTTCATCTCAATTTTAAAGCATAATGGGAAAGTTATTTCCTATAAATTGTAAGAGTTTTGCGGAAACAATTTTTATGTTATGCGATAATTAATATTTTCTTAGTATTTTCTTAGTAGGAATACTTCCCGTATTCCTATTGAAAAAATGAAGGGTACTACTTCCTGTGCTCCTATCGACAAAATAGCCTATTATCTTTCTGCAATCCACAGAATCGTACTGTAAAAATATCAAGAAAATCGGTTCGGCGATTTAGCTGTCTATAAAGTACAAACAAACAGACAAGCAAACATAATTCATAATTTTGTGTTAATAATGGACCACCAAAAAATTAATCACTATTTTCTTACAAATGTAATAATTCAAACTTCTTATGAAAAGCAGCAATCGGTTTTCTAAAGTTTGATACTTAAATCACATTCAGTAACTTATTTATTTAATATTTTCATAGTACCTTTCATAACCTGCGCGAATGTAACCATATAAGTCCCATCACTTCTATTACAAATTCCATATACTTAAAATACTTGAGGTCATGATAGTTTGATTATCGAAACTGAAATATAAATTTCCTTTTTATATATAATCTGGATTACAAAATTTAAGTCGATTATTCAGTTCGTGATGAGTTTGAAAATGCCATCGGTATTACTGAATATAATAGTGGTGTTCGGATTATCGAGTTTATGCAGTACTTTTTCAACTTATTCTTTATCTTAAAATACAATAAGGTAATGTAGAAACTGATGAATATTTACGTTATATCACACTAAAAAAGATCAATTATTCTATTAAGGATGTTTTTCAGTCATTTCATAACATTCAGAGGATGTTCAGATTTATTATGGACAAAAAGTGATGTCGCTACAAACCAAAGCTTTTCACCACCTTTAATTTTTGCTAGTATTTGGTCTTTATTTGTAAGATAATTCTTTTGTCTAAAACACAAACCCTTTTCCTTATTAAAATTTACAGTAAACATTTTTACGTGATATTCTGCAATTTTTTTATTGCTTATGTCTACTTTAACCTAATTAAATTTGACTTACTCGTGGTATGTTATCAATTCTCTTGGTAAGAGATCTCGCTGCCGCCTAAGTAAACACTCGGTAAAAATGAATTTGTCTCCCTCTTTGCACTCCATTTGTTTCGAAATTAGCATCTCTAACAACGAAATATGAGCATATTGACTCGGTAATGAACTTTGGAATTTTAAGCATTCCTATATATTATTTGATTTTTTTATGTTCATTTCAACCCAATCATAGGTCTCAGCATGTTTGCAATACAGAATTTTTTAACCGTCTTCTAAGTGCATATTCTCGAATAAAAGTGTTGTATCGTTATCCCTTGTGTAATCGGTTTTCAAAAATGATCAGACTAAGCAGTGTCATTTTTGTTCATTCTATTCTTTCGATATCTTCATTCCTATTTATATTTGGGGGGTAAGGTGATTGAGAGATTATAGACTCTCTCTTTATAAATTGGCTACCCAATTTTATCCATATTATATTTTCCATTATCTCACACAGTTTCCGTATAAGAGAAGGCAAAACGCCTTTTTTGCAGTTTTTGTTCTTTTATGGTATTTTTTGCGTTTTTTCTTTCTGCTACTTTTAAGATTTTTGTGCCTTTATGCCTTTTTTTAAATTTTGTAACTCAAATAGCTTATTTAAATAATTTTGACTAGACATATCAGATTTTTGACATTTACTTTAACAATGTTTTCTGTATTAACACTATGAGGTATAAAATTGTCCACCTGTTCGAGCAAAATTGTTAATTTAATCTTCTTAAAAAATCGCTTCTGATATTTTCTTTTTGGAATCAGATTATGCAAAACATTTAAGTGGATGTATCGCGCCCATTTTTGGTTTTCGAGTTAACATCGATCCTTTAACTATTTGTAAAAAATTCGTTGGCGTTCATGCTTTTATTTACGAGATATCGACGGAAAAGTATGAACTAGAGTTAAAGCTTGCGTTCGGCGAGCTTTTGGTTAACAACTATTTTCGTTTTCATAAGAGATGATCCGCCCCCAGCCCCCTAATATCTTTTTATCGATTTTTTTCTACTTTTTATTTCTTTAGCTCTTCACTTTAGGTGTCCTTGCTAGAAAGTCAATGCGGAGTACGAAGAGCTTTTTTAATTTTTTCAAATGTGCGTCTTCATAAACTCTCTCGTTTACCATGATTCATGGAATTTCACAGAAAAAATTACCACAAATAATTTTTTAATAATATTGTTAATTAGTTTTATATTGAAATTTAATTTTATTATTAATTAACGTAATTAACTTTTTAATTGGTTTAAAATTTTTTTTAATAAAAGTTGATAGCTCTTAAATAATATGAAGAAAAAAAAAAACGTGTCAATAAAAAATTTAAAAATCAAATAACTTTAATTCAATTTCTAATCATTTCCAACTGTTTGGGCTCAATCTTATTTGGTAAGTACGAATTTTAAATATTTGATATACTTGCCATTGGAACCGCAGGTTGTATTCAGTTCTATTCTATGAATGATTATTTATACATGTATATATAAGATTAATATTTTTTTCGTAAAAATTTAATTTATTGTTTTATTTAAATATTTGTAATAATTCAATAAATAATTGTATTAAAATCCATACGTTTTTATTGAAGGAGAGATTTAATTACTTGTAGAATTGAATCAATAATTTTTTTTTTTTTAGTTGATTTTAGGTAAATATTCAATCATAATTTGAATAAATTTGATTAAAAAATTAATTGAAATTTAAGCCAAAATCAATTTTTCTAGTTAACTAATATTTTGGTGATTGGAGCAATTTTGTAATTGATTGAAAAGTTAATTGAAATTAAGTAGAAAGATAATAATCGATTTTCTATCCTCAAATTCTTCTGCTATAGCAACTTTATAGTTGCTCGGCAATCTAATATTTCACAGGATGTATTAGACTAGAATAAAGCTGAAAACTTCACATTTATATTAAAAGCTTATGCTAAACCTTTCATTTTATACTAAAACTTTCATTCTAAACTAAATCTTAATTTAATTTAATTCCACTTATTCCAAGTTATTAATCTATTTTCACCTTTATTTCTCTTATGGATTACCCCATACACTTATCTTAGCTTTACCAAATTCCTTAACAACATTGCAGCTTTAAAATTTTGACGCGACTTTGATGTTTCGGCAATTGGTATTGAAGTTTAAGGTGTGAGACTCTGGCACTCTGAATAATGCTGCACTTTGCTCAAATCATGCTGACAGGTGAAAGAAGATCTTCTTGTTATTGTCGTTGTCGTTGTCTTCACGACCACCATCTTCATCATCATCGTCGTCTTCAGCACAAAATATAATTATCATGATATTAAAGTACCTAGAGTAGTGAACATGCAACAAGAACAAAAGACCACATCTGTAAAAGGAAAAACATGCAAGTTTGCTGTGGCTGTGTTGTTGAAGTGTCTTATCAAGCCTTTAAAGCGCTAAGAATAACATCGACAATCGTCAAAGAATAACAATGACGTAGCGTTGAAAGCCGGCACCTTCCTTCAAAATAAAGTATACACAGTCTTACATATGTGTGTACCGAAGGAACCTCTTAAAATATATAAATACTTACAGGTTGCTTTTCAACAGTTCAGCACAGATGAATGGATAACTGAATGGTTGGCTGGTTATATTGATACATGTATAAGTATGGTAGAGGTATGTATGTTTATTATTAAGATATAACACATAGTGGTTAACATTTTCCGTTACTTGGACTCAAATTTACAAATTTTAAGAATTTTCTTTTTAAAGAGAAAGTATGATGAAAATAAAAATCTTAAATTATTTTATATTTATATATATATATTTATTTTTAATTTTATACAGCAAAAGAAGTAAATTGTCAGACTTACTAAAAGGATCGGATATATTATAAAAATTATCACTTTGATAATTTGATCTGGGATTGATTTTGACATTTATTTCAGTTTTGTTAAAAAGTTAAAATGGATTTCTCAGAGAAAAATGAAACTGGAATATATTATGAATCACGTTTGACTTTGGTTTCTTTTCATATACAATTTAGTAAAATCTTTAATTCGTTAAAAAAAAATTTGTGGAAAATTACTTGCTGCCTTACTGAAAATTAAAAATCAGTTTTTATATTTAAAAATTCTCATAGTGTAAAGCTTCCTCCAGTCTACCTCTTCCACCACAATTTTCCTCCAACTTCCATCATGATTATTTAGAAATTTGGTTTGGTTAGATTTTTATTTTTTTCCTATGAAACTTCTTTAGGGTTCTAATTTTATATGCACATACTTTAGAGGATTGATGGCATGAATTGGCAAAAATTTTTCGAAAAGAAAAACATATAACAGAAAAGATGTTTTGGAAGTTTTCTGGACACAACAGTTGTATTTGTTTGCTTTAAATGTAACATACGAAACAATGATGATCTTCAAGTTTCTTTGTAACATGTACGAGAGTATTATCACTTTTTATTTATTTTTTTATTTTATTCCTTAAGTATTGCTTTTTCGACTTGATTGAATGTATTCTTTAGAATTGATCTTCATTACACGCCTTTTTCCATTTTTAAACATTATGTTACTTAATTTTTTCACATCTCCTATAATTCTTTTGTGTATAAAGCGTCAAAAAAAGAACAAATATCCATTTGATGTGTAAGTAATGATGCAGCCAATGTTTATTTAATGAACTTGCAATAATTTATTTATATGGTTATACAACCATATACACTTTGTAAAATTTTTTTCTCCTTATCTGTATATGTTACATCAATTGAAACACTTACATCGATACAGCAAAATATACAATGTGTACTTTTATTTCTTTCGTTACCTTTAGTGTTCATGCTCATTATATTGATACTCGCATTACAAGATAAAGGAGATGAGATGAGGAAAAATTAAAAGGCAGCTAAAGGCATTACAGGTGGTGTGGAAGGGTTTTATGTATTAAGAAAGTGTTATGACGGAAATATATAAATAAATATTGACTTTTACACATAATCGTCAATGTTGGATGGGGGGAAAAGTTACAAATCCGCTATGAAATATATGTGGTAAGTGAAATAAAATTATATATTTTATCTTATTGAATGTTTAATGATTCTAAGTTGATAGATAAAAACAGCTAATTCTTACATTTTTATCTTACTACTTCAAATTATAATTAAATCTGAACTATTTTTATAATTTAAAACTAATGACAACTTCAAATAATCGGGAAATCAGAGAAGTAACATTTTTCATTTTATTTGTTTATAAAAGAGGCGTATGCATAGATAAAAATCACAAATCACCAAAATAATTTATTTAATTAAAAAGTTTTTTTTTTTAAATTTTCACCTCTCACCAAAATTATTATATCAATTACTAATAATAGTAAAAAATTAAAAACAGAAAATTTTTTCCAATTAAAAACTTTATTGAATCAATCAAGTAGATAATTGAATGAATTAAAAATTTAAATGAGAAACAAATGTTACTCGTTTATTTTTGCTGTAATATACGTAAAACAATAAACAAGTTGATTAAAACTGCCAAAAGTCTTTACTATTCTATTCTATCCGTTCAGCAACTGGTTGGAAAAAAAACGTGGAAAGCAATGCGTGAAGTTGGAATAGGAAAAGTGACAGAAAAAGTTGAACCTTGTGCAGATATTAATAAAATTAATGAATCTTTCACGAATCTTCCCCATATAGCATCCTGTATGGACTTTTATGAAGACATATAACGTAATAATAATTTTTATATTGATTGCTTAAGCCATGTAGAAGTTATGGATAGTATATTTGCAGTTAAATCAAATGCAATGGGATTTGATAACATTCGCCCAAAATTTCTCAAAATTGTACTTACGAAAATTCTCCCACATATAGCACATATATTTAATACTATTATTACCAAAAGTATTTATCCTCAATGCTAAAAATGCTCCCGATTCTATCCAAAACATTTGAGAAATTAATGCACAAGCAAATCAGTAAATATCTTAATGATAACAACCTATTGACAATCAGGATTTCATTCTGGACAGAGCTGCACAATTGTCCTAATTGATGTTTCTGAAGAAACATGTTGATGATGGTAATGTATCGCTTCTTGTTCTATTAGACCACTCAAAAGCAATTGATATGGTTGATCATAAAGTTCTATGCCTCAAATTGAGTAAATTGTTTTATTTTTCAAATTCGTCAACTAAATTCGTATCATATTTGTCAGCTGTCAACACTCTGTTTTTGCAAATATCAAATATCCAATGTATTACCATCTCGAAAAGAGTTCCACAAGGCTCTCTACTCGATCCTATACTATTCAGCCTATATGTTAATGATCTTGTTATAGAAATTTCATATTGTAAAATTCATATTTACGCGGGCGGTATTTAACTTTACGTTAGTAAACATGTCAGGGACATAAATGTATGTATTGAAAATTTAAATTCTGATCTAAAACATGTACATGAGTGAGCCTGTATAAATAGATTATGTATTCATCCAAATAAATCTAGATGCATTATCTTATCGATAAAATACTGTATATTATTTAGTGAAGCAGTAGTCGTAATTAATAATCAATTAATCGAAACTGTAACGTGTCATATTTAATAATACTCTCACTTGGAGTAATCATATAAACTACGCTGCTGGAAAAACGTTTTCAATTCTAAGAAATCTTTGGAATAGACAATTTTTTACACCTCTTAATATTAAAATTATGCTCGCTAAATCATCTCTTATTCCAACATTATTATATAGTAATGAATTGTTTGTGTAAGTACCAAAAAACTAAAATTGACTTTTAATGCTATACTTAGGTACGTTTACAATTTGAGAAAATATGATCATATCTCTGAGTATTCAAAAAAGTTATATGATGTTTCATTATTTGAATTGCTAAAAATACGAGTATTGACACTATTGCAGAAAACAATATATATTCCTGGAATTCTCCTTACTTGTATATGATGCATTAATTTTTGCACACTTCATAAGGCGAAAAGACCAAATGCTCTTTCGTTTTCGAAGCCTTGTTCATGGGTGAAAATTTTTCATTTATTCAATTCGTCTTTAGAACTCACTACCTTCAAGAATTCAATTTATAAACAACACAATAGCCTCCAAAAAAGATGTGTAAATATTATTGTTAATTATATATGATTAAAAATAAATTGAACTTTATCTTTAAGTTTATCTTGGATATAGGAAAGTTTGATTCATTACATCAGTATATATGTATCATTTTTAATTTTGAAAATATTTATACTCTATTTGTAATATTAAAATTCTAATTTTGTTTGATCTTACGTTATAAAAGTCTGATACTGTAATTATAAAACTTTAGTTCTTTCTGTATTGGTATTTAATCTAAATAAATAAATAAAATATATTAATTACATTTTGATATAAAATAAAACAATGTTTTAATTGAAAAATATAATAAAATATTTTTTTCAATAAACAGGCATCAATATTGATAGTTTCTGGCCGCCATTTTCTAGTGGAGTTGGCAGTAAAATTTTTTGTTAATTGTACAGCCGCTGTTTTAAGATCATCATTCATTTTAAAATTTTGTTATCAAAATGCTTATTCGTTAATCAAAAAATATTCGCAAAAAATTTACGCACTACAGAAACCGATTTCTTTAGTTATTTCTACAAAATTCTATACAATCGGTTCAATAATAGTCAATCAATATCCGTATGACAAAGGACACATCAGGCGTACTGATTTTGTATTGACATAAGAACTTCCACATACTTTATCTTGGCAAATTTTCATCGATACTTGGGTCTATACAAGTACAAATTTAACTAACGCTGAAACTCAAAATTAATGACCATTTTTGCTTGTTATACGTTTACTGAGATTTGGACTATTTGGAGGAGTATCCCAATTTTGGCCACACAGCGAACGCCTCGGTGGATATTATGCATGAACAATTTGAGGTTATGAATATTAGGTGAATTAGTAAAATATTAGAAAATAAGTACTGAAAATCCACAATATAGAAGTTAAGAATAAACAAATATTGAAATATAATATCAGTAACATATATAATATATACAGCTTTATTGGGACTTTTATTCATTAAATTTCTATACTTTTGTACTCCAGTCTCACAAATCCCCATCTATCAAATTTAAGACTGAAAGCATGTATTCAAAAAGGTTGACCTTAAGTCTGTTGGATAATTTATATTTCATTAGTGATAATTTAGAAAAAAAAAAAAAAAACGTTCCGCCGAGACACTGCTATGAGCCAAAGTAAACATATGAGTTCGGATATAAGTACTCACCAAATCTATTTTTTAATTTTCACACTTCGGTCCAAAAAGATTCGGCATTTGCTGTTTCATAAACTTTATTATTAGCTTTAGTTTCTAAGAGTTTCAATTCATTTATAACTTCCTCGCAGTCTTTTTTTACATCATTATAATATGAAACAGTCTCAAAATAATTAATTTCTTCATTGGAATTAATATATATTGGTTCGAGATATTTCAAATGACTTAGTTTCTAGTTATTTGGTACATAGTCCTAAAAAGTCGAAATTTAGTTTCATTTTAAAAAAGCGACCAAAAAAGAGACCAGGTGGTTGAAAAGTGGGCAATTGGCGGCCAAAGTCGCTAAAAAGTGTATCCTTATTTAAATATAAACCTGTAAGCATGAAATTTGAATCACTATAAGGTTTTATTGAGATGTATGATATTCATTTTCTAAAGACACCAATATTATAACTGCTTCCATGAAAGCTAAGAGTCATATTATATTTTTTCGAGTTTTTTCACTTTTGATATTACAATTTGTTGTTTCTAATTAAAAATTGATATCTGGTCTCGCTAGCTTAGTATAGATTATGGGATATTAAAGCTATTTTGAGCCACACTTTAGCAGAAAAAAAAATTATTTTCTTATTTCTTCCAAATACTATATTTTGTTAGGAAAAAAAACAAAGAACATATGACTTTTTTCAAAGTTGTAATACTAATATAATCCTGTTATTTTACGGCAACAATAAAATACACGTAAATAGCCAATTGTATTTTTGAAAATAATCGTATGTTCTACAATTCTAATCCGATTTTATCAAATGATGATTAATTTTTTCCTAGAATATAGTTTTAGGAAAAAATAAGAAAAAATATCTTTTTCTAATAAAGTTTGGATCAAAAATTACTGAATAATTCAATAAATAAGACTAACAGATAAATAAATAATTGTGTTTTTGTCCTTAATATCTTATACAGTTTTGCTATGAATAAAAATGTGTATAGGCATTCAAAAATGTTAAGATCTTTTCTTTCTAATGCCGTTTAAAATACTTAATTTAGATAAGAGTTGTGTGAAAAAATCCGCGAAATCCGAAAAATTGGTCTTAAAATAACTCCAGATTTTGGGGATACGTTGAAAATTCTAAAAGCGGTGTAATAATCTACTCACTAGTGTTACCAGGAGACGAAAAAAGAGGCTAATTTGTATTTTAAAAAAGGTCAGAAAAATTTCCCCAAAAATAAGGACAGAAAAAGGTTATATATATATATATATATATATATATATATATATATATATATAACATTAGTTTTTGATATCTTTTTAGATATTGTCATAAATTTATAAATAAAACAAAGGACCGCTGTTAGCCAAATAACCTAGTGAAAAATCGCCCATAAAATTTCGATTATATTTCATATGAAAAATGCCCCAGTGTTTTGATAGATTCGTCATTTTTTAATTATAATTCCTTTTTGATTAATAATTTTATATTTATATTTATTAAATTATATTATTTTAGTTCCTATGGTTTACAAAAACTTTACATATAGAAACTCCTCTCTCGAAATATATAAAACAAGACATAATTTTTTATAATTAGAATATTTGCAAAATAAAAACTGATATGAAAAAGTTATTATGGTATTTTTTATAGCAAAACTTTAACATATTAAGAAATCTTAAAGTAATAAGGGAGTAAAAACGAATAATAAAATTATTGATAAATCGAATTTTTAAATAACATATTCCTGTAAGGATTTTTTATGGTTTATTTAAACTGTTTACGAATATTCCGAGAAAAATTTGGAATGGATCTAGGTTAAGTATAATGAATAGGTTATAATAAAATTTAAGAAGTGTCGCATAGTGTGCAATATAAAAAATTAAATGGAAATAATTTTGCAGTTTTGGAACTGGTCCGTTTAAAATGAATTTTCATATTATGATGACAGTAGAAGTATAGGCGAGTTTAAATTTTTAGTTTGTAAAGATTTTTTCAAAATTATTTCTGTGTACGATTTTGTGATTGGTTGTTAATAAAAAAAGTATTTTAAAAAAAATCTGGTGAATTTTGGATCCGTTGTAGCGAAAACACTTCACCAAATTACGTTAAAAAATAACAATTTTAATGTTTGAAGCCCAGTATCTTGTAAACTAAAAGAAGTAAGATATACATCTTGTCCAGCACAATACCTTCATACAAAAGTATTTCAAATCGGTTCAGATATAAAGAATCAGGATCGTTTTAAATAATGTTCATACCCGAGGTGTCCAACTTTTGGACTCCGTGAACCCGCCCCCGGTATGCCTATATTGTCCAAACTTAAAATTTCAATCCGACCAGCCGTTCTGTAACTGTATAATAATTTCCATTATATTTTTTTGGATCGCACACAGTGTGTCGTCCTTGTTTTTGAGAATCACACATTCCAAATTGTTTTAAATTACATTCAAATTTGAATCCGTACATTGTTTTCATTAACTACCGCCAACCGACAGGTCAAACGCGAAAATTAGTTTGGCAGTCTATTAAATGCAAAAAAAAAAGTTATTTAAAATGTGTTTTACTTTACGAGTTATAAATAAACATTTTGCTTTCAACATTCTTAAAATATATTTTCATAAAAAATAGATAAAAATGTCCAAGTTTCTTAAGGCAGAGCATGCGTTATATGTAAAATGTTATCATTCGTATTTCTTAGAGTTAGTAGCTAACGGGATTGGTACTTTTTTTAAATTCTGAAGAATTTTAGCTTTTTATATTATTTTCACTCCAAATGTATACTTTGAACCTTTGAACTTTGAATCATAATCTGATTGAAACAAAACATTAAATTTGCGTGTGGTTATGGCCTTTTGCTTCTTAGGTAACGATATGTTCGTTTAGTCTCGGCTTACCATCATTTTAATGAAAAAGGTTAATATTTAAAATATGTATTTTCCTCTGTATAAAAAAGTGAATTATATTTATTTCTTTGATTTAAGTACAACTTTATCTATATTTTACAAAAATTTCAATAAACTACCTTTCTAATGCACGAGAAATTATAGACAAATTTAATTAACTTTTATTAGTTATCAATATACGCATTCTTTTAATTAAAAAACAACATTTTCAATAATATAAAAAACATGAATACATTACTTTTATCTACTCAAAAATTAACAGTTTTGAATTAAGTTTTTAAAAATAATGATTTTATAGCATTTTTGGCCAAGAAAACGTCATTACACATTATTTGCTGACTAAAATATTTCTTTAAAATTTTTTTAGAAGATATTTTTACAAAGAAAAATCAATACAAAAAACGAAAACACATTAAATTTGAATTTAATATTTTATATAAAAATTTTTGGAATTTATGTTGTTTAACTAAGAAAAAGAATTTGGATGAAATCTAATGAAAAATGCACCCGATATATTGAAAAAACTTGGCCAAGCTTTTGATAAATTAAGAAATTTAAATTTTTAATTATGAATAACTGGATAACTTTAAAGGATTAGTAGCACACGAAAATATTTTTTAGAGGTTCAAATGGGATTTTATTTTCTTTTTTTAACTTAAATATTCTTCTGCTACTCCTGTGTAAAATTCTATATATGTAAATCAAACCAACCGATTGGAAATTCCAGATTTCTTAAAAAAAATGTGCAATATTTTTTCAGACTCCATTTACAGCTTTAGAAACTGCCCCTTTTTCATCCAACTGGCCACTTTTTTGCCCCTTTTTTAAAATGGTTCTAAATAGCGTCTTTTTAAGACTATATGCTAAATGACGAGAAACTAATATCTCGACCCAATTTATATTAATTCCAATGAATAAATAAATTATTTTGATATTGTTTTGCAATATACTCTTGTAAAAATGCTCCGAGGATTTTATAAATGAACTGAAACTTTTAAAACTAAAGCAAATAATGGATTTTATGAACAACAATGTAAAATATCAAATATCGAATCTTTTTGGACCGGATTGGGAAAGTTAAAACTAGATTTTGGGAGCACTTATATCTTAATTTTTATTTTTACGTTGGCTCTTAACAGTGCTTTGGCAGAATGTCTTTTTTTCCTAAGCTATCACTAATGAAAAATAAATTGGCGAACAGAATTAAGCTCAACACTTGTGAATCCATGCTTTCACTCCTAAATGTAAGATTTGTGAGACCCAGTGAGGACCGCGTACAAAAGTATTTTAAAAAGAATTTTATCTTAACTATTTATGAATAAATCTTTATTTTTGCAATAATAAAAATTATATATATATATATATATATATATATATATATATATATATATATATATATATATATATATATAAATTTACTACGTTATTTACACAATGATCTTTATAACAAAAATTCTTTAAATTTAAATATTTTATAATTTAACAAAATACCTATGTGTAAGGTAAGGGCTCTAACGTATATCTTATTTAGTAGTACTTAAAGCTAAAACAAATGTAAATTTTAGTACCAAAAAGATAAAAAAAAATACTTAAATAAATAGCATGGACAGAATTATGTTGAATAATTTTATGAAAAAATGTCTATGGAAATTACTTTTACCTCCAACCAAATATAATTTTTTTATAATCGCGTATATTTTGCTTACTTGCTTATACATATATGTTTTTTAGATAATTTTTTTCACATATCATCATCGCTGACGATATTTTTGATGACAGTGATCATAACGATTGTAAAATGCTGATGAAGATGATGATGATGGATATTTTTTTAAACAAATTAAACATTATCGTATAATTAATTTGGATTATGATTGACAGTATATTTTATCCCTTTTACAATAAAATAAAAATACAAATAATAACGACAACAAAAAACTAAACAATGAATGAATGACACAATACGCTATACAATCACACTATCAAATAATCAATCTATCATGCACACACACACACTCACACAATCGTATAAATTCAATCAAAGTCAAGTCATCTTACCTTAAGAAGGAATAAGAGACAAAAAAAATATTATGAAAGAAGTTAAATTGTATTCAATCAACTGTTACAATCAGTATTAATAAATTAATGTGTTTTATTATTTTTTAATCAGATTTTATTTTTACTGTATATTTATGATTTCTATTATTTTATTACCTTTATTTCAGTTTGTTTTCATTTCTTATTTAATATTTTATTATTTTTCAATTAAAATTAAGAAACTAAAGGAAAATATTAAAAAATGTTTTTATTCGTTAGTCATGTACTGCTTTCTTTTGTTATGCTGAGAAATTGTTTGTTTTAATTTTATGACAATTGTCTTTTGTACGTGGAACATGTATATAACGGTGACTGTTATCACACTCTTACACACACACACATAATTTTTATACATATCCTTAATGAAATAACAATAGTTTTTTGTTTTTTGGTCATAAATTATATATTTTTGATAAATTGAAAACTATTAATTTTTAAACATTTTATGACAGAATGAGTAACTGAAGTTTTTATTATTTTATGGTATTATCCTGAATTATGTAAATTTCTTTGTTAAAATTTCATAGGTGTTTGTTAATGTCCTGAAATAATAATGTGTTGAACAACTAGTTTGTAAAGAACACTTGTATTAAAAAGTTTGTAAAGAACACTTGTATTAAAAAAATTTCCATTAATATATAAATGTTTTTATTTTAATAAAATTTTACTACTGTTACGTACAATAAAATTCATAACTTTAAGGATATATAAGTAATATTGATATTAATATTTTATAGTTTTTTTTACACAATTGTAAAACTCAATAGCTTCCGTTATTTTTTATAATTTCATATCATATTTACAAGAACTATAAAAAAATAATAGCTTATCAAACACGGACCACCCGGTTATGTATTTTTATATACACACGCTGGCAATAGTTGGAAATATCTTCTAAAACTTGAAAAATTATTTATAAAATAATAAAGCGACTTTTTGAGAGATATTCATGTTATAACCTTTAATGTTTAATTTAATAATTAAATGTAAACGACAGTGTTGCCAATTTAGCCTTTCTAAAGCTAAATTTAGCCTTTTTATTTTGCTTTTAGCCTTTTTTAGCTTCACAGAAAACATTTTTGTAATAGATTGTTCAATTATTTGTTTGATTAATTTTAGATGAAGTTGTAATTACACAATTTATATATTTAATTAACCTTTTCCTTGGTAAAAAAAAATTAATTAAATTAAATGTGAAATTTCAATCAACAGGAAAAATATTTGTGTATGTTGTACTTTCACCGTAAAATTTAAATCTAATTAATTTTTTTATAAAATGTTGACGGTTTGCGACATTTTGGACTTTGCTGTATCCAAAGTTGAGCGTTAGTATTTATGTATTTATATTGTTCGCGTTTTAAAAATATCTGAGCTGAAATTATTGTAAAGATCTCTCTCCAGATTGCAAACGCTTTTTGTATATAAACGCTTTTTGTATATAAATCCAAATTTATTCAAAATTTTACAATAAAATGAAAATAGGCAGTAAAACTAATTGCTATTTAGTCAATTATTTTAATTTAATACCGATATCACAACCTCCAATAATTGCTGCCAATAAGACTCGTAGTGGACTGTCACAAATGTAGAAAAGTAACATGGAGACCCATACCTACCTGATCTGCAGTTTTAAAACTATATACATAAACCTCATGCATGCGGATCCATATATCTGAAAATGACATAGGGAAATGTCTGTCAAGAAAAGATAGATTTTACGTTATATATTACAATGACAATAACAGTACATATTATTAAAATTTTAGGTTAAGATTTGAATATTCATTGTGAGTTTCTAAAAAGGAATATTTAATAAGACCAAACAAATTAAAAGAAAGAAAACATACAAGTGTACAAAATAATACCATTGCCTTCGAATAGTACTGCAGCAGAAGGCTGCCTGAAAATATGCCACTAAGGTATCTAAGAAGAGCTTTTATAAAGTTTTTGAAGAGTAGCCGATATAAATAACAAGATTATGCAAAGGTGACTTATCTGAAAATACTTTAATAAATGTTTTTATAAATAGAGATCTCAAAAACTGAATAAACCTAAGGATTAAATTATTGAAATTTTTCATAAAAGAAGTTTCATAAATCTTCATGAAATTTATTAAAAATTAAATAAAATTTTAACTTTATAGAACTCGATTTCATCAAATTTGCATCCTGTAAAGACCTTTAATATAACCCATGTAAAACGAATCTTAAAAGAATCCATTAAGAAAATGTGTAAAAATGTCAAGAAATCATTAATCAAATTGTTCTTAATATACAATTACACATCTGAGTTTTTAGCATAATTTTCTTTAAAGAGATACTAAAATACAAAGTTTTTTTGTTTAATTTATGCAATTGTGATTAAAGTTAGTGCTTTTATAATTCTCAGAATTTTCATGGGGAGTTCTCAAAGTGAAATATGATAAGCTGTAAATTTTCCACGAATACTTGGTTGATAAATCGCGTGATGCTTACTCTAATTAAAATATTAATTAAGATATTAAAGTCAAGACAAGACCATAAATTGAAATGATAAACGGTAACTAATAAAAATAACATGAACTTTACGAAGCTAAAAATTTCTCAAGAAGATAAGAAAATTTTAGACTCAATTTCCCAATAAAGTAAAATTTCAATTAAAATTTTATACATATATTGCAATAAAACTCACTAGCCCAGATTAGATATTCCATTACTAACCGGAAGCTATATGTCGATATCAGACAAACTATAAAATTTCTCCGAAAATTCCAACATAAAATTGTCTAATTAAAATATTTACAACTCTAATAACGAATAACAGCTACTAACTGAATTTAGTAACCCTTGTTTTTCTTATATATGATTAATTAAAATGGTAGTTTATGTTAAATAAAGTTTATTTGTAATTTACTTATTTCAAAACCCAATGAAATCCATTAAATCTTATGATAAATAAAAAAATCCTATAAAACATAATTTACTATATTTTATTTTAACAACTTTATTGTTTTTTATGTGAATTTTAATGACTTCCATTAAAAAGACAATATCTTTAAAATGACGACTTAATTATTTAATTAACACATTTCCGAAAAAAGTTCCCACATTAGTACGTACTTTAAATTCAACAAAATCTATGAATTTTTTTTTCTTTTTAACTGAAAAATTTTTATTTAAGTAATGACAACCCAATAAACAAGTGCAACTGAATTAAAAGGAATACTCGTAAAGATAAAAAATTACCGTACAATAAAACTTAACTATTTGGACAAGAAAATGCAATTAAAACAGGTATTTTAATTTAACTGAATTAAAATTCAGTTTAACTGTAGCAACAATAATAACAAAAAGGCAAGAAACTCTTACACCAAGTCAGTTAGTAAGACGGTATGGTTTATAGGTGTGTTGTTATTTAATTTTAACAGCTCATTAAGTATCATGTTTTATATACTAGACCATCTTTTTATAACACTTGTGTAGCGCTCTTGAAACAGTTGGTATATTTTTGTAAATGTGTGAAGGTTTCAAAGTTTTTTTGAATTTTGAGTCGCTCAGAGTTAGTATAAATTACAAGAAATATTTAAAGGAATCAAAACATCAAAATTGTCTTCTTAAAAAACTATCTAGGATTTAAAATTTTTCCACATTAAATCCCAAAAGAGTTTGGATCCAATCTATAAAAAAAATAGAATAAATAATTCAAAAAATTGTAAACTATAAATTAATTATTGTACTAAAAACGAGAAATTTTTTATAGAACCATTACGGGGTAATATAATAAGGAAGGACTTAACCTAACAAAGTATTACTCACAGAAAGTAGTTGCTTTTATTATTTCCTTACTTGGAAAATACTCTTTAAAAAGTTCTCATACATCTTCATCTCTGACATATTTTCAAGCTACACACATAACTCAAAATTTCATTAGATTTCTTCGCTCCAGATACCAATGATAAAACATTTTTATTAGCTCATCAAAAACACAAAATGCAAACAAAAAAGTAGTTGCTATTGTATTTATGTTTGTGTAAAATTCATACATATTTTTATTTTATGGTCTTTATTTGAAATCCTCATGTGTTCCTTTATATATAAACATAAAATGATAGTTACCACCGATTTACAACAGTCACTAAAGACGAATAATACTATCCAACCAACAAAACGAAACAAAGTACGTATGTTAGTTAATAAATAAATTCCCAAAATAGTAAAACAAAAAGAAAAACTTTGTGGCTGTTATGATTATAACTTTATTTCAATTATTAAAATTTCTTTTTAATTTTTCTATTTGGTGCATTTGGGAGTGTATTTTATTTATTTTGTAGCTCTCTTTGTGTTGTTTCCTTTGAAATATTTATTTCAGATAAAAATTCCAAGTTAATTGTTTCATGTTCATTTAATTAAATAAAAATTGTGTACGAAAAAGTTTTCTGAGGCGTAGCGAAAAAGTATTGTATTAATTATGGAAATTTATTTTTATTATCTTTTTTTTTTTTTGTTTTTGGGAAAAATATGTTTTATGGCTTTAATTTTAATTAAATGCATTCCTGTTTCTTTTATGTTTTTTTTTTTTTTTTTATTTTTGTGGTGTATATTATAAGAGGTTGACTATACAACAGTGCTTACGGTGAATACTCTAATCTAATTTAGTATTAATATTTTATTATTTTAAGATATATAAGTATGAAAATAAGCAACGTTTAAAATCAAAATCATTCATCAGACAACTTAATCTACCTACACAATTTTATGTTTAAAGAATTTTAAACTTTTGATCATAAAGACAAAAGCAATACTTTAGTGTCGAAATGATCACATATCCTTTTTGCCCATGGAGTCTAAGAGTAAGTAGTTACTGTGGAACATAAAAAAAATGTTGGATAACTAAGTGAATCATGTCTGATGCCATACAGATCGTAAGGTAATTTCTTTTAATAAACCTGAATATGCATTCTAAAGAGCTTCTGCAATAATCATTGAATTAAAAGATCAATTGGGTTCTTTCCTCGAAATTCTGCTTCTCGATCACCAAAGAATAAATGCATACGAGAATATATCTTTTTCTAAAATGACCTGAGCGTCATCATTTCAGTGTTATCAGAAAATGTTTCTTTTTCGGTCTTTGACTTGTCAGTAGTATTGCCAGTTTATGTTTCCAAATTTTGCCTTTTTATTTAGATTTTATCCCCGAAATTTTTATTTTATTATTAGCTTTTTTTAGTTTTTTCTGAGTTCTTAAATTGGCTTAAAAAATCCTAATTTTGCTTTCGCACTTTGAGGCTGACAAACCTTTGTTAAGAAACCATATGCGAAAACACTGCTTTAACAAACAAAGTTCTTTAATAATGAATAATATAAGTATTCGAATAATGAGTTTATTTTAATTGTGTTGATAGAATGTACATCACTAAAATATTTATTATATATTCGTTATTCTTTATGTATATTTTTTATGTATATTTTTTAGGCTTTCCCCTAAATATTTATATAGAAAAAAAAGCTTAGTATATAGCAATTAAACATGACAATTTAAAGAAGACTGGAATAGAGGAATCAAGCGAGTATTATTTGCAAAACCTAAACTAAAAATGGAAACAAATTTGAATGTTGCTTAAAATAAGTTTATTGTAGGTTCATACCAACCTTTTATTATATTAAAACTAATAATCGTATTTGCATACAAATTTAAGAAATTTTTCTTAACAATGTTTTGTAAAGCTGTGTTAAGTTTTTTGCGTACGGCTGTAAAATTTAAAAAATAAAGAAATTCATTTAGACTGTGGCATTTGCCTGACCAATATCATTTTCTATTAACAGTCCGGACAACCAAAAGTCATTACGAATTCTTAAATCCATTTTAATATTTATTCTAGATTTTGGGAGAATTATAACTAAATTAGTTTTTTACCATTTTTTTTTTTTTTTTTTTTTTTTGTTATTTTTTATTAAAAAAGTACTAAGAATTGTAAAATGGACAGATTTATATTTGAAACATGTTTCAAGCATTATAGTTCAACAGCGGAGCAAAATCTTTTATATATTTTTCTTTGGTTTTCAGAATAAATTCAAATTTAGCTTCTGAAACTACGTTAAGTTTTGTTCTCATCTGCTTAAGTTCAAAAGTTCATCGGAATTTATTTTTTTTTTTGTTTACTTTTTTAATATCTTTACTTTGCCGATATTTTGTTGACAATCATCTAACATCGTTTTCTAGCACCTAAAATTTGACCCCAATGCATATCTTACATTTCAAAGTACCAATCAAAACTATAAAAAATAAAAAGTTTTCAAATTTAAATTGTTAGCATTTTTCTGACCTTATTTTTAAGGGGGTTTATACCTTTTTAACCTTATTAAAAGTTCAAATTAGTCCCTTTTATTCTCATCCCATGGCTTGCCAGTTAAAGCTAAAATTGTTTTTGTTTTTTAAAGTGTACGTTCGATTAAAATATAAAAAAATGTTCTTAATAACCCTTACTTCCGTTAATTATAATTTCTTGATTACAATATCTTCTACAAACATGTCAGATTTAACAGCAAATCAAATTCTTGAAATCCGGTGCAGATAGCAATAAAAAAATGTCCAAAATAAAACTTGATTTTTTTTAACTTATTAGAAAATGTTGACTGAGTAAATTTTGACAAAAGTATAACATTTCAGTGTAATGAAAAAGCATAAGAAGAACCTAAAAAATGAGATAAAACTTAGTTCTGAAAAAGATAAAGTTACAAGGATGAGAAAAATTAATGATGAAAATGTATAGAAGTTCCTAAGAACTATACCAAACATATTCGGTTGCGTGATGGTGGACCAATCACAAAAAATTTTTTTAATAAATCTGTATGGCCTAAACTACTGGTCGGATCGAATTGAAATGTGTGTAAAAGTTGTACAGGAAGACTTAAGGCGAGATAAAGAAAAAAAACATGCTTGCTCACCTAAGTTATCTCTTATAGTTAGAAAGATATTTACGCTTGCATTTTGAATTTTTGATTTTTTGCTCGGCTTTTTTTTCGATTTTTCTGGTATAAGTCCTAAGGCATATGAGGTATTTTTTTAATATTCTATAATTTCTAATACACTCCCAAATAATATGCTGAAATTTTTTTGATTGTCTCACAGTCAGCAATCTGAAATTAGTATGAAAAATGAACAATATTTAATAAATTTAATCGATTATTACATATATTATTTCGTTATGCAAACAACACCCTCAGTTATAATCTTGTGTTACGTACGTGTAATATGCACTGAAACGAGTTGTCAGTTTTTAGACTATTATATTTTTTAAAACGTCTATATACATATTCTGTATCAGTGAATTGGTAAATAAGTATATTTTTATAATCTTTTAAGTTTTTGCAAAGTAGGTGGAGTTTTGCTTGATAAATTATTTTTTCGGTTTTAAATTTTATTTAAATATTAATTATATTTGAAAAATTGCAAAAATTAGTTATGTGGAAAAAATCCTTTCGCTTACTATTTATATTGGCAATACATAGCATTAAAAACAAATGTAGTTTTTCTGTTTTTTATAAATTTTTCTAAATAACCAATTGTCATCAATATGACTATTTTTTTAATTTTTAATAATATTTATTGATTGATTGAGTTCAGTTAACATACCATCGTAATATATTTCAGAATCTTCGGTTATTTCCACATTACTTGAATCATTAAATTATAAATTAATAATACTTTTGTTTCACTTTTTTTGAATATTTAAAAAAATTAATTTAGTAATAACTTATATGTTTCCCGTTTATTCTAACTTTAAGACGTTTGACTAAATCTTTAGAAAAGCTTTTATTTTCTTCAAATAATACTGAAATTGCGGTGTCCGTGAAAGGCTTTAACCCAAAAATTATTAAAACGTGGTTTACGCATTTATATATCCTAAAATTTTCAATCATTTTCAATAGGGTTTTCTAACTAATAATTTCAAAATGGCACAATAATTTAACAAAAACTCGTTTTGAAAAATAATTCGATTAATCCCTAAAAATTGATCGAATAATTGCTTATTCCAAATTTAAACATTTTGTTTGTTCGAAAAAATAAAAAATTTGTTCCTCAAATAATCGAATAATTTCTGTTCGAATGATAACCTCAGTTTAAATGTAGCATCATGGCAGAGAGACTAATACCAGATAGAGCAAGAAAATTTAAACAACGTGCCTACACCAAAGAGAAATTCATTTAGACTGTACTACAAGAAACTGTAGATCATATTGAAAGAACATTTTATCTATGCACACATATTAATTGATATAGAAAGAATATTTAAAAATGTTTTGATTTTATAGTTAAGAACGCAAATCTTTTCCAAAAGATAATAGCAGATATCTTATGAAAAGCCAACATTTTGAGAAAACAATGGAAATTCTAAAACTAGATAGGTCAACACTCAAGAAATTTCTAATAAATTATATTGAGTTTTTAACTTAGCTAAATCAGTAAGGTTTAGATACCGAGGAAACTTTTCTCTGAAAACGCACAACATACCGATACACCCTTATATGATTCCTCTTTTGAACCTTACCTTACCTAGATCTAGCATATTATATAGATTGAGAATTCGGTAATAAAATTAACCTATTTACATATTTTATTTAATGATAAAACCTAAAAATATACGGGCCATTAATAACCTTTGTTGTAATACGATTTTAAAGAAACGGGTTACAGGTCTGAATTCACAAGACTTGAAACTAACAGAAAGTAAAATTTTAGCACCATAAGTTTCATTTCGTAATCATGATTGTTATGCAAAGTGCAAATATTTAGAAAGAGGGCTAAAAATTACTTAACTTTTTTCCATTCTCCTTCACTTTTTGTTCGCGTATTCACACTTTTTGATCTCATTCAATTTCATTTAAACTAATAGGACTCTGTGGATAAATTTTGCTCCACCTTTGTTATTGTGCTGACTTTCAATAGTCAAATATGGGGTAGCCGAGTTTTGATGACAACATTTTTTTTGTTTAATTTTTTTGTTTTTTGGTTTTTTTGGGCGGTGTCTTAACGATATACAAATTCTGAAAAACTGATTGACACTCTTTGTAATTATGCGTATTTTGCGCTATATTTCGTTGATATGTCCGAAATAGTTAACGTATTAGATAGTCTCAAAGTTTGGATAACAAGAGCGAAAAATTTACAAAAAGTCAGTTTTTCGCGAAGCTCACACACAGTTTTTAATGGAATAGCATGGATTACTGCGTGAACTTAGTTTTATGTTAATGTACACAATGAAATCGAAGGAGCTTTAAAAATAAATTTAAATCAAATAAAAAGAAAAGAAAAGCTTTCTGAAAACTATACAAAAATTACACATTTTGATTTTATATTTTTATATATAAAATTGCAATCTTGGATATACAGTTACAAGAACAGTGATAAAAATAATTGATTGAGACCATCAATTTATGTCAAATGTCTCTGATAATTGAAAACGGGACTCTTTTGTGAAAACAGATTTTGCTAAGGCACATCGCATGGCAGCACTAAATTGATCATAATTGACATAATAGGATGATATTTGTAATGGTTAACGGAAATTTATTTATTTATTTCAAATTTATTATTTTTAATACACAACAAGATTGAATTTATGAATTATAAAATGAAATATAAAAATATAAAAAAATATTAAAATTAATTGGTATAAAAAATTAGAGTATTGAATAAAACTTGATACCAAAATTAGAAGATATAGAATAAAAGTTAGAATAAAAATATATGAGTGTTAAAAAAAACAGCATCCCACTTGAAATATCTAAAATTTGTTTTGTGTCAACAGTTAACTTTTCTCTGCATTATGTGTTATATTAGAGTAATTAATTATTTAAGACCCTATTTGGAGGCATATATGGTAACAAGTTGTCTCTAATGATATCACTGTGTTAAAAAATAAGTTAGGTTGCTAAAGTGTAAGTAGTGTAGCATTTTAACACATTATTTGGTAGTGAAAGATTTTGCTGAGCCCTTTAGATCTGATGGCCTGTTTAGCGAATTTCCCAGTGTGTTCTCAGTGTGCTCTAAGAGGTGAAATGGAAGTGCCTTTTAACTATTTATTCTGAAGATTGGTCTGATTGCAATACAAAAATTAAAGCCAGCACTTTGCTGTAAGACTGATACCCAAGTTGTCGTCAAAAATCAATTGTGATAAAGCCACATATATTTGGTTATGCGTCATCATATAACAGAACGTCGAAAAGTTGATGAGTAAATTTAGTAGGAATTTTCTGCATACAATCCATACAAAAGACATTATAGATCCAAAAAATAAAGTATTCCAATCTACATTTTACTTTTTATTCATTTATTAAATTAATTTTAAGTACTTAATATAATCTAAAGTCATTAAGATGAATTTCAAAAATGATTTGCAAGAATATGTTCATATTGAAAGTGTAAAATATTCTTCAGGTTTTTTTCGATTCTTTTTTTTCGAAGTTTGAAAGTTGCAAAAATAAAGCGAACGAATTTATATAAATATATAGTACAAAAAATTTGAAAAAGTTTCAAAAAAAAATTAGTATTTCACCGATTCACTTTCAATTCCCATGAAGTTTTAATAAAGTCTTTAGAAAGAATATAATCAGTTCTAAAGAGTTTTATATATTTATTTATTTAAATAAATAAGAATATGTGTATTTATCTACAGTTTGTTCCCTAACTGTTTTTGATAAATACTTAAATTATATGCGTTACAATTATAATATGCCCATCTTCTCATCTATCACTTTATGACAGCATTAAATTACATTTAGAAAATATTTCCTAATTACAGTTTTAACCCATGTCATTTACATTTTATCACAAAAATAAATAAAATAAAAAAAGAAAGATTTCCATCGCTTTTAGTAACTACATTTTTAGACATTGATTTCCTGCTATAAATATCTAAACATTTTAATATCAATCATACAATTTTAAACGTTTTTCCATACAATAACCTATTTATTAAAAACTTTCAAATATTTACGATTGACATCTTCATTATACCCTTAGGTATATTTTCTTTATTTATATAGATTTTATTTCTGTTATGACAGTAGATTTCAACTTAAAACTAAAATCCCTTTTTTCCTGGTTTTATTCATGTGTTCATTATTATAGCCTTGATATTAAAAACGAACTGACTTAAGTACTGCAATTGAGATGGTAAGAAAGAAAACATAAGGATTAAACAGAAAAGGAGAATCCTTTTTTTAATAATTGTTAGAGCAAAACAGTAGCTGAAATCTTTAGTAACTCCCCTTTTGTTTTTTCATTCTTTCTTTGAAGAAAACAATTACAAAAGAATTTTAACCGTTTTTTTAGAAAAAGGGTTTCTAGAAAGAAATAAACGCAATAGAAGTAATGAAAAAGTATTTTTTATTGTTTTTGAAAAACAATCTTAGCACACCTTGAAATTTTTGTATATTTCCTTTGTTGCTTTAACATTGAAATGCAGTTTTCCAAACCATTGCACTAAAGAAGTCACAAGAGGATTTCTCTTAAGAAATCTTAGCTCACTCCCTTAAAAATACTTAAAAAATAGTAGATCTAAAAACAATGACAAGTTTGTACTGATATAGTGAGTAGAAATAATATACTAACGTACAATTCACTTGAATATAAAAATCCTTTTGAGGATTTCCTTTTCATTTAAATACACTGAGAAAATTGGAACGAAAATAGCATTTGTTAACTCTATTGGATAGAAATATTTTAAGGAAATGTAATACAGAATTTAAAAATAGAAAGGCTATTGGTTTTGTTCTCAATTTTTAAAAAATTCTACATATTTTTTTATATCAACCGGTCAGTTGAAAATTTTAAGCTTTATGTAAACCGATCAGTTAAAAATTTTAACTTTAAAAGCAGGAAGGTACTTTTTCCATGTAACATAAAGAACTAGTTATAATTTCAGTGAAATCTATTATAATTCAAAGCTATTATCAGAGAAAATAGTCTTTTCTTATTCCCACAAAGGCACGATCTTAAATATTCCCCTTTTCTTTTTCTAAGTGTAATCTTAATGTTTTTTCTTCCTCCTTTCCTCTCTCCTCTTCAAAACCTATGAATAAATCACTAAGTACTTTATAGAATTTAAAGAATTTCTAGCACTTTAAAAATAAGATTTTGTATTCAAAAGGATATTAAAATAAAAAAAGAAATCCTTTAAGTCCTTACCACAAAAACCACAGGCAGTTTAAGACAGATACATTTACTTACATACATGCACATATGATTAAAATACTCACTTTCATATAAACATGAATTCAATGCAGTTTTGGTGTGCATTAAACTGATGTTTTAATGTATTTTAAGGTTTCTTCCTTGTCACATGCATGCAAGCCAACATATACATACACTTCTACAGTTGATTCAAATACATACATATTGGTGGTTTACGCCTTCATTATTTAACATTCAAAATTCCCAGCTATTCATTCAACCATACGTCTCTATATTTTGCTTGTAACAATGGTCTCCTATTTACATTAATGTCAACCTCATAAACATCAAACAATGACAACAGCAGCAGCAAAAATATAACAACAACAACAGCCTCAAATACAACATTAAACACAAAACAACAATAACAAGAACAACAACCACATTTCTCTATGATTCTATTATAATTCCAAAGTGTTTAACCGAAACCGATTTCATGCTTAAATGCCAACATTGAATAACTTTCAAATTGAGTTGTTTTCTTATGTCATGTTCATCTACTCATTCGTTTCTATATTTCTGTTGTTGCTTTTATCGAAGTCGTAGGCTGTTTCGTCTTCCTCATTTTTACTCCCTTCTCCACATAGTATCATTAAGAATGGCACATGTTTTCAATAATAGGCCTCCTTTTGTAGTTCGTTTACAGCGACTAAAAGGATGTTTAGTTGTTGATAGCTTGTGATTTACAAACATTATTTTATATTCAAAATTTGAAACGGAAATGTTTTGTATAAAAAAGACGGAAATGTATTTTTTAGGGTTTAATTAAATCACAATTTGGAATAATATTTTATTTCAATTACCATCATATTTTTATTGGGAGAACTTAAAAATGTACAACATAATTTTTTGAAAATAATCGAATTTATTAAGGTAATGTATTGAAAAAAAGGTTAGGGTTTAGGGAGGAATATTGACATTTCAATAAATTATTGACAGTTATGATGGACATGAAGACATTTTGATTTCTTAACATTAGAAATAACGTCGGCAGAATAATAAGAAAACAATTTTATTTCCAATTTTGTGTTAAGGGCTGGAGAAAACGTACATAAGAAGTTTATATGTTAAAATGTTTTTTTTTTATCCAAAAATTTTAATTTATCTCCAATTTTTATTCTCTATTTGTCTTTTCAAAACAAAATTAATTATTTTGCACTTTTTTTTTTTTTTGTTAAAAAAGGCAAAATTTTAAAAGTGAACAATAAAGTTGACCGCTTTGTATTAAAACATTTATTGCGAAATAGATTGCGCAATAGATTTCTTATCCACACGTAACATTTTAAAAACGGAGACAGAATTTGACAATTGCCAATATAAAAATAAAAAAAATAGGATATTTTACTTCAATTAAAACTTAATACACAGAAAAAAATAAAAGTGACTTTAATTACGAAGTTGCTTATATTAAATTTTTCTTTGATTTTGCTTTAATTATTAAAATGATAATATTCATTAATTAGAAAAATTGATTTTGGCTAAAATTTCAATTATTTTATTCTTAATCAAATTGGTTATAATTATGATTGAAAGTTTGCCTAAAAAAACTAAAAATTTTATTGGTTCAATAATAATATATTGAATTAGAAATATTTAAATAAATATTTGAACGAAAAAAA
This sequence comes from Protocalliphora azurea, assembly GCA_932274085.1. Classification (NCBI taxonomy): domain Eukaryota; kingdom Metazoa; phylum Arthropoda; class Insecta; order Diptera; family Calliphoridae; genus Protocalliphora; species Protocalliphora azurea. The sequence goes on along the minus strand of OW026522.1, from coordinate 21,013,229 downwards.
AATACTAAAACTCAAAATTTGATTTACGGAAACGAAACTTGGTTCATATATAGTTTCATCTTGGGTCATATACACCCTGTTGAAATCGCCAATAATCACGTATAAATCAGACTTTTGTAACCTTTAACCTCGAGTATCTCTTAAAGCTCACATGTGATTATTGCTGATTTTTAAGATATATATAAAGTTTCGTTGTCCTCCATTAAGTTTTGGTATTATATACTTACTAAATAGGTTTAACCATAATATATGTATGTAATGTATGTATAATTTAAAAATCTGTGAAATATTATTCACTAAACCGATTACAAAATGTTTACTCTTAATAATACATTTAAAGTATGTAATGTTTGTACATATATTTAATTCCCGAAAACTACATATAAAAGCGTGCAACTTTGCGGAACGTTCCAATGAAGATCATATTATACTATCTGAGTGCCCACGCCAATATAAATATTACAGATGTCTGAATAAATTGCCAAAAACAATCAACATGAACTGACCTTATATACATATATAAATAATCTTTCATACAACAGCTTTAAATGAATTGAATATGAAATTCATACTTACCAAATAATTATAAATTAAACACACCACCAAAGACTGAGGAAATCATATTAACCTTGCGAATTACTATATTTTTAAGGAAAGTTTGAGTTCAAATAGTTAAAAATGGTTGAAAATTTAATAAAATTTATTTTATTTTTATATTTTTTAAGAGCTATTGATTTTTGTAAAAAAAAATTAAACCAATTAGAAAGTTAATTATATTAATTAAAAATTTAATTAAACTTCAATATAAAATTAATTAACCATGTTATTAAAAAAAATATTTGGGATAATTTTTTCTGTGATAGACTTTCTAATCATTTTTAAATAATGGTTTCATTAAATGCTCTGAGAAACGGTTTCGCAATCTGATCGTCTTAAAAACCTCCTGATCATTTGCCGAAGGTTGATAACTTCGATAATGATAAGAATTCAAAGTCAATTTATTGAAAATTTTTCTTGTAGTTCATGGTTTTCGATCAAATATCACTTCAACTTTAGTTAGATATAGTTGTCCAAACATGGTTTGAGTACTGAGGCAGAAAAAATTAAAAATAAATTTTAATTACGAAATTTCTTACATTGATTAACTTTTTGTTTGATTTTGCTCTATTCAACAAAATAATATTAATTAAACAAACTAATTAATTTTTTGTTACATTTATAATTTAAACTTTTTATAAAAGTAATTAAAATTTTATTTGTCCTAACAAAAACTTATGACTAAATATCGATTAATATCAGAATTTCAAATATTTACTGTATTTATTACAAATATAAATAAAATAGTTTTAAAATTTAAAACTTACTGGGATTACAATAACGTTTTTTTTTATCTAAAAGCTTAAAATAGATACACATATTTGAATTTATTTTAACGTAATATAGCTTATGTATGGAATTCATATTTGAAAGAATGGTTCGATAGGTCAGTACACCTTCAGTAATGCTTTCGGATGATCGAATACAAAATGTCGACAGATTATACGTAACTATTTTTGTTCTAAAAAGCCTTGATGTTTAACTCAGTATTTAATGTCTCCAACATTGGGATTCAAAACAAAACTTCTTTTTAATCTGGAAAATTAAGCGCATTCTACAAAAATCGATAGCTGGTTGGAAAATTATATAAAATAAGAATTTCTACATACTTCTTATATAGAAGCGTTATTCAAGGATATGCTGAAGTAGGAGTAAAGCTCCTCAAAATTTTAAATTACAAAGTTCTAAAGCATTATCAGGAACTTCTGAAATAATGTTGGAACAAATAATGTTACCAAATTGAAAGATTGGTTAATACTTCCCAGATAATAAAGACAACCTTTCACAACTAAACTCTATGGGATTTAGTAAATCTATACGAGAGCATTAATATATTGCATAAAATGTTTATTTATTGATAATAGAAAAAAGGTTATTTATTTTTTAAATACTTTTCTTTTGTTTAAAGAGCTGTCCATTTTTTTTTTAATTTACTAAAAAATTATAAATACTAAAATTTATTAATTTTTCGCTTTATGTACATGTCGGTGACGGTAGGGTAACCAAGTTTTATCTATCTATTGTTTTATTTGATCATCGGTTGTATTTCATTATTGTAATATCACAACTAAGGAATGTTTTCTGAGAAAATTAGAGACATTGTTGCCGGTACTGTCTAAACTTCATCAATAAGAGCACATCCATTTGTAGATGAATGATAAGTACATCGAACTATTGGTAAAATTCTACACCATCTTTCCTCCTAACTAAACTTACTTATTTTCCTAATATTAATACAAAGCACTGGATGACTGGAAATCTAAAGGTTCTCAATATATAATTTGTATTAAAATATGCTAGAAACCAACTCACCAGTATTGATAGGAGCGTGATACGAAAAAATGTTTCTTCGTTATTAAAATATTGATGTTTCTGTCCTCTTAATGCAATTTAAGATCGAAAGCTAAAACGAAAATTTCGAGGTTAAAAGCAAACTATAATGGCTAGATTTAGCATAAAATAGGCAACACCGAAGGACGCAATCATATTCTGGGAAACGAAAGGGCCAATAAGTTAGCACTTTCTTAAGATATAACTACTTTGTATAATTGATATCTGTTGTGACGTGGACTCATGACTAAGTATCATAATACAAACGGATGATTACTAGAGTATATCTCATAATACACTTGGTTCATATTTGTTCACATTTGGTTGAAGAAAACTCACGAAAATTAGTTAAATATAAAATAATTTTAAAATGTAATTTTAAAATGTAAAAGCCCATAAAGTTTATATATTCTAGGTCCACCTGAAGTTCTAAGATGATCTAGCTTTGTCCATCCATCTGCCTTGTCTCTTAAAGGCACGATAGGGCTCGGGGCGGAGCACCTAGAGAAACAAAAATTTGACTCAAATATTTCTTCTGCAACTATTTATATTGCAATGTCTCATGTAATATGAAGAGGATGAATATGAATTAGTACTTTTATAATAGAAAACATACAGTCCGAAATAACTTATTCTATTATTACAAAAGTAGGTACTAATTCTTTTAATCATAAGCCTTTAAACCACAACATTTATATTATTTATTTCCTATTTATAAGTTCTTAAAAAAAAGTAATTCTTTTATTTATGCATATTTTACCAAAACCAGCTTTAGTATCATTAAAAAAAGTCCACAATCAAATACATTTTATGACTTCTTTTGTTGCAAAAATTATTGTTGAAGAAAAAACTTGAACTTATTTGCAGTTTTTATTACAATTGCGGTTGTAACTTCAAATATAATCAACATATAGTGTTTTTAAATAACTTTTTATGACACAACCGATAATAAGAACAACAACAGCAGCAATAACTAAAGAGACAGAAACATATCGCAAGAATCCTATAATACGAAAACAAACGAAAACATATAAAATATATACATTTTACGATTTTATGAAAAATAGTTTGTGGTGTGAAGAGGACGAAAAAAAAGTTTATTATATAGTGAGGAGTAAAATAGTATTGTAGACTTTCAGAATATTAATATTAATCCTAGAGCAAATATTTTAGGCAGTAATAGACAAGAAGATCGATAAATGCAAGAAGAGTATACAAATTATATTCTAGAATATAAATTTTTCAGAGGCTGAACCAGATTTTGTTTCAAAAATTTTTTTGCTACTGAACCGATTTAAGTAATTTCCAACAATCTTCGTCAGAGAGCAAAAAAGTTAATATTTTCCGGACCCTTATAAGAAACGATGATGATAGGACATCCGTCCATCGGTTGAAATGGCGGTTATGAAGCCCACTGATAACTACCATATAATATATAGGCTCGTTTACTTTTGGGGGTTCAAAAAAGTTTTAACATTTTTCAATAGCACATCAACGCTATTTAGTATCAATATAAACTGGCTTTAATGAAACACAAATCCGTTCGCGTGAATGACTTTTAACGAACGGCGTTAGAGTTATGGAGGTTTAAGACAAAAAGCTAAAAAATATTGACAAAATTCTATTACCACATGTATATAATCCACATCAATATGTCTAAAATACAAACAAAACACAGAGATAATCGCGATTATACTGATTTCTTAACATTTTATTAAACAAATTTTAATTAACAAAGTATACATAAATGTTCTCGTTTTTTTAATTTTAAAAAATTTTCAGATATATTTTTAATATCTGACAATAAAAAAAATGTTTAATGATATTAATGGACAAGAAATTAAAATTTATGCTGTAGTAGTTAAAAATTAAAAATAAAAAAAAAAAATTTAAATTCCAACTTACATCCGATATTAAAAATAACTGCACATATGTAACGTACAAAAAGTATACAAAATACAAATTAAAAGAGGATCGATACGTTTTGCAATAGTGAACATACTCGGGACCTTAATTCTGATTTAACTCACCTTTAAAATATCGAGGAAAAACAAAATGTGCATAGATTTTTTTTAATTTTTTTAATTGCATTTAATTTTCGGATGTATTTTTCATATCTAATCGCAATAAATGTTTAAATAATGTTAGTAAATAAAAAGTTGCAAATATTACTTATATAGCTACAAAATAAATTTTTCAATGACAAAAATACAAACCTAAAGAAAAAGTTGCATTAAATTCAAACGCGTAATTATTTTTGAGTACCACTTGATTCCGATATAAGCTATAATAACAGCTGCAGATTGGTATAAATTTTCACCGATTTCATTTAGCGTCTTGTGTGCAGCGTTACCGTTGGCGAATTTAGTCGCCAGTTACCCCTTTTTCAACCACCTGGCCACTTTTTTGAGCTATTTTTTAAAATGGAACTAAATGACGACTTTTTAAGAGTATGTGCTAAATGACGAGAAACAAAGTTTTTTCAAATATCTTGACCCAATATATATTAATTCCAACAACGAAATTAATTATTTTGAGACTATTTCAAAATATTAAAAAAAAATATATATATATATATATATATATATACATATATATATATATAAATTAACTAAAACTGTGGAAAACTAAAGCTGATGATAAAGTTTATGAAAAACTATTTAAAATATAATATGAGAAATCTTTTTGGATCGGATTGGGAAAATTAAAAAATAGATTTGATGAATATTTATACTCTAATTTATATTTATACATTGACTCATAGCAGTGTCTCGGCGGAACATTTTTTTTCTAAATTATTACTAATGAAAAATAAATTGGCCAACAGACTTAAGGTCAACATTTGTGAATCTATGCTTTTAGTCCTAAATTTTTTATACGGGGATTTGAATGACTTCAAGACCTTGTACTACAATACAGAAGTCTAACTAATAGAAAGAGAATTTTATGTTATCTATTTTTATGAATAAATCTTTATTTTTACAATAATAAAAATTATTATAAATGAATTATTTTCTTATTAATTAAATTGAATTTATTAATTTTTCTTTTCTTGAAATAGAAAATTTTTTATTTTTATCAATAAACAAATTTTGAGGAGTTTTTTAGGTAGTTAAGCAAAAAGTGTCTAAAAAATTCCTTTTTTTGACACTTTTTAAAAACTCTCAACGGTAGCGCTGCTTGGGTGAGCTTCGACGATTTATGAAATATTAAAGACATCGCGAAATTAGGCCATGAATACTTTTTGTTCTTTTTTTTTTTAACCTATTTTTATATATCAAAAAATGCTAATATAAAGTAGGCAAAATTTTAGATCGATTTTAAAGTGTTATAATGTTTTTGCAATTTATTAGCCACAACGATTTTAAAATATAATTTGGAAATTTTTATGATCACGCGATACTTTATCTTCATTAAAATTACGCCGTTAGTGTGCATCACGAAAAAAAATACCTTTTAGAGCCATAACGCTGCTATTGAGGACACATTAATGAGATATATCTCAAACTATTCATAATTACAAGAGCAATAAACCTTCATTCTTTATTTTACAATATTTGAAACGGTGCAAATTTTCTAATCGAAAAATAGCAAAAAATTAAAATTTTGAAAACTTTACAGGAATCAAAAGAAAGAAAAAAACTTGCTATTCACAATCATTTTTTTTTTTTTTTTTTTTTTTTTGATATTTTAACTATGTGTACTTGCCAGTACCACATTGAACTACTTAAGATATGGAAACGAGCTGTTGTAATTACATAAAAAATCTAAATTAAATGAAATATTTGAGGTTTAAGGTCGGTATCTTAAAGGCAAAAAGAGAATTCCCCATATATATAAATTGATCGAAAATCCTTGCTACTGAAATTCCTTTCGCTACTGAAATTCGGCAAGATTCGTCAATAAATTGGGGAGACGTGTCTAAAAAACTGTTTTTATTTTTACTTTTTTTTTTGAGGTTTTTCCAATTTAAAAATTGTTTAAATGCCGATAACATGGATATATGATATTACATTAAAATATCAGAAATTTTTTCCGGAGCTTTTCTATTGAAACTCAAAAAAAAAACCGGTTCAAAAGTAGCGGAGATATTTTAAAAAACCCGATATTCTGAAGCCCCTATATAAGCTTTGAACTTTGCTTTTGCAAAAAAAAAAAAAATTGGAAATTTTTTTCTGAATTTTTCTGCTGAAAAAAATGAACTCAATCGTTCCAATAGTTGCAGAGACATCGGCCAAAACACACTTTTGAGTGATATACAAGTCCTAAATAAGTTAAGAACTTTGTTTTATTAATGTATTAAAAAATCAAAACCGGATCCAGTTAGTTTTTTAAAAGCCGACCGGTTTCGAATAATTTTTATTTCTGAATAATTCTACAGGCTGGTTTTTTCTTTCAGTTAACCGGTTTTATTAAAGCAACAAATATTGCGCATTTATGAACAACCAAATTGTTTAAAAATAAAATTCTTTTGAAAATTACAATTTTTTTATAGTTTTCATACAAATTTTATTTTTAAATAATTCGCTTACAATACTGAATCAGGCCCTTAATTATTTGATAGTATTTTTCATTTACATTGTGATCTGATGGTGCTTTAATTTATTATTATTTTTTTATTTCTAATTTGTAATTTGAGTAACACCAGACACACTTAGAACTGAGATTTGTATATTTTAAATAATTTTAAAAAAATTTAGAAATCTTTCCCCCACCCAAAATAAGGTGAATTACGGTAAATATATACAAAGGTAGAGTTAGATCAGAAGAAGCTTTATCAGTTCAAAAAATACAAATTCTAAGCATGATCTTTTATCTGCAGAAAAGCGATATGTCTTTTTATTTTTATATTACTTTTCATTACAAGTGATATAACCTATAAGTGTATCTACTTTCTTTTGTAAAAATAATAAACTTTTTAAAAATATTTGTATTTTTAAGAAAAACCGGCTAAACGTTTTTTTAAGTAAAACAGCATTCGAAACCGGTTTTTAAAAAAAGCTATTTTTCGAATAATTTGAATACCGCTTGTCTAAAAATGCCAGTTTTTTGAATACACTAATTTTTATAAAGATCGATTATAAATATTTTTTTTTTAATTCAGGTTCCTTGATTCAACCAAATCCATTCATAAAGAACGGAATGATTGGCAAATCTGTTTTTTATTTATTTATTTATCAATTTATTTAATATTTGGTTTCCTTATAATTGGTTTCATGAGTATTGAAATACAACACCAATAAACTAAAGCAAATTGGGTTTTTGAGCTTTTTGAAGCACCTATGTAGATTAGAGACTTTGTTCTTTTACAGAAAAATCTAATTTTTTTTAAGAATTTTTGTGTTGAAAAAAATAAACTAAGTAGATCAGTGTTAACCGAGTTAAAGGCCAAAACGGGTTATTAGACATTTTGAAGCACCTATAAAAGCTATGGATTTTTCCGAATTTCGGGTTTTAAATCAGTCAAATCAGTTTATATAGTTTCCAACATACTCTTTTTAAATTCAATATGATCTTACATTTATAAAATATTTGTTCTGCAAAGAAGTGATTATATCTTCCTTACACTTGTGCAAACTTCTGCAAAATTCTAAAGTATTAAATTTGTAATTGACTATCTTTTACCGATACGCTTCGTTATCTCATTTGTTGTGATAACTAATATTTATTTTATATGGGAACTACTACTCACCTTGGACCTATTCACCCTATTCGAAATTTGATATGAAAATTATTTTTAAATTTTTAGTCCTGACCATTTAAGCAATATTTCCCACGTGAAATATTTTTGTTCCTTGATACGTAACTAAAAAATAAAAAAAATGTCCTACCCTACACCCCTTAAACCAACAAAACAGTAGTATAATGTAATAGTGTAACAAGTGTATTAAATGCATTTTTATAGCAGTCCTTACAAGTAAATTATAAAAAAATCTTTAAATTTTTGAACTTTACTTTAAATAAAATTTACATATAATTTATTTATTTATAATTTATATTACATATAAGTAGAATACCGGCAAATTTCTAATTAGCAAATTTGTTTCATAATGTTGTAAAGAGATTATAACAGTTTTTTTTCTGTAGCTAGGGGCAGTTATCTATAGTTTTGCACTATAACTGTATTAAATATTTAAGATTGAAGTCTTTCTTTTTTTAGTTTATTTGTATTTTAAGCATATTTTTTCTCAATTTAAATTTAAAAATATATGTGTGCCCCTTTTTAAAATAAGCAATAAATAAAGTGCGATATGATAGAAATTTGAGGGCTGTCTGCAATAATTCATTAAAAGTGCCATAATGAATATTTACTTAATATGGGGGGTACACTCCCTACTCCAAACTATTTTATGATAATCAATTTATCCGTTTGAGAGTCTTAAAAAAGTGGGTATAAAATATGGACTGTTGTTATTCGATCAGAATCCATATTTTATGTAAGTAACTTCATTAATAACGTGTAAAATTGAAAATATATTTTTTAAAAATTAAGTATAAAATGTGGGTGTAACTTCCAGTCTAGATTTAACAAAGCTTAAATACCTACGGTACTGACTGTGTATTAAATTTAGGGAAAATCGGTTTAGCCGTTTAGACGTGATTGATACACAACAAACAAACAAATAAACAAACAAACTTACACATCATTTTTATAATACATATAAGGATATAAGTATTTATAAAATCTTGATTCTATTTTAACTTTAATGCAAATTATTTACAGCTTTTAGTATTTACATAGATATAGTATAGGTGAGTATTTTTTAACTGCATCTAATATAACGTATTTCCTTTTCATATAACACGGATGAATGGTATATAAGATTCAGCACAGCCGAATATAGCACTCTAGCCTGTTTTAAAAGTACTTTAAAAAATATTTCGAAATTACCGAAAATATATACATTTTAATTTCTCCTTCACTGTAACTCATACTTGCAGCTGCTGGAAAGAAAATATGCATTTATAATAAGTAAATTATTAAGAACACACTGTAGAGCACTCAGTTCAGTTCAGCTCATCTACGCTCGAGTCAATTCAGAACAGTTAAAAAACCAAAGCATGCCAAAAAACCACAAAATGTTTGAAGTGTGAATGTTTGTAATATAATTTTAGTCAATAATTTTTTTTATCTCAACTTTTTTTTTCAGTTTAGTTCTCTATAAAAATGAGGATTTAATATTAAAAGCCAAGTTGAAAATAATTATAAAAAACCAACATGAAACACATACAAGCCAGAAAAAAAGCAGAAACAACACAGTCAGCCAAGCAGGAAAAAGGAAATTGTGGTAAACACCAAAACTTCCCGGTATGTCCAGAAGGAGAATTAAAATAGCAAAACAACAATACCAAAAAAAAAAAAAAAAAAAATCATATAATCAAAGACAAACAAAAAAGACCACAACTATGAAATGAAAGCGAAAATAACAAAAACTAAACCAACAACAGCGATATTTAAACTACCTATAAAAAAATTTCCCCCTACTCTTTAGTACTTAAATGAAAACAAGTGTTATAAAAGTATTATTTGGTCATGCGTTTGGCTTATACTGCATGGAGTTTGATGATGATTTGCTTGGTGCTATAACTGCAGCAGCAGCCTTGAAACAAAATTACCATTAAGGCGACAATATGCAAAAGAAGAAAATCTGTTTTCTAATCCAGCATTGCTTTTGCACAGAGATCTAAAACTGACGACAATAACAATGACTATTACGCACTTTAGTGCAGTGGGGCGTTGCAAATTTTCAAATAGCTTTTTATACTTAGTACATTTTTATTGTTATTTTTTATTTTTTATTTTTTTTTTGTTATTTGTGTGTTTATTGTTCTGCTAACCTTAACCTCAACATTTAGTTTACAAAGGCACAACTAAAGGATTTATGGTTGAATCGTTTCAATTGCCTGGTGACTGCATCTTAGACACTTTTATGCACTTATTTTTTTAATTATATCACTAAATTTTAGGAGAGAGTAAAATTAGTTCGTGGTAATGTTTGTATCAGATAAAAATAAGATTAACTTTTATTTTGACGATTGCATTTATAATTCGATTTAATAAGATCCCATGCAACTTTTAATTGTATTTATAAAACTTATGAAAAATCCTATGAGTGATTCCATATCAAACCAATTTCAATGAAATTCACTACAGACGTTGGCTATTGGAAGTGTTTCTTAAATTATTAACTTTTTTCCGGTCCAAAAATATGACGTTTCGAAAAGCGAAAAATTGGCAAAGACTGCTTAAGGGCACACTGGTTTAATAGCTAATAACTTCAAAACATTATATGGTAAATATTTGGTTTTAGTTTCATATTAACCCTAGAATACTAACATACGTAAATTTTACGCATAATTTTTTTTTTTAGATCATTATTACTCTCGTGTGTGGAAACCTAACGGTATATAATTCCAGAAGTTTTTTCTTCAAGTGTTTTAAAAAAATAAAATAATATTTTGACATTTACATATTCTGAATGCGAGTAAAAAAAATTACTACGTGAAAATTTTATAAGCAAGTTTTACGTGCAGTTATTATTAACAGTGTAAATTTAAATATATAAATTTGAAAATGCGATTTGAAATGGCAGAACGAAAATTAAAATATTAGTCGGATAATCTTAATTTGGTGGATGTAATAGTCTACTCTATTTTATTCTATTCTATTCTATTCTATTCTATTCTATTCTATTCTATTCTATTCTATTCTATTCTATTCTATTCTATTCTATTCTATTCTATTCTATTCTATTCTATTCTATTCTCTTCTATTCTATTCTATTCTATTCTATTCTATTCTATTCTATTCTATTCTATTCTATTCTATTCTATTCTGTTCTATTCTGTTCTATTCTGTTCTATTCCGTTCTGTTCTGTTCTATTCTATTCTGTTCTATTCTATTCTATTCTATTCTATTCTATTCTATTCTATTCTATTCCTATTGAAAGAAAATTATGAGCTGCCGAGATTACCGTTGTACTAAGAACTTTCTGCAGAAAAGAGAGCAAATTTCTCTCTCGCTGCAAATCCTAAACTGTAATAGTTACGTCGATGAAATTTTTACAGATTATGTATATGATTATAAATTATAGATTTTAATCAAAAAGCGAATTTCGAAAATATTGTCGATTCCGATATTTTGGAGATCAGAGCCTGATATGCTGTCTGTTGAAGCATAAATAATACTCTTTTTTAGCTTTTTATGTGAAGAGTTTCGTACTAAAAATGGAGTAATTGCATGAAGTTTTACTTCATTATTATTTTTTGAAGTTAAAAAATGTTACGTAAAGTCAGCGTATTTTTAAATAACTTATCGTGCGTGGTTTACACGCGATTTCCATGTGCATGATAAGAAGCATCAAAGCCAGTCGAAAAAAGTTTAAATAAAAGCTGAAAAAGATAAAGAATTGAAGGACTCGCTCGACCAGTACTCAAATAAAAAAGAATTTACAGAATCATTGATCAAGACACAACTTCCAGATATTTAAAAGCACCTGAATTCATATGGAAGCAAATAAATTGGGTGACAATTGAAGTGAATTCTAAATACATTGAAGCACAAATATTTATGTCTGACCACAAAACGATTTCGTGTATTAAACGATGACAAGTGAATCCATTATAATAATCACTAATGTAAAAAGTAGTGTGTGAAGCCCAGCCAAAGAGCAAAATAATACCAAAGCCAAATATTCATGGCGACAAAGTAATATTCTGAATTTTCGGGGTCAGAAGCCTGCCAGTAGTTATGAGCCGTTAAAAACGTGAGAGATATGTACATTTACAAATCAATTGTGTTGATCCAAAATATGCAAGAGACACAACTCCATAATTTCCCATCACAACATTGCGCGACTAGTTAAAAACTAGCTAAAACTAATTCAAGCACTTTTTTTGACTATTATTTGTTCCGTTAGATTCAGTTCAGGCCTCAAAATATGGAAAATGTTTTTGGTATAGAATTCATAATTTGCTACAAACATGGGAAGTATTCGTAGCTTCCAAGGGAGAAATACCTTCAATAAAATTTTTAGATTTAAATAAATAAATATTCTTTCTTCATAAGATTATAAAGTAAAAAGCATAAAACTATTTCTGAAGATTTAAAATAAAATGTACACTTTTAAGTTATTTTAACCTTTACTAATTTTAGATATAGCAAAAAGAAGGGAGTATGAAAGTGTAATACAAAGTATACATACTCCCTATAGCTCATCTCCCAATTGTACTCATCCAGTCATAACCTCCAAAAATCTACTTGCACTTTTTCATTTGTCGCAACTCAATCCACACTAATATATAAAACTACGCAAAAACCACACAGTGGGTGATGACGCCTTTTATTTGTAAATGCTTCGTTTTTCCTCTGTTCTATTCCTATCTAGCTTTTATTGTTTCTTTGTGGAATTCTTCTACAAAATGCAGCATATTTTTTTGTATCTTAGTAAGCTTAGATTACCACATTTATTGTTTGTTTTTCAGGCGAATCTTGTGGTTATTGCAACAATAAGTAAGGAAAAAAAAAGAAGAATAACTTTTTTTTATTGCAAGCATTTATTTTCTTTAGTTGATTTTTTGAAGCTTAATGTTGATGCTGGAACTTCTTTTTCTACGTCAGCGTCGTTGTTGCAATTTGCGTGAAATTACTTCAATTTGCAATAATTTCTTGTCTATGAAACATTATTGCTAAAGTATTAAAGGGTGGTTTTTAAAAAGGATGTGTTATATTGGCAATTAAGCCTTTTTAATTTCATTTGTTTTAAAGAAATCTAGATGATATCTTATTTCTTTCAAATGAAATGCTTTAACCCTACGGTAACTACCCGTGTACCCGGGTACCTTTTTTGAATTTAAAATGCTCGCATTCCTTTAATAATAAAGATGTAGCCACGGAACTTCAAATCGTCACTATTAAGATGTTTCTAAAATTTAGAAACTAAAGAAACCCTAATTTCGTTAATGGGGTCTATATATAAAATGGCTTTGTAGTTGATTCCTGCGGAAGTCAATACCCATCATACCCGGATATAATATATGTAAACTTTCAAATATTTCTCACTATCATTATTTTGCGACAGTCTTTATGATTATTTTACATCATCTAATATTGGCTGTGTTTTCTATGAATTCTTTTTAGTTTTTTGTATTTTTTTTTTCGTTTTTGGTTCTACATTTTTACTCTAAAATATCATGCAAAGGCTCAAGACGTTGATATTACTTCCGCTGTTCCTGCCAGGTCATATAAACTTTCAAAATTATAGCTCCAAACTTGACAGGACGCTGTGCCATTACTGACAACATTACTTTGGATTGTAAGAAAGTTATAGTTGGACCTGATCGATTTTCGGAGAGGAACTTATATGGAATATATACTTAATTATGGATCAACTCAGTTCCATCACTGACAACATTCATTAAGATTGTAAAAGCGTTATAGTCTGGCTTGACCGAGTTTTCTATATGAAACCTATATTTTGTATACTTTACAGAAAGTATATATAGAAGAAACACAGTATTTACTAATACAAATTTATGCACTTTATAATGATTTCCGAAAGTGGGCCTTATATGAGAGCTATGGACTTTTGAAGAGCAAAACCTCATAAAAATTTGCCACTGTGCTTTTTTTACGTTTATTATTATATAAAATGAATTGGAGTTTTTAAAATATATGAAGCTTTTATATGTACTGAATTGTGTAATGTTTAAAAAATTTATGAGCGTCCAAACCCTATTCTATGGAAAAATTTGCATAGGTCCTAGATTACAGTAAGTAACCATTGTCAACTAATTTGAACAGAGTTCGTTCCTGCATCATATAAGTCAAATTTCATCCAATTATCTTGAAAATTGCGATTTGCAATTTCATTAAAAGTTTAACATGGACGGGCAGACGGACATCATGAAAAAAAACCAAAATCTTTCTAAGTGTATCTACCAGTTTGTTTTAGCTATGTAACTAATTAAATAATACTAATAAATAATGAATACAAAATTATAATTTTTTTGTATAAAATCAAAGAAAAACCCTCTAAGGTTCCCGCACGCAGAGAAAAAACATCGTTACAGCATTATCGCTACAACAATATTATTTTCTCATTGTTAATTTTCTCAAATTTTAATACCTCTTTGTTGATGATAACAATGTTTTTATTTAAATTTTGTCATTTAATGTTTAAAATCAACAAAAAGTTTAATATGGTTGAGTGCAAAAATTAAATATTTTTAAATATTTTTACCAGAAACAAAATTTTATTAATATGGAAAATGTCATTCTATTTTTGATTGTGATCATATGATCCAATCATAATATGTTGCTCTTAGATTATGATCACTACAACTATATTTTTTCTCTGCGTGCGGGTATGTCTAATGTTAATTTTTTGGGGTATGTACCGTAGAGTTAAAAATAGTTTGCAGAAATAAACTTTACTCCGAACTATTTAATTTACCAAAAACTGATCAATTTTTCTATTCTGGTTTTAAAATCAGTTGGTATTTAGTATACAATTATAATACCCTAGTTAGGGGACTTTACTTATCACAAATTTTTTATATCACAAACAGTTTCAGAACGTATATTTCAATCGATCTCAGTTAATCTTCGAATAAATTTCAACATTGAAATACCCTTTATGTAACCTTTGTATAGTATATGTTTATATATGCAAAATTTTTCAAATTGCATAGTTTGTGGATTGAAATTTGTTACTTTTTTGACTAATTTTGCCATAGTTTAGATGAGTTTTTCAAAAAAAAATCTATAAAAATTGGTAGTAGATTATAGAAGGCTAGTAAAAGAAAATAAAACTCTCCTGCTGTTGTTACAACATTCCATATTTGTTGTTGCTATGTTGTTGCTGGTATCATCTATATTGGCATCTATGTTGACAGTGAAAAACTGCTTTTTTTTACCAAATACAACCATTACCATAGCTTTATTATTTTGCATACAACAACTGCATCGTATACTGTATACGTTAGTGTGCAAGTATGTGTCTTAGACTTTGTATATTTATTGCAAATAGTTTTAGATTAATGTTATCAAGTATGAAGACAAATTTACACAGTTTATGGCTTAAAAGTGCCAAATTGTTGTTGCAAAAAAAAAATAGGACCAAAATTCGCATAAAATATTTATTCATTGCATATTGAATGTTCTTCTCTTGTGGTATTCAGTGCAGAACTATTTAATACAACTACCACCAGCAGCAATATGCTAATTTTTCATTTCGTTATAAATAAATTTTGTATTTTATACAATACTTTTTTTCTTAACTTTTTTGAGGTCATCCTTCGAAAAGTATTCGAGCAAGTGAAACAATGTTTTAGAGATTAAGTACAGATGAAAGGATTTTAATATGTTTGTATTATATCAGGATGTTATGGTCTGGTTATTAGAGGGCAAATTGGTTTGGCACTTGGGCTAATGTGTTGTTAGTGTGTAATCTTTAAAGATTGATAGGAATTTTAAAATTGCACGAAATATTTAAAATTCTAATTCTTAGACTTTTAGAGGAAAATACATCTGTTGCCATGGCAAATGAAAGCAATAAATATAATAATTTGAATATTGTAAATGAGTAAAAAAAGATATTAGCTGAAACAAATGTAAAAACCTTAACAAAAAAATTCATAAGCAAAATATCTTTAAAATTAATCAAGTATTTGAGAATATTCATATCCAAGCTCCAGAAAATTTGGTAACACTACTGTTACGATTTGACAGTCAAGATTGTAGGCTCTTCGCAATTGATCCACTCCACCCAAAATTTTTTCTTTCTCCGGTTTTTCCTGACAACGCTTGTAGTATAATTTTCAAGGAATTTTGATGCTAAGAAATTGTATTTTTTTTTTTCATCCAATTGTAAAAACATATATCAAGACACTCTGAAGTCCCTCTTTTCATGTACTCATTCTTACATATGAGCAATTATCACAAATTAAAAAACAAGTTATTTATACTAAAAATTGTACTTTTTACGAAAAATAGGATGCGAATCTAAGTTATTTTTTCATGTATTAGATTTTTTTTTTCTACAAAGAATTGCTATTTATTATTGTGGTCTTTTTTTTAAGCCAATTATTATTATTATTATTACTATTATTATTATTATTATTATTATTATTATTATTATTATTATTATTGGTCCATCAAAATTTTTTTATTTCGGAATTTTTTGATGGGCCTCTACATTTCCGTTAAGCATTACATATTGAATTGTATCAATTATGGTAAATTTCGGGCTATCCTTGCGATATGTCTTAGCAAAATCTATTTTCACAAAAGTTTACCGTTTTCAACTACCAACGACATTTGACTTAAATTTATGGTCGCGATCAATTATATTTATACAGAAAAAAATAAAAATAGATTTCAATTATGAAATTGCTTATATAAATTAAATTTTTGTTTGATTTTGCTCCAATAACTCAGATGTTGAAATCTAGGGAATGATACACCAAATTAGATATTAAACAATGTGTGACAAACTGTTTAAAGAAATCGTCAAAATAAATAAATGCCTACCTTTGTGTAGTACACAGCCTTTATTCTTGGATATAAGTTTAGTCGTTAATTTCTTAATACATCATACAAATTACGTGAATATTTATAACAAATTCGGTAAAATAAAACCATCTTATAAAACAGTATTACTTACTGAAGAAATGAAGAAATTTATACACCGCATAACCTTTGCTATTAAAATAATTCATCACAATCGCCATATCTAGTGTAATAAAGCCCAGAAAAATAGCAATTTTTGATAGTTTACACAGAAATAGATTTTTTTTAAATATTTTTATTTTTTAATTTCAAATTTTGTTAAGAGTTTTAAGCTGCTTTCAAACAAATATTATATTATTTAAAAAGTTAATTATATTAATTATATTTTAAGTATATTTTTAAATAAGCATTATTAAAAGTTAATTGAAAAATTTTAGACTATTTTGTTCTATATATTGCCGTTCTTTTATATATAATAGATCTTACTTCGGCTGCTGCTATCATATTGAAAGAAATCAATTTTGTGTCAACATAATTATTTTTTGCTATACAATATATTTCGGAAAATACAACCGCTTCTCTTCCGCTTTTCCTAATTAAAGTTTTTTTTTTACGTTCCATAATTTTTAGCCAATTTGACATTTCTTTTTAAGCATTTTTTTTTTTTTTTTTGGCGAAATTATACATTTATCTATTTCTTTGCGTTTTGGCGTTTGATAATTTTTTAGTTTTTTCGATGTTCTCCGTTTGGGTGATTTCTCTCATTTTGGCAATTTTTTGTTTTTGCTTTTTTTCGTTTTGGCGATTTTTCTTATACTTCCTTAAATAAGTTTTTTTTTACTAAAAGTTGATTATATGATTATTTAAATACCCTTGATATAAGGACGAATATTGATTTCATTATTCTTTTATTTTAAAAAATGGCTTTTTATAAAAATAATTAGAAACTGAACTTATTAGTGTTTAAATCGGACAAATAGGTCAGAAGACATATGGATTTAAAATTCATACATTTTAAAGCAATTTCTGAAAAAAAGTGAACTTTCAACCGTGACAAAATCTAAGCTATAACGAATTTGAAAATTTTGACGAATTTCAAATTTTATATTCACATAGTGAGTGAGTATACCGAATTTTATTGAAATCGTAGATGGTGAGGTTCGTCGAAAATTTTTGTTCTCTCCCAATGATTAAAATTAATGTCGAAAACAAAATACTTTCATAAAAATATGAACTCAGAAATAACACTTATTTTAGTGTAATATTGATACTCTTGCAAATGTCTTAGTTTTCTAGAAATGTACTAATTAATAAAGTCGTTACGAACATCTGTATTAATTTTATAAAGTCTGTTATAGAGCCAGCTTATTCCCATACTTGTAACATTACATTCTCTCAACCTCAAATTAAATATTGAATAAATGGTATACAAAAGAAATATACAATATTCATTTGACAAAAGCTATAGCAAAAAATTAAATTATGATAATATAATCCTTGATTGTTATCCTAGAAACAAAATAATAACAAACGAACTCTAATCATTATACAATGTGATAAATGACAAACATTAAGATTGTTAATTTACAGAAACATAAATGGAAAATAATGAATATACAAAATGAGAAAAATCTAGCAATATTATTAGAAAATAATAAACATAGCTAACTATTTAGATAAGCTAGGGTGGTGGTAGTCGCGTATAAATTGCTAAAAAAAAAACTAAACAAACTAAACATATGAACGCAATTACCTTTATCAACATGTTTTAATCAGAAATCAAAGTCAGCAGCTACAAAGCAGAAATAGAAAGTGAAAAAAAGGACAATAAACAAATGCCAATAATGGCATTGAATTCAAATCAAACGCAACCATATGGTCGTATAATAATCATAATAATATTGAATGACATAAACTGAAGCAAGAAACGAGTGTGTGTATGTTTATATACAAGGATTCTACTAGGACAATCAAAATAATAATGCTGGCGATGACATAGTGCACTTATAAGCAACAACAATTACAATAGAACAGTTGCAAAAAGCCATAAAGTACTTACTATACAAAAAAAAAATAAAATAAAGAGCAAATACAAATGAAAAGAGAAAATTTACGCAATAAGTTTTGATTGTGGTAATAAAAACATAATTTTAACACTTTAATGACAACGGAAATATTTGAAAGTAAAAAAGAAAAAACAAACAATGGCAACTTCATTATCACGCATCTACAGCAGCATCAGCTACAAAAATCAATTAAAGAGGGGTTGTTTTTTTTTTTTCTTTAATGCTACTTTGAAATGGACACACGTTATTATAACCACACAGCAGTAAATGTATTGATGAATTTTTAGATAGGTTTCGATAAAAAAAAAAAATAAATGCTGCACTAAGTCCCATTACATTAAAACTTAAACAGCAGCTTGAAAAATATTTCCAATTTTTTTTTTTTTTTTTTTTTTCAACATATCTTTAATAGCAAATTCTAGCTACCTACTTTTAAATTCAATTTCAAATATTTTGAAGCGTAATAAGCCTTACAATTTTATTTTATATGTTTTTATTATTATTTGCCCCTATATAAATGAAGCCAATTTCCCTCTTTGTATGTTAAGGATTTTCTATGATAGGGGAATCATTGTTCGTTTGTTTATTTTTCTCATGTCAAATTTTCTTATGGTTTATTGTTCCCTTTTTTTCTTTGTGTACTTTTATATGTGTTTATGTGCGAAGGATTTATAATTTAGCCTAAAGGATTTTTCATAAATATTAAGCAAAATTTTGTTTAGTTAATGGCAACCTACAACCTTTAGGTTCTGTTCTGTTGGCATTTGGTATATTAGCTTTTCTAGCGTGAATAGGATATTGAAGACTTTATGTGTGTGTGTATAAATGTAATTGATTTTGTTAGGAAAATTTTTAGATAATATAAAATTCTTTATAATTTCCTTTAATTTAAAGTACGAATTTTAATTTAATATTAAATTTTATTAAAATTTGATTTTTATGAAAATTTACATAAGAAAGGAATGATAGTGGTACAATTTACATCAAGCTTTACTACAATACTTTTTATACTTGTAAACTAATGATCATCTCAAAAGATGTTGTATGCAATAAGAGATTCAAAACATCAATTTGAAATTTACACATCCAACCAGCGTTGCCAGAAACTTTGGCCAAAAAATCATCATTTGAGTAAAGAAAAATCATAAATTTGCTATAAAAATAATCAAAATTATTATACATGGATACATGGTTAAACTCCCTACCATTAAAAAGCTTTTTTTATATCTGTATGATTATTGTGTATATCGCTTCGAAACAAAACTTTCCAATGTATAAATTGCACAAGTTTGAGGTATTTTTTATAGATTCTTTATGAAGGAGTCTTTCTACAATCAAACTGATTAATCTATTTTCAGTAATAATCTCTATTTCGTTGTTTTCAAAGCCCCACAAAAATATATTATAAATTAATATTGGAAAAAAACTAGACTCGCGCACAGTGAAGTGAGCCCATATTAAAATTGGAAAAAATAGAAGGAAACTAGGTACAACGATGAAATTGAAATTGACCGTCTATTTATAAAAAGTTTTTAAAATTAAGAAATTTAAAAATTAAAACTAATAGTTTGCCTTTTTTGTTTTTTTTTTTTTGCTTTGATTAATTAATTGTCAAAATACCCTCTTTTATATATTAAGTTTTATAAGAGTACATATATTTGCTAAAACACATGAAAAAATATTAACTATGATAGTTTACGCATAAATTATTTACTTTTTTATTGTTCAGTGTAGCCATAGTGTTTATTGATAATAATAAAATTATTTAAATTTACTTTTTTTTTAATTTCTTTGTTTATTTTTTTTTTATTTATTTTTTTTACTATCATATTTTTATGCCCTTCATTTTATTTAAGGATGAGTCATTGTTATATTTATATTATTTATTTCTGTAAAGATCAGTGCAGATATGTGTTACAAAAATTTACAATTGTTTTAGTTTCCAGAATAATTAAACCGTTAAATGACATTACTCGCAATCATCTTTTAATACAAAATTATTGGTTTGGTAATAGTTATTAATACTAGTGCTTTGATTTGTTATATTTCGATGAACTGGTATTACCAAGTACAGGAAGTTCATGCAAATACATGTTTTTTGCCTTCACTCATAGAACAGAGAAAACTAAATATATTTGCGAATTACAGAATATACTTTAAAATGGTACCGATTTTTTAGTGCATATTTATGTTTGTTTTGTTGAAATGCATATTTTTGAATATTTTGCCACAAATGCAATTTTTGTATCATATTTAGTGCAACATTACAATTTAAAATTTATTTTTATGAAGAAAAAAATAATCCTATGGACTTTTGACAAAACGAAGTCTACATTTCAAAACTTTCGGAAGAACTAAAAAATGTTTTAAAATATTAAAAATACCGTGAACGAATTAATATGTGGTAAGCTATTTCTTTAAAACTAACAATCACAGAAGGACGTTGATTATTGTAAAGGGTGCATCATCATAAGGTTCCTTGTTTATCTCGTAATAAATTACATAAAATAAATAATTTCGTTTCGAAGAAGTATTGTCCTAAAATATTTGACAAAACAATAGCACTGAAAAAATATTTTGGTATATCAGCCCTTGGATAGTTTAAAACATAGAGATAAATACAAACTTTCAGGGTAAAATTTCCAGTTTTTTATCTGAAGTGCGTTTAATGTCGAGTTATGTATATGAAACATTTGTTTTGGTTGTAATACGTTTTTGTAAAACATCGAGAATTGATTAATTCTTTAAAAAGAAGCTACCAATGAGATTATTATGGCTGAGAGCATAATAAGTTGTATACTCTTAACAGCATTTTAGAAAAATCTATCCATCTTTGAGACCACAGCCATCAAAAGAAGTGTTGCCAATTTCAGATTCAATCGGAGAAATAATAAAATCTTTCCACGTCATTTAAAAATGCATCCATTACATCTGTTGATCTCGAACGTTAATTTTCTATGTACGAAAGCTGTCTAAGGTTTTTTTTAATAAAAGTTAAGAAATGAGTGCATATTTTATTTGTTTTTAGGGTATATTTTAATATTTTTAGTGTATTTCATTTTCAAATGCTTTGCTAATTTTTCTAATAAAATCACAATTGTTATTGATTGTTTCGCAAAGACATCCTAAAGTATCTTAACAATACATTCTTTACAATTATTTATCTAAATAATTTAATAGAAAAATTGAAAAACATGAAACATTTAATACAAAATTCGCAATATGGAAACTTTTTAAAATTAACATACAAGTTCAAAAGTTGGCATAGAAAATACATATAATTTAACTAGTCATTTTAAAGTATTTAAAACCATTAAGACTCAGGTTGTTTTCTATTGTGATTTCATTTGCAGCTTCACATTAAAGTGTACAATATTTTAGAAAATATTTAATATTTTGGCCAAAGTAATACAATTTTTTTTTTCACAGTGTATAAGTAAATATTTCATATTTTATTTGACATATTGTTCCTTGTGGGTTTTTAATACATCCAAATAATAAAAATATCTAAATTTCCAAAACTGAATTTTTGAGATTTTCTTTTTCCAAACTAGTTCTTTGTTACCTAAAATTATAAAAATACTAGAAAAATTCCTCGAATTTAGTGTTCTCCTATTTTACGCATCGTTCTATTTTGCACAATAAAAAGCGAGACATATCTTGGATTCTGACAGACTTAGGTATCATTTGATGTACAATTTGTTATTAAATTTCAAAATAAATTCTTTGGGCTTTTTTCCACTAGACAGTTAATTTGCGCTGTTCTAAACTATACAAGAGTAATATCCTTTGGATTACAGATTATGATTATGATAATAAAGGGTGTTTTTTTAGATGTTCATAATTTTGAGTTGGCACCACCGCTTTACTTCACAACCGATTTAACAGCTGATAGTTGCATTTTTTTTAGTTTGGTTTGATATTTCAGTATGGGTAGACTTATACAAGAGTAACGCTTGCAAATTGCTGAAATTTTTATCAAAATAATGGTTGTGTTCGTCAAACTTATCTTGTATTTCGTCCATTTTATGGCTTACATAATTGTTTTTCAGAACGGCTAATTCGAATAACAATGGATCGTTTTCGGACCAAGCTTACTCTTACTGATAATGTGCATTCCATGAGACGCCAAACAGTGAGGAAGCTGTAGCCGCTGTACAGGGAAGTATTGAAGAAGATCGTCGCCGTACTCCGCAACTGGGATAATATCCTTCGATTTTATGGAAGATTTTACGAAAGGATCTTGGTTAAAAGCTTTCAAGTGACCATCGTATGTGCGTCTAATTCGGTGAATGGGCTGAAGCACAAATTGTTGTTGATATTGAATGCCCCTTTCAAAATTTTGTTCTCCGATGAATCCCATTTTTGGTTAAATGGGTAAGTAATTGTCGCATTTTGAGTGAGGATAATTCACAAGCTTTTGTCAAAATACTATAACATCCACAGAAAATTACTGTTTGGTGTGCTTTATAGGTTGGCGGTTCTGGCATTAATCTTGTTGACATGTGATTCCAATGGAGCCACAAGCCACACAGTGCGATCTACAATTGATTTACTAAAAGAAACTTTTGCTAAAAGAGTAATTTTACGTCTTGGTCCAAATAATTGGCCACCAGGATCGTGTGATTTAACCCCATTGGATTACTTCCTTTGGGGTTATGTAAAGTCACTTGTCTACGCCGATAAACCAGAGGCAGTTGAGTAACAGGAAATCAACATTCAAATAGTTATAGGCGAAATACGACCGCATATACTGCGAAAAGTTTGTGAAAATTGGTGTTTCAGATTGCGCCTTGTACGCGACAGCCATGGCAGCTACATAACCAAAGTCATATTTAAATATTAATTTCATAAAATTGTCTATCCAACAAAGCACGTTTTATTGATATTAAAAACATATTTCTTTATTTTATTAAGATCTAAACTTGTATAAGTATAAAAAAGACCTTTACGAGCTCTTGTGTGGGCCTTGTAGAATTCGGTCATGTGCCAGATCTTTCAAAAGTATTATTGATTCTCGTCGTTCAATAAATTCATAGATATTTGACCTAGTGAAGAACCGCTTAATACTCTATTCGGAATACTGTAGGAAAGTTAACAGTTGAGTAATATGTACTTTTACATGCTTCATAAGTGAATGTAGAGGATTTCGAAATAATTTTTTAGTGTAGTTTTGGCATATAAACTTCAACGTTTGTCATTTAACTTAGAAAAAACTGTATTATATATTCTGAAATGAAATGCACGGATTTCTAAAACAACGTCTAACAAATCATCTTGAGCCTTTAAAAACGCTACTTATCTGATTAAAATAAAAATCATATTTTGAAAGAACAAAATCATCAAATCATATTTGGGTTAAAAAATCATCAAACTTATGATAAAATTATCATTCATTATAACAAGCTGGACCATTCGAAATATACAACATTCGAAATATGAAGAATGAAACAAATTTAAGCCATGGATCTTATGTAACTCATATGACAGAGTATGTGAGTGACCGATTCCATTATTTAGTAATATAACTCTAGTACACACAAAACCATTTTAGAAGTATTTTTATTCATTTAAATAAAGATTTTGTAGAAAAAATTTTATATAAAAGCAAAGGCCAATTTCTCATCGATTTTCAATAAACTTCTATTGTTTGCAATAGTTTTTATTCCGAATTTTATATCCGCACTAATAATTTTTAACGCTTTACAAGGGCTAAAATCGAGAAATAGATTAATTAATATCTTTTGTATTCACAATTAAGTTGATGGCATGTTACTAAAAAACCAGTTTTAATAACTATTAATTTTATGAATGTGGATAAAGTCCACATTTACACATCACTTTTTATGAAATATCCAGCTTTAAGATAAAGGAGAAATTCTACAAATACCTGTACTGTTAATGAAAAGAGAGCACTTTATAAAGTGGTGAACATTTTTCTTTTTACCCATAATCTATTAACATGTAGAGACCAGAAAAACTTAAACTAAAGCCAACTTAGCTAAGTTTTCAAGACAAAAGAGAGTTTCAAATATCGTTTACGATTATGAGAAGATACCACTTTAACTTTAACTAAATATCAATTTAAATATATCAAGTATTCGTAAATTTCACGACCGTTTTTTTCAACGAATAGAAACATATAAATTGATAATTTCTGCTGATTTTGTTTGAAGTAGTCTAATAAAGAGACACACTACAATTATTCCCCGTTATCTCACAATTTGCGGCAACATTCACGGTGTTCAGTACAAGCGGTTCTATTGCAGTACTTATAAATAAAAGTGGGCTTAAAAAAGCGATATAACGCTTACAAATTAAATGCACACATAGTATTTTCATACTTTGTGTACAGTGTTGTCAGGAGGTGAGCAAAAAAGAGTCTAAATTGTACTTAAAAAAAGGTCAGAAAAGGCTAAGTGATCCCAAAAATAAGGCTAGAAAAAAGCTAATATTTTGATATTTTTTCAAAAGATATATTGTAATAAATTTATAAATAAATTTTAGAACCACTGTTAACAAGATTACCCAATAAAAAATGGACCACAAAATTTCCATACAAATTTGAGTTATATTTCATATGAAAAATGACTCAATGTTTTGCAGTGATTTGTCATTTCTGAATTATAATTCCTTTCGGATTATTAATTTCGAAAGTTTTGGATGATTTTTCGCCTTTATAAGATTTTTTTTAAATATATTTACAAACATTTTCTATGTTTAAATAATCTTATTAAAAAACAACTAAATAAGTCTATATAATGAGTTAAGCTATATTTGAATTGAAGAATGAAGCGCCGCAGACAAAAATTTTTGCAAAAAATATAAATAATCTCGATTTTATGGTGCGAATTAATACACAAAAGTCTTAAGTGGATGATTCTGTAAAAATAAAATTAGTAAAAGCAAATAAGAAAGTATTTTCTTCTAGAATACTATACTAAAATTTTAGCCTCTTTAAGGCAGTCTTAAGAATCAAAAAAGACTAAGAAAAAAGCTAAAAGCTAAGACAAAAATTTTGAAGCTAAAAACAAAATAAGAAGGATAGATTTAGCTTCGAAAGACAAAACTGTCAATACTGCTTGACTTACACTATAATCCAGTATTTTGGTAAAAAAAAATTTAAACGCTTAGGTGAAGACAAAAAATTTTTTTTGCAGAAGAAGTTTTTTTTAACCAAAAATGTATATGATGAAATTTTTAGAAATCAAAGAAATCAAAGCTGTACTTGATAAATAATAAACATATTATTCAAATAAGCGAATAAAAAAATTAAAATTATGAGCCCCGAAATATTAACAATGTTGTTCTTTTGTAAATAAACAAAAATTCATTGCCACAAAAATAAAAAGGGAAAACTATTTTATAAATATATTTTATTATGTATAATTTACATATTGCAAATAACAATAACTTTTGTCACATACATGTTATTGTTGAGACTTCTGTCTAGTACCTAGTGTTACAGCAATTACTGAATATTTAAAAATATCAATTTAGTAAATAATTTTAAATTAAAAATATCTTTTTTATTCAATGGTTTAAAAATATATTATTTACATTAAATGAATGCACGAAATTTTCTCTATAAAATATCATAATTTTAATATTACCGGTATATCGATATGTTTGAGGGATAACAGTAATTTTATGAACATACGCAGAAAAAAAATGATTAGATATTGCCATGAAATATATTAAGAAACAGGTTTGTTCTGATTATAATTCAATAGATATTTGGAAGCACTCTCAAATGATACATACCTTTTTCCGATCGGTTTACAAATAACAGATATATAACGAAACTTTGAATCTTTTAAACTAAAATCTTCTTAGCTAAAATGTATACATCACTAACCTTAGAACAAAAAGCTCTACCAAAAGTAAGAACGCACATAAAAAACATAAAATTAGTGTTGGGTTAAAAGTCAGATCGTTATCATGTCGACAAAATAAGAGAGCGGAGCTACCTTATTATTTTTATATTACAGACCATAGAATATTAAACTCAGTTAAAAAATTTACTCAAAAAAGCACACGTGCTACAATTGTTTTTGTTTTCAATAAAATTTGTAACTAACACATTCTTAGACTTACGTTTTTTTTTTTTTTTTTTTTTTTTGACAGCCGACTTAGGTTTTTGATCTATGTTAGAGACTATTTATCATATTATGAGTGGTGTCAAACTTAAGCTTCAGAGAAATAGTTTTCAGTTTATTTCTTTAATATTTTTTTAAATGTCTGAAATTTCATCCATGAAATGATATCTTTTACTTATGAATAAAATATTAGTCAGCCAAGAAAATATAATTATACTTTACAAAGTGTGATAACATCAGTAATAAATGAATTCATTTCATGCAATCTCCGTGTGAATTTTAATTATTTTTTATTTTTACTAAAAATTTTAAAGAATTAAATTCCAACATATCTGTTTATGATACATGAAAATATGCAAAATCATATTTTTTCTTCAAATAATTAAATTTGTTAGTTATTTATTCGTTTCTGACAATTTGAAGAATTTTGGCATCGATTTGTTGGAGCATATTATTGATGTTTTGATCCTAATAACATATTTTTGCATACCTTGGACTCACCAGCATATTTTGTGATACTATCATGGAAAATTCTTATTTTATACTTAAGAGTACAGTACAATTTTTTAAAAAATTTCTTTTTACATTTTCTCTTTATTGTCACATATGTTTCCAAATCCGATTCCCTAAAAAATATTCATCTTCAAATAGATAGAGATTTTGTAATGTACTGATACAATGTATTGTTAAATATTTGTAAGTCCAAAAAGAACATATTTTTATCAATTACTAATAGATATGAAGATATTTTTAGCATTAATACCGCATAGTTTAAAATTTAGCCAGAAATTATAATATTTTAATATTTTATTATTTTTTTTTTTTAATTTCAAGGACATATTTTCTGATTTTAATAGCAGTTTTTATGCGCATAAAACACTTTTTTAGAGCATATTTTTGGTTGCCCTATTCAACACTTATAATTTTCTAAAAATTCCTTAATTACGACATTAAACTCCCACGAAACATGTCTTAATAACTTTCATCAAACCATTTGAACTATTGGTATTTTATATCTATTTGCTTTTATTTGTTCATATTTGTTGATAACAGTAAAATTCATATGTAATAAAAACAACCATCAATGTTGTCATCATCATAATGGCAAAAAGCATTTGAAGGACATGTTTTCCAAGGATATTAAATAACAACAAATAAAAATAAACAAAACAACAAATATTATAAATAAACAACAAGATGCAACATCACTTACTTACTCCATCTCCATAATTTTTTCACAAAACATAATACTATAAAATAATATTGAATGTATTTTGCTATCTTAAATGTGTGAGTTAGAATTTGTTTAAGCTAAAAAATAACAAAAAGAAGAAAATTAAAAAGAATGAAAATATTTTAGTATAAACAATAAAATAAACAAAGAACACAAACGTACAGAAAACAAAAACAAAATCTAATTCAATTCCCGTACAATGACCAAACAATTTTGTTTAGATTTCACAGGATTCATTATAATAGAAACCAGAGCATGGATTAAATAAATACAAGCCAAAAAAATAATAATGAAATAGCTAAAACAACAATAACAAAAATAATAGCTAATATACGCACAAACATTTAGAGCAATAAACACCATTATTATTTCGCATTTCATATTTGCTTTTTATTTTATTTTCCTTTTTCCTACTCCTATTTTTCTTCAGCTGTTGGGAATTTTTGTTTTGTGCGTATGTGAGTTTTTATGGTACAAGGTCTCCTAATAGATGAGTAATATCAAAACGCACATAAAACGTAATTGTTTTGAGCATAACCTGGCTTTGGTTTTATAGTATAAATACAAACATTTTTGCTTGGCTGACAAAGTTGGAAGCAATGTTAAAGTAAAAGGTAAAGTTAAAGTAACTTTTAATATAGGACAATTTTTGACCGATAGGTTAGACTAATATTTCGGAACAACAAAAATACGAAGTTCCAAAGCTCGTATTTCAGAATCGAAGTATATCTCTACATATATGTATATTTTATTTCACAGACCATCAGAGACCAACACTATGTAGGTATATCAAATTACAATTCAACTATTATTTTATCCACAACTCTTTCTAAAGCTCCAGTATAAATACAGTTTCACTAAAGTGTGAATATATTCTGCTTTTTTCCATTATCTGTTTATGTATGAGTTTATTTCATATCCCAGTTTGTCAAATGGTCTTACACGATAGCTAAGAGGAAATCGTCGACGCGATAAGCGTCAGAATTTTGGATTTTGTCGTGAATATAGGTAACAATCAGCGTTTTCTAAATTTTGGACGCGGAAAAATATAATCAGTGCTTGGTAATTTTTTTCAGTGCTTTTTAAAATTTTCAGTGACATCAGATTTCAAAATGATTTTTACTATCGAAAACCATTTACCAGTGGTGTCAAGAGGTGAGAAAAAAGAGACTAAATTAGACTTTAGAAAATGTCAGAAAAGGCTAAATGTCCCAAAAAATTAAAGACAGAAAAAGTTAATATATTTTTTACTTAGAAATCTTTGTATAAAAATTTATGAAGACCGGTCCACCATTATGACCACAGCTCCCTATTCCTAAATCCCATACGAATATTAGTATCAAGTTAATATTTGACACAAATAAGTTTTATGTAAGTAGAAAAAACATTGCCAACATAAACCCACATCCAGGAATCTCCCTAAAAAGCATAGATGTTAGTATCAACGCGTTATTCTGCATTTGTATATTTTATTTCACGTTTAGTAAAATTGTTAACCACAGAGGTAATATAAGTCCTTTTCTAGATCTAGGGTATCATATAGTCAGTCTTGACAGAGTATATCTTTCTTTCTTCTACTATCGTATGATATAAATTTTATAGTTACACACAAAATAAAAAAATCATATTTCCTTGAACTCGGTATGAAATTAATATTTAAAGTAAAATATTAGGAAATCTTACTAATATTTTAATTTCGCGAGAATGAAAGCTAATTAAGATTTTTTCTCATTATCAGTGTTACCAGTTTAGTTTAAGGCTAAACCTAGCCTTTTTATTTTTAGCGTCAAAATTTTCGTTTCAGCTTCTAGCCTCCTTTCAAGCATCTTAAAAAGGCTAAAATGTGGTAACATTTTAGCAACAATGAAGAAAATAATTTCTTATTATCTGCTACTAATTTTATTTTTCATTTAAGCATTTTTGAGCATTTATTCGCACAAAAAAATTCCATATTTAATATATTTAACAAAAATTTTCACCTGCGGCGCTTCATTAACCAAATCAAGACCAACTAATATATTAAAATACTAATAACTAATTTTATGGAATTATTTAATCGATTATTTCAATTATTTTTTTTTTTATTTATAAATATAATTTTAGCAAATTCTTATAAAAGCAAAAAATCACCCAAAAACTTAAAATGCCTAATGAAAAAGGAATTATAGTTTAAAAATGTGAAAAAATCACTTCAAAACATTAGATAACTTTTCATATGAAATTTAACCCAAATTTTTATGGGGATTTTTTGGGCGATTTTTCAATTGGGTCATTTTACTGACTATGTTTTACTTATAAATTTATTACAATATCTTAAAAAAAATATATAAAATACTAATGAGAACGAGAAAAAATAAATTTTTAAACTAGAGAAAGAATTTTAACTTTTCTCTAGCATTTTTTTAGTTGAAATTAGCCTCCTTTTTTCATATGTTGTATCATATGTTGTAATTTTTTTACAAAAACTTAAAAATGCTCAAGTTCACGTAAACATAATAATTAAACCGAATATTTTAGGGATTAGTTTAAAACATATCTATCTTTAATTTAAGGCGGGGGGGGGGGGGGGTATAAATTTGCAACATTTCTGTCTCCATACAAATAAGGGCACTTTAATATAGCTGAACATTTCATATGCCATTATTTTGATAACGACATATGTTTCAAAAATTTACTGAAGAATTGTTCTGGCTGTCCAGTATATGTCGTCAAGGATTTAATATTGTCAAGGATGTCATAAAGACATGGCCAAATGGGATATTCTGGTTTACGTATGTGGATATGTATTTCAGGCAATTTTCATTTTATCCTTGTTTATGGCTAACAGAATTTTGGTTTTTGTGATTAACACCTCTGCTGGATGTTTTGTACTTTATTTACACAATTTTGTTTGAACTTTTTTTTTGTATTTTGGCAAAATTATTTTATTCCATCGTCATCATTGTTATTACTAATATGAGTTATAATTTTATTATCAGCATATAATCAACACCATTAAAGGTATTTCAATTTTGACATAAATTTACTTTAGTTTTAAAAATTGTATTTTTTATACGAAATACATGCTAGCTTGCGTGATGGAATTTTTTAAGAAGAGTTTAATTTAATTGCTAGGAAAAGATTAGTGAGTTCTATAATAAAACGTACAGCTGTCGGATTTGTTCAATAAGAAACCGATACCATTATAAATACCGCTACCGAATAAATACATTTTAAAATTGGTTACCGTACCGGTACCGTTACCGAAATTATTGTTCTATAAAAATACCTGTATTCAAATACCCTTTCCCTCAAAAGTTTTAGTTTCGGTATTTTAAAATATATTATTTTCTATGTAATATGTTTTGTAAATATAATATCTCATACAATTTACTTGCGAAAATAAGAAAAATGAAATTATGTTTAATAATAAGAGTCTGTTTAATCTAACATTTATTGAATCTTATTTTTAGAGTCCTTTTATTGTTTGTTTCTTTGTTCCAATAGATTTCAATACAGAAAGAATATTTAAAAAAAAATATTATTTCCATGTATTTATGTATATTTCTCCAAAAAAAGTTTAGGTTTTTTGTTTAAATAGTTTTCTAAAAATTATTAATATTGAGTATGAAAAATATTTTTAATTTTTTATTTCCAGGAATTCATTTCTGCCTTTCTTATCAATGCTGGTAAATTTTTTTAATAATTATCATCAACCAAAATTTCTACAAAACAATCGCTAATAAAAACAAGTTTTACAAGTCTTTTTATGCATACATAAAAACAATTTTAAAAATGATTAATTCATTAAAAAATTTTCCAATGACACTAGTCAACAAAATTTTGGAGAAAATTATATTGCAAATAATTTTAAGTAATTTATATTTTTGTTCATGACATAATGGTGTGTTTGACGAACTTACTAAAGTTACTTAAACTTGCTCACTTGTGTAAGTGAGAAAGAGAAAATCTACATTACTGAAAGCTTCTTGGTTCACAAATTTGTTTTTTTGCGTTCCCCTACCTTTGAAAACTTTTTACTATTTGAGGGAGTAAATTTATCATTTTCCCAAAAGTTAGTTAGGCACAGCTAGAGTACAGAGTTAATAAAAATTGTCCATTAAGACACACTTTTTGTAAGATAACGACCTTTAATTTTGACCTTTTTCAACAACGTGCACATAAATTTTAACTACTTATACGAGTATTAGGCTAAAAAATTATAATTTTTTATCTACTAATATAAATGGAGAAATCGCTCTCTACCCTAACCAGTAACTAACGCCATATTTTTTCAATAAAATTTCAGTGGGATCAAAAAAAGAAAAGGCATTTGGCATTTTAGCTTATGATAAGTTTTCTATAACTTTAGTTTTCTTTGACTGCGATGAACGTTATTCAGGCTGTTTTTTCTTATATCATTTGATGTTGAAATTAATGTTAGGTTTTATATTTGATATTTGGTTCTATGAATATTCTTTTTTTAATTTTTTCTGAAGATTGAATATAAAAACAAATCGAATAGGAATTTATAATAATAAAAAATTTAATTCAAAATCCATGGTAACAAATACCAAATGATATTAAATGTTTTACCAAGGAAAAACATCACTACAAAAAGTTGTGTTAAGATTCGATGCAGATGAATTTCGCAAACTTAATTCACGAAGCCCATAACCTAAAAGTTTCCCAATGCTTATCACTTTGGTGTGCATAAAATACATTTATATACATGATATTTTTACAGATGGCAGAGCTTGATATCATGCGTATGTATGTGTCCTTTTTAAGTAGCGCCGAAATCAGCATTTGTAACTGTTTCACTTCTTTTTTATTTTTCTATTATGGAACAGTCAGTCCACTTTTTGTAAATCTCTGTCTAAATTTACATATAGTGAATACAAAAATTAGCTTTCTTAACAAAAACATATTTTTTTAGTGATTTTTTGTATCTCAATTACCTGATTTGTATAAATATACGAAAAATATATATTTATGCATATTTACATATCACATCACAAGAATTTGCAAAATTTTCTATGCATAACCATGCTAGTTTTGCATATTTGTATGCATATCATCCCATTTTTTGTGCTCTTTCAAGCGCATATTTCAGTTTTTTTCGTGCATATTTAAGCTTGCCCTGGGTATACAACATATATAAACTTGTTTTAAAATATGAGAATTTAATAAAGATCCACCCTTATTCTTACATATATCTAAACACCAAAATTTCCAATCTAAAAATAACTGGTAACCCAGTTAAAATATACAAAAATATACAAGACAAAATATATAAAAATGGTTAAAGTTGGTAGGTTTTAATTTTGGAAACACTAAGGAAATATTATAGGTCAAAACAAAAATATGTTTTGAAATGAAAAATAGTAACACCTTGTGAAAAAAAAATACAAAAATTATAATTTTTTACAAGTTTTGAATTCAGATTAATATATTTTTGGCCCCTTTTTTAAAATGAAACTACCTGGCGACTTTTCCTGACTATGTGCTAAATGACGAGAAACTAAGTTTTTTGAAATGTCTCGACACATTATATGTTAATTCCAACAAATTAATTATTTTTAAATTGTTTCGCAATATAGTGAATTTTTAAATGAACTAAAACTGCTAATATCAAAGTTTATAAAGAACTATTAAAAACATTAATTACCGAATCTTTTTGGACTGGTTTGGAAAAATTAAAAAAAAATAGATTTGATGAATACTTATATCCTAATTAATATTTTTAATTTTTTCTAAATTATCCCTAAAGAATAAAAAAATTGTCATACAATCTTAAGGTGTGAATTCTTTGTAAATTGCGATAGATTTTAGTAAGGCATTTGACTCTATTTGTCACAGAATTTTATGTCGCAAACTTCAAGATAACTTTAATTTTGATTTCTCTTCTTGCCGCCTGATTAGCTCCTTTATTACTGAAAGATTCAAAAAAATCTTCCATTAGGGGGTACCGCATGTGTCAATATGTACTTTGTACTTTAACAATTTGTAGAATTTCATAAAATTCTGCAAATGATATACATATGCAGATGACGTTCAATTACTTACGGATGATTTAGGAAATGAAGTCAACTTCAGTTAAACCAATGTCAGTAATGATTTGAAGCGCATTTTGGAAGGGTCTGAATCGAATTATTTATATATAAATCCCTTAAAGACAAAAACCATATATTTTTCTCATAGTTTCATTTTGCTGAATGTGCTTTTATTATTACGTTTGTTTCGCATCATAAGATCTTAGGCATATATATGAACATAAAATTGGATTTTAATTTTCATGTTAATTTTGTAATTTAATTTTGTAATTATTTTAAGAAAACTCTATTGCTTTGGTTTATATCTTCTTATTCTTATTAAAAAAGGAGTAGCACTTTTATTATGTCTTCCTATATTTTTTTTAGACTTCAGATATTTTCGGGTATATCTCAATAAAATTTAACCAAACTGAGACTATGCTTTAATCGTTTTGTTAGATACTATATATAGGAACATATTTCTGGTTCAATAATTAATGTATTAGGTTTGGACTTTCAAACTTCTATAAACTTACGATTACTACTTCAATTTTATAAAATTGTGCCAACATATTTGTCAACATATTTCTTAGAAAAATTTAACTTTGAGAGGTCTTCTAGAACTAATAATCTTATTTGTCCAAATCACTCATCTCTTTATATAACCAGATCCTTTGTGGTAAGAGTTTCCAGATTATAGAATAATTGCCTTCCAAATGAAGAGTGCAATTTTGAAAAATCTATTAAATAATTTAAGAAATCTTCAATTAATTTCCTTTGATGTTATATTTGCTGTTACTAGCTAAAGTTCACAAAAAATCCTCGAGTAAAGACCCCGTATAAAAGTACAGAAGTTTAATTAATAAAAAAAGAAAAACTATTTTTATGAATTAATATATAAACACAGGTTATTACTGGAAATTACCGGACCTGGCTTATTGTGTTTATACATTTACAGCCATATTCACAAAACCTTAATACAGCATTACTAATCATTGTTAAGCAAAATTCCTTAAAGTTGTATTCAAAAGCGGTGATTCGCTTAATATACCTTTAGTTAAAAATTGTTAACTTTAAATATGTTAAAGTAGGCTAGATCCTACTTCAACGCTACTTTACGTTTATATAAATATTTCAAGAAAAACAATTTTTTTTGTATTCATGCTTAAATCTTTGACAAAAAGTCACATTTTTTAATTTCTGGATTTTAAGGTTCATGCCGAAGTAAAAAATGCATCAGTATAGCTATTTAAAAACGTATAAATTGAATTCCGATATAGGATAATATTTTCTGCACATATATATGTTATATTTAAGTTATTTTGTAAAAAAAAATGATAAACATAAACAGGAAAAGTCAATTTTTCCTGGTTTTTATTAGAATACCAATATTTTCAAATAGTACATTAATACGTACAAGTCTTAGATAAGGTGCCATTAATCGAACGTATCGACTTCGGGTTAAAAATTGCGCATTTTTACAAAAAAAAAAAAAGTAAAATAAAATAATTACAATATATAAATATATCATCAAAACTTACGAATAATTTATTATAACTATTCACAATACTGACAATATAAATGAGAGAGAAACTGAAAAGGGTTGCCTACATAAAACATATATTAATAAGTAAAAATTTATGTGAGAAAAAAGACTTGATTCAATTCTCAAGAACCTAATTCATGCAAAAACAAAAAGTATATTTTTTTCTTTTTTGAAAATTTAGTTCAAAGAGCCTCTTACATAAACTTCTAGTTGTATTCTATGGCATAAACTAAAAATAGTTTCTTAATAAAGACTTTAAAGGAAAAATTGTAAACTAGCTAGTTTGTGCTTCATATATAAATTAAATTTTTTCAATAATAAAAATTATTGTAAAAAAATTATCTTGTTATTAATAAAATTCAATTTAGAAATTTTTCTTCCTTTTTGTTTTTATCAAATAAATGAATTTTAAGGATTCTTTTATGTATGAAGCATTTTGTCTCTTTTCATCAAAAATTCCCTTTTATAAAATCCCCATCTTTGGTCACCTTTTTTAAATTCTCAACAGTAACGCTGATTCTGGGTATGAATTATTTAGAATTTCAAGGGAAATTCTGTGTATGTTTTAAATGATTTTAGGACTCTAATTAAGCCAGCCAACTTTCTTGGTCCACTCCCTATCAGCTAGGTATTTGTGCTCCTTCAAATTAACACAAAAGCATCTCAGCTGTGACCATGTAATTCATATATTTCAAACGGTTCACAGGTTACAGAATTATTTAAAAAAATCCATCGATATTTTCAAAAGAAAACTATTATTCGGTAGAACTTACATTACTGCTCGAACTTCTCTATTCTAATCTCAGCAAATCCTTATTTTACACATCCTCTAATATATTTTCTGCAGCCTATACAATAACAAAAATATATTTTTTCATGAAGGACTATTTATCAAAACTATGGAAAAATAGTATATAAATCATATTGACCTTGTGCCTAAGCAATCAATTAAATTACTCCACTTTTACAATTCCATCATAAAATTTAAAATTGTCTTTCTTTAACTTAATATCCTGACAATTTTGTTTTTAAAGTAATCATCATAATATAAGTTACAGACTACAACAAGTTTACTTGATAGTTATTTGCCACAAAGGACCTCTTAACGACGCACAGCAAAAGGAAGCACAAAAATATAAGTATTACGAAAATATATAATAATTTCGCTTAACTTTTTATTGCTGTTTTAAGTAAAAGTTTCATTAAAAACGAAAAAATGAATCAAAATAAACGTAATAAAATATTGAAACCGTTATAAAAGTTTACATCACACAATTCAGTAGTTAAAAGTGGATGGCATTTCATATTTAATATTAAAACAGCAACAAAAAAAAGGAGAACAAAATTATAAAGTAATTTTTATCATTTAACTTAAACTCAACCAAGGACAATGCAAATGGTTTTAATGTTGGTCATGTTTTTGTGCGAGTAAACGATAATGTTGTTGATTGTGATGCTGTTGATGTTGTTATTACTGACTGATGAAAAATGAAAATATTGTTGTTCATCATTGTTTGAGGGGCTAAAGTGTCGATGAGGATAATAATGAGTATATTGCTGTAATAAAAACAGGAGGGTTGTAATAAAAATTTTGGTTAAGTAAAAATATTTAAAAATTTAATTTTTAACTTTATTCTTTAGTACCCTCGTCTAAACAAATATTTATGTTCTCAGTCTGTTTGAGCTTTAAT
Source organism: Protocalliphora azurea (assembly GCA_932274085.1). Taxonomy (NCBI): domain Eukaryota; kingdom Metazoa; phylum Arthropoda; class Insecta; order Diptera; family Calliphoridae; genus Protocalliphora; species Protocalliphora azurea. Next base: position 20,975,639 of record OW026522.1, on the reverse strand, counting down.
GTTACCAAGGCTGATAATGATGATTACAATTACTGTGTTGCTTACAGTCTACAACAATCCCATTCATGATGCTTGCATGTTGGTTGGTGTTAATAGTAAAAGTAATAAAAACAACAGCAATAACATCAAAATGTTGTATACACAACTTCCTGGTTATGTGTGTTCGTCCGAGCTGTTGTTATTCTTCTCATACTCTTCTATTCATTTCTCAGTTTTCATCATCAATTTTAGGGATTTCAGCTGTACAAGGATGTTGAAGCTGCTGCTTTTTCTGCCTTTACTCTGTACTCTAATAGATGCTGTTTTAATATGCTGCCAGGATTATATCCTTTGCTAGTAATATTTCAAAATTGTATTATTATTGACACTGTGTTCATCTTCAATTCATTCGTCTTGTTTGCCTTGTATGTCTTGTCCTTGGTCTTCTTTTTCTTTCCAACAAAATCATATGTTTTAATAAACAAACTGATGTTTCGGGTGATGAACTTGTACAAATTTTCATAAGATGTTGATGGATGATAGTTAAATGATAAACTTTGTGGGTTTTTAGCCAAGAAAAGTATTAAAATGGAACACCTAATCCTAATATTACATGGAACATTGTTTTTTTTTTTTTTTTTTTTTTTTTTGAAATTAAGGGATTTACGAATGGATATTATTAGAAAATATAAAAGTTTCTTTATTAAAGTCGATATGGTGTTGGTTTTTAGAATACTTTAAGCTAATATAATTTAGTAATTAGTAAATATAGAGAGAGCAAATGTTAATGAAGTAATATATTTATAGACTGCTATAAATCCAAATTTATGATAGTTGAACTAACTTCTTAAAAATTTATTGCTTAATTTTGTAAAAGTTTTCGACAATTTTCATTGAAAGCAACAAATAAATTTGAATTCATTTATTGTTGTTATATGTAGGGGAGATTGGGGTAAAGTAAAAAAAATGGGTACTTGTAACAAATGAGTGGACAACTTGTAAAATTATACATCCTACTTTATCCCAATATATTTTTACCGCATTACACCAATTCAATCATTTTTATGTTAAGTAGAGATCTGAAAAAGCATTATGTTTTTTAGACAAACCCTATTTGAAATTGAAATAATAATTGAAATAAGTGTAAAATAAAGTATTTAATTCCCCAAAAATATCAGCACTTAGAAAAACTTTCCTAATATATATTATTTGCTTGCTTTCGAAGACCAAGAATATTAGATGTTTTATGGATGAAGTATAATTTAGAAATGTAGTGCAATAATGCCAAACATTTACGAGTAGTCTTATTTGCCAAAAGAAAAATAAAATAAAATTAAATAAAAATACTTCAAAAAAGTAAAATGTTTTCAGTACCCTTACACCATAATACCCCACTTTTCATTATAATTTTTCAAAATGAATTTTCATTACAATTAAGTTCAAAATTTTAAAAAGTTGTTTTTGTATTTTTGAAGTGATGTCAACTCTAGCGTTTGAAAATGTATTTATGATATATTATGATAGTCCGAAACCTGACAGGTTGAAATCGGTAATGCCCCTAGTTGTTTTTGTTTGGAAAGCACCTAACGAAAAGCTTCTGATTTAGAGGACCATACATATCTGTGACAATAAAGAAAAACTAAATAACTTAAGATATGCAGAAATCTTGTTTTTCTAATTTCTTGAGTTCCTTGTATCCAGTCCTATGCTATGTATTTTTTTTTTTTAATCTAGCAAGTATTTCAAGAGATTTTTACAATTTAAATTTTCTGTAGCGTTTATATTTAAAAAATATAAACTGCTTTTCTGAAAGGTTTAAAAAACTTAATGCCACAGATATGTTGCAATCGGCATTTTTCATTATTATTTGTATTTTGCGGTACAAAGAAGCATTTATTTAAATATAATAAGATACCAAAAAAAAAAATCAATTATGAATTTTTTGTAGATCTGTCTTACCTTTCACATCTCAATCTCCTAGGTCAATTCAAACTTTTATATTTATTGTAATGAAATCAATCAATTATCTCCTTTGAAATAGCTTTATTGATAGAAAATGTTTAAGAAGAAATCTATTCATATATCCACCACAAAAAACGAGCAAGTGCTTCTAAAAAGTTGATATTTTCACGGCAAGAAAGTTGTTAATAACTAACTTCTAAAATAGTCAAAACAAATGTATCATGAAAAAGAAATTTAAAATCTTAACAATTTAAATTCTAAAAGTATTTTAATATCTTTTAACAGAACTAAAATAATAATTTTACTAAAAAATTAAATAAGCGCAGTATTAAGAGGAGAATTTCAAAATAGAATATAAAACAGATTTTCATACTAATAAAAATAATGGGTTATAAATGTACTCCCCTAGAAATGAAGATTGTGCTGTTCTTATATAATTTCAAAATATTACATCTGAATGTTTTAATTTCCGTAAGCTGGACCATTTTCAAAACAACTCTAAAAATACGTATTTCTTTCAATACCATTATTAAAATTTTCGTTAAAAGAAACCCAAGGCCTGGAATCAATGCTGCCAGGAGATAAGAAAAAAATGAGGCTAAATTGAACTTTAAAAAAGCTCAGAAAACGCCAAATACCGCAAAAAAAAAGGCCAGAGAAAAGTTATTTTTTTTTTTATTTCAAAACTTTTTTATTTATATTTTTTGCTTTCATTAGTTTTTGATATTTTTAAAGATATTGTAACAAATTTATAAATAGAAATAATAGAATTTTGCTAATAAAATAATTCAATGAAAAATCGCCCACAAAATTTTCATAGAAATTTGGGTTGTATTCCATATGAAAAATTACCAAACATGTTGAATTATAATTCCTGTTTTACTAATCAATAACAAAGTTTTAGATGGTTTTTTGCTTTTATAAGATTTTTTTTTTAAGTTAAATTCATAAATAGATTCTATGATTAATGAAGTTTATTAAGCAACAAATGTACTAATTTATTAAGTAAGTCCATAAATTGTATTAAGTTGTATTTGATTTGGAGAATGAATGTTTTTGTTATATATAAGTAATCTCGATTTTTTTGTGAATAAATACATGAAAATGCTTAAAAGGATGATTCTGTGAAAATAACATTATTAAAAACAAATAACAAATTATTCTCCTCTTTGCTGAAATACCAAAATTAACCTTTTTAAGGCAATTTTAAGAATTAAGTAAAGGTCAAAGAAAAAGCTACATGCGAAAGCGAATATTTTGAAGCTAAAAACAAAATAAAAAGGCTAGATTTAGCCTTAGAAATGCTAAACTGGCAACACTGCCTGAAATAATCATTTGAATAATTTATTTATTTATTAAGAATTTAGTATAAAATATAAAATTTATATACTAAATACAGTTTTATAAAGCTATAGCAGCAAGGCCTTAAGCTTTATTTTTATGGTTCAGTAAACAATTTCAATAGTTAGAATACCTTTAAATTATTTTTACAGAGTTTGGATATAAAAAACAAAGAGTAAGTGATTACAAGATTATTCATAAGTTTATATATGATGGTATAAATTTGTCTTCTTTAGGAATTTTATTATTTTATTTATGCTTTCCGAAGATGGATAGAATAGGAGATGTAGTGGATTATTTAATTCAAAGGTTTCATTTCGAGCTAGTGCATAGAGTGGACAATGGCATGGATATGGTTAATGCTGTGATTGTTACAGGTACATGGATATAATTATTATGTCTATTTTCAATCGTGGAATATTAAGATTTTACTAACATTTTTTGTCAGATTTTCTTTATTCTAACATATAATTTTATATATTTTGGAAACGTTCTGACATATGTTGGGTTTTAATGTACGATTGGAAAAAACTTCGTGGAAAAAACTTAGCCGATTTGAATTGGAACATAATTTCTGACAGAGATGTTTAATGTTCAGAAGCTGTTCTGGAGACTAGAAAAGTAAATTTCTCAAAAAATGGTCCGTGTTTTCTGATTAAAAAGAAAGACGAATACAAAATACCAACTACATGATATATGAACATTATGAACATTAAAGAGCCGAGAAACAGCCCTTTTGAGATTCAGATGTAGTTGGGCTATTTAAACGAAGCGTGTTGATAAGTAAAATGGGTCTATAGATGTTGAAATGTTGAGCTTGTTACTATAGAAAACTATTTTAAATTTTACGTGCACTTCGTAAAAAAAATGTTTACGAAGCGTACTGATAAGCAAAATGGGTCTTTAAAGTTTGAAATTTTGAGCTGGTTATTAAAAAAATATTTTTAAATTTTACCTCATCGGGTTTCGATCCTCGAGAAGACTTTTTAGTGCACTTTCTAAAAAAAAAAAAACTTTTAAAACTACTTTAAGATGAAGATGAATTAGTACAAAAATCCTTTTTATCTCAATGCTTTTTTAATATTTTTCCAAAAAAAAAATAAATAAATAAATAAAAATTTCAATTTTGTGACACCCATTTTGGAAAAATCTTGAATCTTTTTTTTTTTTGGCAAAAGGCACTAGACCCATGATTTTCGATCGCTGATAGGAACTTGTCATCAGTTTTTGAAAAATTTTCATCGGGAAACTCTAATGTACAATATGCAAGTAATCTGTGGCCTTAGGAAAATCGATCAAAGCAAAAAGAGACAGTAATTATATTTCATTGATATTGTGGATACATATAAAAGCAAAGACACACCTTTATATTAGACTTCCTACATAATATTTTATTCTTTATTAGTTTTAGCATAAATAATGATATGCTTCTAATTTTTAAATATTTCGATTAAATTGAAGGTATAATTCCGTTTTAATTCTAATTCTCGTAATCGATTTTACAGACAATTTTTTGTAAGAATGGGTATTATTTGGTACTTTTGACATGCTAAGCAAAATCATTAGAATGTTCAAAATAATTCACATTAAAAATTATTATGTAATATTCCATAGAGTTATGTAAAATTATTTTGCACTAATTTCTAAACTTTTCAACTAGACATTTAAGATTCCTCTATAATTTATATTTTACTTAATTATCTATAATTTATTGTTCTAATTAAGAAACTGTTACTATAAAATTGTTCTAATTAAGAAACTATTGTTTAAAATTTAAGGTGGTATAACTTATCGACTTGTCCTATCCAAGACCTTGTGAAATATTTATGCCTTTAAACAATTTCATAAAAAAAGATTTTGTTGATATTTTTTACCATTTTTTTCCACTAAATAAAATTTACCATCATGATGTTTTAATTATAATAAGTAAAATGTAACCCTTGAATAAATACCCCTTTTAATTAAAAGTAAAATATAAAAAAAATGAAAATAAATATACACAAATTTTTGTAACCCCTGCATAAAAAATAAATCATACTCTTGACTCTACGGGTGATAAATGTAATAATTATGTGATAGAAATTAGAAAAAAAAAACAAAATGAAACATTTACTAATATAAATAATTCAGAAGGTTGTTGTTGTTTTTGTTAGTTTGTTCATAAAACTATTGGTGAAAATCCATAAAAAAAAACTAAATTATTAAAAAAGAGCTGAATAAATAAATAACCACCACTACTTTCGTAACTAATGTTGCATGCAACATTTTATAGCTTTTTGTGTGCGTTATTTTAAGTCTCTTTTAAATATATGAGTGGAACCCCTGGCTCAACATTTCACAATATTCACTCCCATATCAGTGCCATATGTGAAAATTTGAAAGCGCCGCTGGTGGAACAAAGATTTGGAGTAAGAGTATGAGTGTGTAAGAGAAATTGTAAAGTGAGGGATAAAAGTGAAAAGTTTCTAGAGACTATAGAAAAGGCTATGGACTAGAGTGCCAGACTATAGACTGGACTTTAGCCAAACTATATACAAGACTATGGCCATACTATAGACTAGACTATAGCCAGACTATAGACTATAACATAGTCCTATCTATACTATAGTCCTGCCTTTACTACGGTCCTGCCTATACTAAAGTCCTGACTACAGACTATATTATCGTTCTGACTATAGACTATACTGTAGTACTGACTAAAGACTATGCTATACTCCTAACTATAGACTATACTATAGTCCTGACTATAGACTATATTATAGTCTTGGTTATAGACTATACTAAAGTCCTGACTGTAAACCACATTATAGTACTGACTACAAACTATACTATAGTCCTAGCTATAGTCTATTCTAAAATCCTGACTATAGACTATATTATAATCTTGACTATAGACTATACTATAATCCTGACTAAAGATTGTACTATAGTTCTGAATATAAATTACACTATAGTTCTGAATATAGGCTTTATTATAGTCTTGACTATAGGCTATAATATTTATTGTAGTTCTGATTATAGAGTGTATTATAGTTCTGACTATTGACTATACTACAGTCCTGACTATAGACTTGTTGGCAGCAGAATTCTGTGCTTCTGTTTCTAAAAATACCTTGTTTATGAACATCACTGTATTAAGCATATGTGGAAAACATTGGCCATGTGTGTCTATCCCATCCACACATAACTAAAAGTGAACGAGCGTGAGTGCGTGTGAATGCTTACAAAGCATATCCTTTTCCTATTAAGCGTGACTTTCAAAATATCACCAACAGCTACATATATATACACAGCAACGGCAATGACAGTCATATAAGTTTGTAGTTTCCAAAAAAAAAACTAAGAGAATTTTTATTTTAGTTTTTATTTATGTACATAAAACCTCTTATCAACGAAAATCGATCTGTTAAAAAACAAAAAAGAGGGCATCCGAAAAAAACACATATAACATAAAGTATGAAATGAAAGTTTTAACTGACAACGAAAACAATATAGATAAACAAACAAGTCACCACCCGGAAATTACTTAAAAATTTTCTAACAACATAAATAAAGGGAAAAAAGGAACGAATAAAAAAATGTACAATAAAAGAAAAAAATGTTGCATTTTAAACAAGGACATTTTGTAAATACTACCAGCTAAGCCAAAGCGTGATTAATCATTGTGGTAAATTGAAAATAGGGAGAACCCAAAAGAAAAAAAGTAGAACTAACAAAAGTTTTTCTTGTGTTATCAAAATTTAAGAGAATTTCTTTTGTCTTTTCAAACATATTCACCCATAAATAGGGGCTGGCCTTGTTAGACCCCCTTAAAAATTATCGATCTATTTATATTAGGTTTGACATCAATTTCGTACAAAACGTCATCACTATAGATGAATAAAAAATATAACGAAAACAAAAATGTCACCCTTAAGCTTCCGGTTTCCTTTTTGTTTTTTTTTTTTTTTAATATAATTTTAATAAAGTGTTGAATATTTTCACGGTTTTCATCAATGTCATAAAAATAGACAAACAAAATACCTTTAATCAGGTAATTGGAAAAAAAGTGAGAAAATGGAAAGACAAACAACGGAAGAAACTGTTTAATGAAGAACATAAAGAAAGAGTTTGGTTGTGTTGTTGTCTTATATAATAAAATGCATTCATCCCTAGTCTATGTGTCATTTTGTTAATTAAATGGCTGTTATAAGATTTATGAAATTTTTTCATGTCTTCGTTCATCTAAAAAAGAGATGAAAAGTGAAAATGCATTAATTATGATGTAAAACTCTTAAAAGATATAAATAAAGTATTTTTTCCCCTTTGTCAGCTGGCTTGTGGGAAAATGTTATTTTTTAGTTTATTTTAAAAATTTAAAATTGACGAACTCATCACATAAAATATCTTGAATGTTCAAAATTAATTTATATGCTAATATCAAATGTTCGCTTGAAAAATCTTCTCGTTGACACATGAATTCCATTTACTTTGTCGAGAAAAAAATTCCATAAATAAAATGGTGCACAATTTTTAACGTACTAAAATTGCTAACCATAAATAGTGCTAAATACTTAGTTCCATCTTTTATATGCTTAGAAAATAAAGTTTTAAATCGTCAAAAGTTCTAAAGCAGTCACATTGCAAACAATTAAATTCTTCAAATAATTGTATTCGTTTGTATAGTGATGGAGATAGAGATTTTATCATCCTATTGCAGCAGTAGTCATTGGAAGTTTTTCATTTCAGCCAAAAACTTCTTTTTCGACCAACTACTCAGAAGTCTGTCCTTTATTCTGTTATGTCACTTGTGCCATAACATGATGCTATTTGTAGGAAATGACTAAGTTTATATACCTAGACGACAAAGCTAATATAACTTTACGATGAAGTAGTAGTATTCAGTTTAAAGAAAGTTTAGATATATATGCAAAATGAATCTGACTTTACAACGTATTCGGAAGCTATTAAACAATTTTTTTGAAGAGACTTTTTTTTATTTTTGTTTTTTTTTTTCAGTCATAAAAATTTTTAGAATTTAGATTGTAAGGACACATTCTCACTACATAGAATTTGCACTGTGGGACGAAAGAATTGTGGAGTTCAACCATTATAATGGAAAATAATAGTATCCAGTGTAGTAAACCCTTCAAAACAGTTGTATCTGTGGTCACACGAATTAATGATGCTTCAGTGAATACATTGTACTACGAAGGCGGATCAATATTTCCGTGATTTTTCAAACTTAACTTGTAGTTATATGAAATGCAACACTATTTCCATCAAGTACCACCTGTTAATAGACTACTGTCAAATTTTGAGCAAGTGTCGTCATTCACTTTGCGTTTAACATCTGTTCAAAACATATAACCTCGTTTATTTTTCTAAAAATGGAAAAAACTGAATTTCGAGTGCTCATTAAACATTATTTTTTGCGCAAAACAACCGTCAATCACACCAAGGAAAAGCTCGATAAGTACTATGGGGACTCTGTACCATCGATTTCAATGGTAAAAAAGTGGTTTACTGACTTTCTTTGTGGTCGCACAAGTACAAATGACGCTGAACGTTCTGTGCGGTCAATTGAGATCAGTACACCTGAAAATTTCGAAAAAATCCGCGACCGAAGGGTAAAAGTGCGTAAGATTGTTGATGCTATAGGCGTTTAAATGACCAGCTGGGTTTAAGAAAGTTGTCTGCAAGTTGGGTGCCGCGATTGCTCTCAATTGACCATAAACATAAACGTGTGACAACTTCAAAGGATTGTTTGAAGTTGTTTAACCGCAATCCGAATGAATTTTTGCGGCGTTTTGTAATTGTGGATGAAATATGGATCCCTCACTGTACTCCGGAGACCAAGAAGCAGTCTAAACAATGGGTTTTTCAGGGTGAACGTGCTCCGAAGAAGGCCAAGGTAAGTTTGTCGGCCAATAAGATGATGACAACAGTTTTTTGGGATGTACGCGCTTATTAGACCGATTTAATAAGGATTTAAAAAGAAAACAACCGCATATGGCCAAGAAAAAATTTCTTTTTCATCAAGATAATGCACGGCTGCACACATGTGCAGTCTCAATTGCAAAACTTTACGAACTAATGTACGAATTGGTACCTCATCCGCCATATTCTCCGGATTTAGCCCCTATTTCAAAACCTAAAAAGAATTGGCTCTGTGGAAAGAGATTCAGCTCCAACGATGAAATTATTGACCAAACAAATGCCTATTTTAAGGACCTCGAAAAATCTAATTTTTTGGAAGGGATACAAAAACTGGAGTGTATTAAGTTAAAAAGAGATTATATTAAAAAATAAATTTTTTTTACAATGGAAAAAATCGAAACTTTGTTGAAGCCTTCTAAAAATAAAACTTTTATGATGGAACCATCAAACTTAGATATTTTTTGTTATCCAAAAAGTAGGTTCCTATTTCTAACTATTCTATTTAAGTATTTTTAAATATTTGTTTAAAAAGGTGCAAATTTGAGATGTTTTTCATGGATATTTTACATTTGGCGGTATTGGGATTATATAGGTATATTAAGAAAAAGTACATTGTATTTAAAAAATATAAATATTCTCATATATTCTGAAGACAATTATTTAGCAAAAACATTGTATAAATGATCAAAGGTAATAAAATATAAAATTTTGATTTTAATTCCTTATGAATTGTTCTCTGGGTATTTGAAATATATTTAACAAACTACCAGAGTGCTCCGGATCTGAAATCTAGACATGCATTTATGTATGGCAAATTTAGCTTTTTTTATAGTTTTTTTAATATGTATATTAAATACTAATTTTTTGCATTTTATTGTAGTAAAATCATAATCAAAATATAATTATGTATCAGCAAGCAGAAAATAATATGTTAAAAAATGGTAAAATTATTTCAAATTCCCCCGATTATTAAAGTAATATAATAAATAGTAAACATTTTTATTAGAAAGTTTTACCTTTTTAATTTTTATACACATAATTAAGAAATCTATAATCTAAAAAGTAGTTCTTAGTTGTATGCCTTATATGGGTGCTAGGGCCAATAGTGGACCAATCATTGTTGTGTTTGCAATAAGAATGTTGTGTACATAAAACATTTGAAAATTCATTTATTTTTTTCTCAGTATCAACATCTGTCCATATGGAAAAGCACTTAAGGCCATAGTTCGGGGGAATTTTTGTACAAGAGCTATATAAAATAATGAACCAATGTAAATCAAATTCACCACAGTGAATGACTAAATCAATATAAACATTTATCCAAATTTTGTTAAATTATCTTAAAAACTGTCATCTGTACTCTAACCAAAAATATTGTTATTAAATAACGGACAGATGGACGAATCCTGGCTTAAGAATAAAAAAATCCTAAGATTAGAAAATTTACTCTTTCTACTTTTTGTGTCCCAATTAATGGTATAAAATATAAGGTAAGTTATTTTTATCATTTCCTGAATGAAGCGCCATTTTTCATGGCATTGAAACCATTCTGCATGAAAAATGCTTTCAAGAAGCACCAAAATAAAAAAACAGCCAAAACATAAGAGTGCTATTCCATTTTCCAAAGATACTGGACACATTTTTCTAAACTTGACAAGTGTATTCTCTTGTCGAGATTATTAAAAGCTTTTGATCCATTCATATGTACTTTGTAAGAATTTATTTCTGTGTACAATTTTATTAACCATTCCTCAAAGAATTTCATGCAATGATTTATTCTGTTCTTGAGATCCTATTCAGAGATTCTTGCAAGTGAACAAGAGTTAAATGCATGATTCAAGTTTATGCAAAAGTGATCCTTACCATATTCTATCAAATGTCTTTTTACATTTGCAAAATCGGTGATTTTCTATAAAAATGCTAACAAGTCTCCCATAAACCAACAAATATAAAAAATAGCTATTATTCTATATATATCATGCAATGATTTATTCTGTTCTTGAGATCCTATTCAGAGATTCTTGCAAGTGAACAAGAGTTAAATGCATGATTCAAGTTTATGCAAAAGTGATCCTTACCATACTCTATCAAATGTCTTTTTACATTTGCAAAATCGGTGATTTTCTATAAAAATGCTAACAAGTCTCCCATAAACCAACAAATATAAAAAATAGCTATTAGTTTTGAAAAATTTTGCCTCCGGAAGTGCTAAAATAGAAAAGTATTGGTTATGTTGAGATTATTAGCAGATGTTTTAATGTCCCGTGTTAGTGCAGGAATGAATTTAAAAACAAAACTCAGTAAAAAAGATATTTTTATTAGTTATGACAGAAACTGAACGAATTTGATAACAAACCTCCGATTCGTGTTTTGTCGACTGTCAGGTGGTTATTTAAACTCTAAGAAATGTTAACTTCAATACTTTTTTAGTAAAAGAAAATAAACTGTTATTCTCATTGAGAAATTCTTGGCATAATATTTGGTTCGTGGCCATTGTGTTATCATCCAAAATGAAGAGGAAGAAGAGAGAGGAATTATTTTGAGTACTGTTATAAAGGACAAAACCTTTTAAAAATTTAGAATGATCTTGAAGGATGGGTAATAATAGAACAAGTTTTAAAATGACAGAGTCCTACTATCAATTGACTAACCACACCTTGAGAAAATAAAGAACATTTTGAAACTAAATAAGCTAACCGGCCATACAAAGATGAGAATATTTGGTGATATAGTATGTAAATCGTGGGAGGAAGAAAACGAAACACTAGAACACTAAATGTTCAAATGTCCTGCATATATTAGGATTTGAGGTCAAAATCTTTATATGAACAATATATCAAATTTGGAATATCTTAGGGAATAAAAATTAAAATTTACACGCATACGTATACACAACCTAATCAAATTTTTGGAAAAGTTTGCGGTTCTGTCGAAAACGAGACTCTAAATTAAAGATATCTAGAGCTCAATTTCTTAAGAGTTGCACTAATTTAATTTCTGTGAAATTGTTTAAAATGTAAACAAAATATTTTTTCAGATTTCAATCTTTATTTCAGTTGCTACATTGTTTGCTTAATCACTAATCCTTAAGCAAAAATACCACCATTTGTATCATTTTAGTCTTGTTAATCTTAACGCATTTTGTTCCAACACAAATTCGCTTGCCTTTATATTATATGTAACCTTTCATATATACTATTTATAAACTCAATATTTTTATAGATGTTGACATAATCCTGTTAACCATTATAATATTATTTTTCCTCGCCATCAAAGCGAAAACAAGTCAATAAATAAAAAGGTGTAACAGTTATTGCCTTAATAATATGCATGTGCCTACGAACTCACTATATTTTTGTGTTCATATCATTTACGGAAGGTATGTTAAACAAATAGACTTTTGAAAGAAAACAACCGCCATATAAGGATTTATAAAACCAAAATTTTAAGAGAAAAGAAATATATTTTTTTGGATTATTAAAGACGACAATACAACTAGTAAAGAAAACTCTGCTACAGAATGAAGGAACACATAAAAATGGGATTAAGTCTGAAGGAATAAGAAATATAATAATATGATGTGTCTAGAGAAATATGTCGAAAAAAATTCAGTGATAGAGTGAAACAAAATAAAGGTAGTAAATAAATAAATATATATATATATATATATATATATATATATATATATTGAAGGAATAGTAAACTCTCGTCCAATTTCAGCTATGTCTGAGGATAAATCCGACTTCACTATTCTAACGCCTGAGCGTGAGGTGCTCAAATCATGAGTTTCCCTAAGATATACTATAACAAAATTGGACTTGTTCAGCTATGGGAAAGTCTAAAAGTAATTCATCAGCAATTGTCTATCAGATGGAAAGAAGATTATTTGAAAGCTCTCCATAAAAAAAGTTGCTCAAAGCATAAAATTAGGTGATCTCGTAGTCGATCACGGTATAATTACCCGGCCCATAGTTCAACTTTGTTATTTACCACTATCCAATGAAAATGATATGCCTTAAGATCACAATTCTCTTAGAATCCAATATATCTCTTTTCTGGCAATTAATAGTGATTAACTGGTAAGTATTCATATCTTTTACTTTATTTTCTTTTCTATTTTCAATTTATTTACGGCCCAAGATGCAGCAATACAAGCGAGCACACCGACAAGACCCGGATGTATACCATTGCAAGATTTGTAGAAAATTCCATTTAATAAGATTTTGTCGCCCTTTTTTTTTGGAACTAGAAACAAAATGGTAGAAAAATACAGATATTGTGTGAACTGCCTGGCTCGCAGCCCCATCTCAAAGCTTGCCCGTCGAGGGACACCTGCCGAAAATGTGGCAGTTATTGTCATACACTTTTGCATCTGGACATTCGAAGCAGACTCCACCATAGATGTTCCTCACTATACCAGATCAGCGTATCATATCAGAGGCCATACTCATAAGTACTATATAGCTATTTAAAAATTTTGGGTCTAAGAGACGGAATTTTTACATTCCCATCACAACATTTTATACTAAAAATTATGTTAAATAATTTTTATTATTAATCACATTAAAGACTTATATTTTTAAAGACTTAAAATTAAAATGTCATTTATCGTAAATCTAACCTAACATTAACTATATAAATTTCTAAACGTATAAAGTTTCTTATAGAGAATTTTATATGTCTAAATATGGAATAAAATTTATAACGTTGAATTTAAAAAAAAAAAAAATCCCAAAGAAAATTATTTCTTTTAACTTATTAAAAGTTAGTAAACATCACGCAAATCCGAATCCCAAAACCACATCTACATAAGGTGAGCTCACACTAAATTACACAAACTCTCTTTACACACATAATACACTGCATATTATTAACTCTAATAATTTATTATTTTTTAATTTCATTTCCGATAAACTTTATATAATTTTTCAATCTGTAGAGAAATTATATTGATTGTGGCCACTCGCATAGTCCATTCCCAGTTAAAACCTCCAAAAAGGCCCAGTATTAAAACGAAAATTTTTACAGATATTTTGTGCGTTTTTTTATTATCATATTGCGATTCTTCCTGACATTGGAAAACTTGGCGGTATTTTCTTAAACAGGTTATATATTTCGTCGTGTTCAAATTCGTACATGACACTCTGTATTCATAACATACGACTTTTAAACAGTAGTGAATAAATGTTTTTGTAAAGGATATCTTTGTATTCATATATGAAATTCCGAGACAAAAAGCATTATTTCTTTTCTTTTGTATATTAAGCCAATTTCTTAGGTTATAGTAAAATCATATCAAAAAATATACACAGAAGACTCGAAAAAAGGAATAATATAAACAATAATAAAAAATCAAACAATATTATTACATACAATCATATATTTCTACATATGTACTTACATATGTATGTATGTCCTTACATATTAGGGCTAAAGTATGGCCTGTAATAAGGATATTTGTGTAGCTATGTGTTATTGTTTTTGGCGGCAGGATTACAAGAAATATAACATAAATAAAACAAAAGAAAAAGACATAGAAATCATAATCTTAAGTTGTCAAAAGTATCAAGTTTAAAACATGAAATTTTGTTTATTTATTTGTTTCTCCCAATTATTTATCAACATAAGGAGAGAACAATAAACGGATAAAATTAGTTATTATATCACTTTTTTGTTATTTTAGGTTTTAGATATAAGTAAAATGAAATTTCATTAGAATTTCTTTTAAAAATAATATCACACCTTCTTGTTACTTTATTATAATTAAAACCGCACACATTTATTTAAAATTTGTGCAACAAAGTGTATAGAATATAAATAGATTCTGGGTATTGGGAATTATCTTTGATAATATAAGTTTTTTGTTTTATTAAGTCAGCTTATAAACTTAATTTTTGTTGTAGAAAATATTCTCAGAATATGATTTGTAAGTTTTTTGAAACTATTTTTGGTTTCTTTGGAATTAACAGAAAAAATATTTACCCCCGTATTCGCAAACAACTTTTAAATTTAAAATGCCTTTTAAAGCAAAATTCTTCGTAAAAATTTTGTCACTAAAATTTATTTTAAATTTAAAATTTGTTTAGGAATACGGAGGTAAATCTTTAATATCATTTTGAAAATGCATGAAACACAAAAACGCTGATTTTGGATCTTACATTGCATCTTTTTAAAATTGTTATCTTTCAGCATTTTTTAGTGAAAATTTTAAATTTGGAAAATTTTGAATCTTAGTAGTATCATTTTAAGTTTTAAGCATCCCATCAACACATACTGCATAAACTCATGATATAAGTGTGTGTACTAATAAAATTGAGAGAACTTTTGAATGTGGGCTTCACACCAACAGTGCAGTATGAAAAATCAAAATCTTTTTGGTTTCAAAATAAACTCATAATGCAAACACTTTTTCGAATAAAATTTTTTCTATCATTTATGAAAGTCTTTGTTTGTCATTTCAAATTAACACAAAAAATATCAAAATATTTACAACTCTTTTGTTTTTAATGAATTCTTTTTACAAAAATTAAAATTTTGATGGATGAATGTGTAGCAAATTTGTCAATCATACATATACATTATGCTTCATCGGCATTATCTCTCTGCAGTATGTGTCTATGGGAACCTTTAGGAAGAATAAAGCAACATAGTTACGCCAAAATGGGCGTAATGGGGCGTGGTTCTGAGTAAAGAAACTGTTTTAATTATAGAGCATATTTTGTGTTATATGTTAGACGAATTTGATGCAATTTATTTCATTAGTTACGTGAAAAACAACTGTTCTATAAAATTGGCATTCGATCAAGCCCTAATAAAGCACAAGTTGTTTAGAAGTTAGTTATTCAAGCAATTCAATACAAAAATTAAAACCTTCGTTATTTTATAGTTACGAATTTAATGCCGCTATGAAAACAAAAAAGTCATGGGCGAAAAACAGAAATTACCGGTGTCCGTTGTAACTCCGGTTTTTTGAGTCAACATTTCTTGAATGCATTAAGTAGAAAAAATTCCATAGAAATAACAAATAAACAAAATTTTCACTGCTACAGCATACTTTTCAAAATTTTGTGGAAAGACTTTTGTTATAAAGTTTCATAGCCCCCATAAAAACTAAATATTGAAAATCACATATCAAAATAACTATTACAGCGAAAGTCATAAGCTTTCATAGGAATAATTTTCTGATAAAATTTCACATTTGTTATTAAAATAGGATGGGTAGGGAAAGGGCTAGTGGTAGCCTCCATTCGCATATGTAAATAACTAATACATAGAATGTGTTAAGCTTCATTCTCTTTTGTTTAATTTAGATAATAAGTGGATGGAAAGGTCTAGAAGGAGTGGTATCCTCGGCTGATTCTATTTTGTTGAAATCATATGAACCTTGGACTTCCAATATATTACTACATTTTTTGATCAAAGCAAGGGAGCAGTAGACCCCATAGCAATTGTAACAAATATAAAAATAATGCATTTTTTTATTTAATTTAAGAGAAGTTCAAATATATTGTAGCTTATCTACATAGTATATTTGTATTCCATTAACATTTTTTTGTACTAGCAGTTTCAAAGTAGTTAACGATGGTAAATTTCTCTCTCCTAAGCCATATTATAGAGACAGGCCCAGCTCGTACAAAGCATTAGAACTAGAACCGGTCCCTATCACTTAGGATCACAAGCTTAGTTATTCATAGTGCAACGATAAAAAATTACCTCAAATATTCTAGGGACAAATAGAAGCGTACGAGTAGTCTAGCAAAATTCCCAAAACGTTTTTCATAGTTAGTTCGAATTTCGGTTTTATGGCCTCTTGAAATTCATTATTACACTAGATTTTTTGCTGGATGCCACTGCCTTTTTGCGCCCATTTTTGTCATAAAATTATTTACTTTATTTGACTTGACGTTAGTCTAAACTATTGAACCGATTAAAATGAAACTTCTCATATACATATGTATATCATTGCAGGAAGTACTGACTGATTTGCCACGGCCACTTTTTAAGGAATGGTTGCTTTGCTCCTTAGTAAGCAAATTTCATAAAAATTTTGATGACACTGGTAAAATTTCACTGTGTAATAAAAGTGGGAAAAATAAACGTAGCACCCATTCAAATTAAATGTTGTAACATACAATATTTCCTATTCCTTGTGTTTTGTAAAATTTTACGTGACTTGTCAAAAAAGTATCAAAATTGATTTTTACTCTAAGTGATCTAAAAACTGGGCGTGGCAACAAACAGTTTCACAGTTTTCTCCTCAATGTAGTTTATATATACATATACATTTTATTTTAACTTTCAACAAAAATTATTATTTATCGGAAGTGGGCGTGACATTAATTTTATATTCCCTATATATACATATACATATATATATATATATATATATATATATATATATATATATATATATATATATAAATATACAATCAGTGAAAAATGGGCGTAAAAAGGGAGAGGCATTAAAAAAAATCATTCAAAATGTCTAAGAGAAGTCTTTTTACTCTATAAAACAATAAATTCTCATAAATACATTGAAATATACTGACTAAAATGTTTTCTAATTACACACATAATGAAAAAAGTGCTCCATAATATGAAAATTTTAAGAGTCCATAAAATTGCAATTCGCACTAACCTTGAAAAATCTTTTAGAAATTTAATTAATCTGATGTTATACTTTCATCTTGCGTTGAAATCATGGAGGCAATATTTGAAGACCCAAAATTTGTCACATAGTGTATTGGTATAATTATTATCTGTATAAAGATATATTATTTTTCCAAAATATCATTATTCTAGAGAGCAAAAGGAATCCAGAAAATGGTATGTTTTATACTAGTAATTCTTTATAGCTTAACAAATATCATTCAATTAATTCTGGATTAGTAAATTTCTTTCTTTTTAATTTTTTATTTAAATATTAATACCCAAAAACAATTAAATTCAAAAGTGTGCTTTGGTATCAACAACACGCGTTTCCATGATGATCCTCCCATAAAATTATTATAATAATTTTCAAATCAATTATCATTATAAATATTTTTTTATGTGCAGATACACAAATTGTTGATACAACATTCCCACATAATCACATTTGTTTTTGCTGTTGCTATTATTGTTTCGTCTGTTCTAGTGAATAATATAGAGAAGACTCTATGCCTGTGGGTTATGTATATTGTGTGTGTAAATCCTTTAACACATGCCCACTCTAACGAGCCTGTAATTATTATTCTATTTATTCCAAAAATCAACATGTACCATACGGGAGTAAGAGCATACATACATACTTACTTACGTATGAATGGATAAATGAATGAATGAATGTATCTTTAAGCATTTTATCAAACAACCACTAAATTATAACAAAATATATTCAATATAGATGTTACTTGCAATTATTAAGTTTGGAAGATAAATTCTATTCGAATATTCATAAGAGTACAAAGTACACATACATTAATTTTAGGTGTAGTTGTAGCTAGCATTGAGGCACAACAATTTTTAAACTTATAATAAACAATAGCATGTGTTGCACAAATGCTGCTTAAAGTATGCTACGTGCTTTGGAAAAACGCATATTGAAAAGAAAAATTAACACATTTTGCGTGCAGCAAAACCAGGCAAAAGCATTTTCAATTATTTGTTTTTTTTTTATTACCAGTAATAAGGGTTCAATTTGGTGGAGGAATACATTTTTTGGGCTCATGCATAAATGAATGTTTAAATTGAAAATGGAAAATTATTGACATGTTAGGCCAACAGCCAGAAAAAAAATTATATTGAACATCTAGCTGTGAGTAACATTTTTGAAGTATCCACTTCATAATTAAGTTGCATGGCTTTAGAGAAAATAAAAAAAAAAACATTAAATTGAAAAATTGGTGGGTGCTTGGTTAATTATCATCAGTGACAATTTTGTTTGTTATGTTACAAAATGATAAAACGATTGATGGGTTTTGTGTGAAAAATGCATGTCCAACAGTGAAAGAATTCAAAAGAAATAGGGAAGAATAAAAATATTTGCAGCTGTGTTGAAAAACGCATTTGTACTTGAATGTTTACGCTTGACTAAATGCTCTCAACTGAAATCGTATTGTTGATTAAAGGGCATAAATATACAAATGCAACTTGTAGCTAAAGGTGAACAATTTTATGTTTGTCTATTTTAGAGAGATTAAGAAACAGAGAGGGTGGTACGATTAGTTAAAAACCACGCTGCATATATTTATGAAACTATTGTTGTCATCAAATTTATAAACTGTACTTGGGATAACAATTAACTCAAGAAGAGTTTTTGATTGGCTAAATATATGAGTTAGGTATTATTACAAAATTCTCTCACTTAATGCTTTAAAGCTTTGTCCAAGAGTGTCCAAGAGTGAATATAAACTGATAGTAGCAAAATTGCAATTGAAATAGAATTATATTAGAACTGAACTAGAACTCTACTAAAAGTGAACTAAAACAGAATTAAAACAGAACTAGAACTGAACTGAAACTAAAATATAACTTAACTGCACTAGAACTGAACTAGAAATAAACTACAACTGAATTAGAACTGAATTGGATCTCAACTGAACTAAAACTGAACTATAACTGTATTGGAACTGAACTAGAACTGAATTAAATTAAAACTGAACTAGAACTAAATTGACATTTTTAACTTAAACCACCCACTAAACGAAAGCAGAACTCGTACTAAATTGAAACTGAACTAGAACTGAACTAAAACTGAACTGAAACTAAAATACAACTGAACTAAAAAATAATCTAGAACTGAAATTGTACTGAACTAGAACTGAATTAGAACTGAAATAGAACCAAACGAAAAAAGAACTGAACTGGAATTAAAGTATAACTGAAATGGTACTGAACTTGAATTGAATTATAACTGAACTAGAATTAAATTAGAACTGAACTAGAACTGAAACTTAAATAGAACTGAATTTGAACTAAACTAGTACTAGACTAGAACTGAATTTCAACTACAACTAAACTAGAACTAAACTAAAATTGAACTAGAATTGAATACGAACTGAATTAGAATTGAATTGGGAACTGAAGAACTGGACTAAAGAACTGAACCAGAACTGAATTGGAACTAAGATAGAACTAGAGTGGAACTAAAAGCAATTAAAATTGAACTAGAACTACACGAAAATTGAACTAGAGCAGAAATTGAACTGAACTAGAACTAAACTAGAACTAAGCTAGAACTGAAATAAAACTGAACTAGAACTGGACTAAAACAGGGATACAACTTAACTAAACCATAAGTTTCTCAGGAACTAAAAATCTTATCAAACTGCAATATTAATCTTTATTTAAATATATATTTTTGTGTTTAACTTTTATAGCTAATTTTTATAAATTATTCCCAGAAATTTAAAGTAATTCTTATTTGTAAACTTAAAACACCCATTTTCCCTTCTTAACACAGATTTATTTTTAACTTATATAATAATTTCTCTTTTCCCAGAATCTTTAATTTAAATCGATAAAAAGAATATTAAATTTAACTTTCACAGGACAGAACAAGAATAGTGTAAAAATGAAACTATTTTCTTGTTAAATAACCATGCCAATATAAAACTCATATGACATTTTTAATGACTTTAAGATAAAACTTAATTAAGTAAAAAATATTTACAAATATTATCAAATATTTACCACAAAATACAAAAAGAAAAAAAATATTAACGATGAAAGTCATTTCGAATCAAACAACATAAAACAAAAATGACCTTCGTAGATAATTGATACATAATTCAAAAAGCATGTCTTAATTTATTCAAGGCAATTTTACATAGAATATATTTAAAATGAATTAAAAGAGTTTTTCTTATGAAATTTTTATAAGAAAATGCAAAAGAAAACTGAGAAAAACCTTAAAATAAAATTCAAAAATATAAAATATTGTATTTTAGTTCATGCACAGTGGGATAACACGACAGCTACAAGGACATGGCGACAGCATCTTAAACGTGAGTGAACAGATATTCTGTATATTTGTGTATAAATGTATGTGTGTGCACTTTTATTTCAATAGGGACTGTGTGGCCTCGAAATTTTTACAAAATAAAAGTAAGAAACATAAAATTGACATCATAAGTGCCACGTGTTACTTTCAACGCGTTCAGGAAAGAAATTATAACATTAAAAAAGAAAATAAACTAAGAAACACAGCAACAAAGAAAGGGTGTTCATGAAACCTTTATAGAAAAGGAAAAAAACCAACATGTATAATTAGAGGAAGTACTCAAGGAAACATTAACATCACTAAAGAAAACATTAAAACAAAAACAATGTAAAGCAGAGAAAGGAAATTTTATTCCCTTGCAATAAATGTGTGTAATTGTAGTTGATTGTTGGAAGTACCTTTTAGTATTAAAGGTTACATTATGAGGTAATTAGAAGAGTCCTTGAAGTTGAACATACACGCGATCTTTAGCGATCTTCAAAAAAGAAATGGCATGAGCAACCTTGAGGAAACAGCCTTGAAAAAGAAACATATTAAAAAAATAGTATAAATTTTGTAGTGTGTTAACTTTAGTAACACGTGTATGAAATCGTTGTTTTGAATGTCAAATGTTCGCTGTTTGAACCAAGCGTATTATTTACACCTTTGAAAAATTTGTTTTGATAAAGGTTAACGACAAAGATGTTTTCCTTGGAATTAATTATTAGGCTGTGAACATGATTACTGCATTTCGTTTCAAAAAAAAAAAGAAAAAAAACACTTTTTGAATTTATAAAACAATTTACCTATCTGCTATTATTAAAATCCCAACCGACAAATAGAGGACCAAGGTAAAATAATATTTATATGAAAAAAATTAAATATATAGTAACAATAAAAACTATAATCACTTTATCTTTTCAATAAAAATTTATTTTTACTTACGCAAAAAAATTACCAATCACCAAATATATCGAAAATTCCATAAAAGAACGTGGAGTGCCTTTCGTTTTATATAAAATTTTGCACGCAAATAGTAAACGGATGTCTATATCGAATTTAATTTTCAGTTTCACGGTTTTAGTACGTTTTTTCACTTCCTATAAAAACCTAAAAAATCTCAAAAGTATATAAATTTACATAACAATGTTTTCGGGAATATATTTTGTGGCATTCAATAGTATAAACGGTGTACGAATCGCTACAACATCAGCTTCAATACGGATATTTAAAAAAATGAGACAGATTTCTGAAAAAATGTATTTTAATTCAACTGCATTTTTTAAATGTATTTTCCGTTAAATATGCTATTTCAGATTTTTTATCTTTTATCATATTTAGAAAGTAGTGACACTTTACATTAAAAGAAAACTCCAAATTTTTTAAAACGCATACATCTACTATGCACAATTTCCCTTTTTCTAAAACCTATTCACATTTTTCCATATAAAAATTATTTTTTCTGGTATTATTGTTAAAACATGAATAGGATTACATATTTTGTTAAAAAAATATATTGGGTTATTTTTCAAAAATTTATTAAAAATAGTAAACCTCTATACACTAGATAAATTAATATTGCAATTTATAGTAAACAACACAATTTTAAATGCACTTAAAGAAAACTTAAATTTCAATGAATTCGCACTTGTCAAAATGCATTTATAAATTGCATTTCTACTTTGCAAATATTTTTTAACGAAAACGATATTTGGAAGCGCTGACTGAA
Source organism: Protocalliphora azurea (assembly GCA_932274085.1). Taxonomy (NCBI): domain Eukaryota; kingdom Metazoa; phylum Arthropoda; class Insecta; order Diptera; family Calliphoridae; genus Protocalliphora; species Protocalliphora azurea. Next base: position 20,952,747 of record OW026522.1, on the reverse strand, counting down.
GTACTCAAAAAGAAAATTTCCATATTTTTCAAATACACTTAATTCTGTTTTTACATGGTAATTGGTTCCAGGAAAATTCTTGTAAAAAGAAACCGTGTAAAAAAAGGACATTGATCGTATGCAAAATAGGTGATTGGTTCCTTATCTCTAAAACCTATTAAAATTAGTGAAAAAACAAGGGTTTTTTAAGAATAACTATTCAGGTTTATTTTATTAAATCATATATATAATGTGTTTTTACACAAGCATAATTATTAAAGAAAAAAAAAAAAAAGATATGCACTCTAAGCTTAAAAGTAATGTAAAAAATGTATGACAAGTTAAGGAACTGAAAACAATTATGTAAAACAGCTATGTTGTTAACAAAAAAAAATTGGTCATTCAATTATTAAGGTAAAAGAATTTA